>JACVVK020000120.1:517500-607500 GCA_018292915.2 Batillaria attramentaria | reverse complement strand
ATGTACATGTATGGAGGCGCATATGCTTTTAGATTTCATTCACAGGATGAATTATGCCTCTCTCTCTCTCTCTCTCATATTAAATTTCAATTCCATTTACTTATTTAGTCTGTTTATTTTTATGTGTAGGGGTGCAGGAAAAGTATGGCTTCCAGATAAAGAATACTTTGACCAATTTAACCTGCCTGTGATGTACCCTGATGAATCAACCTCAGGCTGGAAACTCCCCCCTTTTAACGGTCTGTATGAAGTAATAATAATAGTAAACCATAATCACTCCAGGTGGTGTTGTTATGAAAATAGAAATGCAAGAAACCTACGTTGAATTTCACCGTTCACCTTATCAAAAAATTCGACACCATCAAAATTTGGAGGCAGCAGGATTTTTATATTTTTATTTTTAGTAGTCTAATGTTTCACTTTTAGGTCATATAACCTAATACAGTAAATTGAGTAATAGACCAACACAAACAATTCACAAAGTGAGCAATAATGTCGTTTCTTGTGTTTGACTCAATCATCATTATAGTATACACTGTCATTGTGGTCTTATGCAAAAAGGCTTTAGTGTCCATGCTTTCAGTAATTTATTGTCATGTTACAGAAAAATCAATGGTGCGGGAGAAAATAGTGCAGAACATCACTTTGAACTTTGGTCCCCAGCATCCTGCAGCTCATGGAGTGCTGCGTCTGGTTCTAACACTGGACGGAGAGGTAATCCACTGTTATGAATCTGACAGTCAGAATAGTGGCAATTTGTTTGGGTTTGTGTTCCATTAGGGGCATCTGATTTTTCACCTCTACTGGCTCTTGTTCATGGCCCCGTTCATTCAGGACAATCATTACTGGGGTTTCTGCAGGGCTCGTGTTAACGCACAAACTGTGCGTATTGACGCACAGAAATCCCGAAATGACGCAGAGAAAAAATCGCTGGAGGTTTTACTGGCGCACAGATTTTAAAATTTTGGAGCAGGAGTGCGTCGCGTGATAATTAAATTTGATAGCATGACGCACAGCTTTCACAGTTTTAGTTTCAATCTTCTGCAATCGATCGTCAGAGCAGTCGCCACAGACGCTCTGAAATGTACGACGTCTGTTAAGAGTAGCTCCCATTTCCAAGGGAAATGATGCCCACCGATTTTGTGGCTCTACCAAAAGTCCACCACGCAAAGTCGCAATGTCGCTTTTACGTTGGATCAAACGGACAGTTACACGCAATCGTGCCAGTGCAGATGATGAAATTATCGAGGACTGAGCAGCCTGGCATTATTAGGAATAGTGATGGACCAACACCGCCACCAGTTCTACGTGCGGGAAGAGACCAAGCCCGTCGTCCGAGACAGGACCGTCACCTACAACAAAACCGAAAGTAGCTCGTTCCCTCAACTATGAATGGTTAAACGAGTTTTCGTGGCTACGTTTCCTACCCTCACAAAAAATGATTTGTGAAATATGCACTGAAGCGGCGACGACAGACAAGGGCCGGCGAAAAAAACTGTGAAAGCTGTGCGTCATGACAGTGCTACTGAGTTGACATCAGATGTCTTTCCAGGAAAGGTGTAAAATCATTATCAGTCAGAACTAAGAAAGAATTCACCTTAACAAGCAGAATTGAAATACTACTTTCTTTTTCAACAGACTCTCTCTCTCTCTCTCTCTCACACACACACACACACACACACACACACACACACACACACACACACACACACACACACACACACACACACAGTGTATTGGTATCAGAAAAATAATAGTTTTGCTTTTCATTGTCAACAGGTAGACAGACTCATAATGTTCACCCAAAACAATATTTGGAATTAATTTTTTTCCACTGCAACTCTAGATTATCACTTATAAATATGTTTTTGAAGAAGTTCATTGCCGACACCAGTGACGCGATGCATTGATTTTCAAGCTGGAGGTTAGGCTGACCCTCAGATTTTTCTGCTGGAAGTCATGCTGACCCTCAGAAAAAAAATCTACCACAAGCCCTGTTCTGTCCAGTTTTGGGCATGTGTAACAGTCTATTTGAGGGGGCTTTCTCCACCTCCTCAGCTATGTCTTCCTATTTGTACTGGTATTTTGAACCCTATTGTTGCATCATATAATTTATTTCTTCTTTTTTTATTCTTGTTTTTGTAACAGTTAACAGTTTTTAACATACATACTCATATACATACATGTATGCCAGCTTGCCTACATGCATAATTTGTGAAAAGAAAGAAAGAATCATTTCTAGTAG
Organism: Batillaria attramentaria; assembly: GCA_018292915.2. Classification (NCBI taxonomy): domain Eukaryota; kingdom Metazoa; phylum Mollusca; class Gastropoda; family Batillariidae; genus Batillaria; species Batillaria attramentaria. The sequence goes on along the minus strand of JACVVK020000120.1, from coordinate 605,255 downwards.
CAGTGCTAAATTGTGTGCTCTGTTACAGACTGTAGTGCGGGCTGACCCCCATATAGGACTCCTGCACCGTGGAACCGAGAAGCTGATTGAGTACAAGACCTACACTCAGGTTCGTTGGAGAATTTATCAAGTACTGAAGTAGTGTCTGTGGTTGGCTTAGGTTAGTACTGGTTACTCCAACTTTCTCTCAGTCTTCTTTGAATAGTTGAACAAGGGCCCCATTTGTTGGAAGGATCTCCCATCATCAATCAGATATATATGTATAATATATATGCAGACACAAAACCATCCTTCAAGCAAAATCTTAAAACTCACCTCTTAACGGCTCTCAACCAGCAGTGATGACTGAGGGTGGGTGGGGGAAGGAGGGGTATAGGTGATTTATGTTGCTATTCCTTAAGCGCTTGTGATTTATGTTGTGTGTTTCTGTGTGAGTGTGCGTGTGTTGATTGTAAGGCACCCTGAGCTCCAGCGGGAGGGAGGGCATCCCTCAAAATACCCACATTATTATCAGTAGTAGTAGTATTAGTAGTAGGTCACCCTTCAAAAGTTACCAAAGCAGTTGCATTTTCGACATGTCACTGTCATAGACACTATTTCTGTGTTTGGTAGGCTTCACAGAAGCCAGCGTTTTTTTTAGAACAGTTTTGCTTGTGAGTGTGCCTGTACCTCTCGCTCACTTCTTGTGTAGTCTGCTGTTGGCTCAATGCCAGCTTTTGAGATGCCGTCACTGTGCAGATGCCATAGTGATACAGTGTCAAACACTACCAAAAGAGCTGAAAACGATCTGTAAGCCAAAAATTGGTAAAAAAAAAAAATTCAGATTGAGCCTTGAACTGTTCTTCGCCACATATTTGTAATGTGCTGTGTGCTTATCAGTGAGTGATCAAACGCCTCTGGTAAATGAATCTGCTTTTTACTAGGTCAGTAGGTGGTCAATATCAGATTTAGAGCAGGTGTTCATGGGGGTACTTTGGCCAGCGAATGAGAGAGAGAGAGAGGGAGGGAGTAGGCAAATGGGTGTGTGTTGACTGTGAGTATACTTTCTTTCTGTCCTCAGGCCTTGCCATACTTTGACCGTCTCGACTATGTGTCCATGATGTGCAACGAACAGGCTTACTCCCTGGCAGTGGAGAAACTGCTGAACATCGAGGTACCACCTCGAGCAAAGTGGATACGCAGTGAGTGCATATCTCCTTCTCTGTCTGTTTTTCTGTTTCTGTCTTTCTCACTGAAAATCTAAATTGGTATTATAGTTGAATGTTTTTCTCTATCTGTGTCAGTTGGTCGGTCTGTCTGTTTCTATCTCTAACTTTTTCTCCAATCTCTGTCTCTAAAGGCCGTTCTACACGTGACAATCGGCAAATTGCCGCCCTTCGACTTTCCCCCCACAAGTTTGTCTGCCGCAACGCCGCTGCTTCTACACGCGGAAACCTCAGCACCACAAGTCGGCTAATTGACCTTTCGTGTGACCCTTTCAACCCCATATTTGGAAGGGGCCTCGCGCGATTTCGCCCGGCCATGGTCGCGAGTGAATCCGAGTCAGACTCAGCTGAACATGTGAATGAAAGTCCGGAGGAGGAATTAACTTTTGCAGCAGCTGCAGTTATTTTGCTGCAGAACAGGAAGAACCAGCGGATCTGGGCGAGAAAGTGGATCTTGCAGCGAGATTCGCTTGGCGCATACGGAGGTCTTTGACGCCATTTTGTTTAATTTGGCCGCATGACCACTACGCGGCGTGCGATTGGCCGTCCTGGCGGGGCTCCCTGGGTGCCTCGCGCGCACTTGCCAGGTGCAAGCCGAGAAAATAGAAAGCCGTTCTATCCGAAACTTGCCGCGGCAAGCTGTGGGCCGCAAGACTGTACAGCTTGCTTGTACATTTGCCGTCGACTTGCCGGGGCCGCAAACCCGCTTTTGCCGGGCAAACTTGCCACGTGTAGAACGGCCCTTACTGTCTTAGTGTCTGTCTGCCCCTCTCTCTGTCTCTCTCTGTCTCTCTCTCTCTGTCTCACTCTCTGTGTCTGTCTGTCTCTTTCTTGGCAGTCATCAGGAGGGATAGCTGATTCTCAAATTGTCATCATACATTGTTGCTCTGGGCCCGCATGCACGTTAAGTACTATTCGCGAATAACGCCTATTCGGGTCTATTCGAGTGGATAGGCGGACGATTTTGGTATGCACGTCAAATCGGATAGCCTATCCTATTCAACATTTCGCGAATAAAGTTATCGCACCTCGGAGGGTCCGATAGCCGGCCTATTCGCGAATAAATATGGCGGCGATTTTGTTTTTGCAAGCAAGACAGCGACGACAATTGCGCCGAAATAGAATTTTCCGGGACAGGATCAACCCCTTCGACAGATATGATGATTACGAAATCTTTCGTAAGTTCCGATTTCGACGGCACCACATCCTAGAACTGACACGCGAAGTATCAGCCGACATTACACTGGCGAATCGTGGTAGTACCCTCACTCCACTACAGCAAGTCCTTGTAACGTTGCGCTACCTAGCAAACACTACATTCTCCGTAAGTCTAACTCTGACGTTGACGTAGAAAAAAAAAAGACGTCGTGTCTTGTGACGAGGGCTAAGATAAACAGAAAGTTCCAGCACGCACGCACGGACGGTTTTCCCAGGATCTATAAATAACTCACCCTTTTTCCGGCGTTGAATTCGCGGAGAGCTATTCAGGTGCGAATAGGACCTTATGCATACCGAAATCGGATAGGCACTATCCGCGGAAAGGGTCCGAATAGCTTTCCGCGAATAGACTTGAATAGACTATTCGTGAATAGTACTCAATGTGCATGCGGGCCCAGTAGAGTCGTATACTTTCATGATTGTGGTTGTGAACTTATTCTGCAATATCATGTAGATCCTATGTCAAGCCTTTTATTTTGTTTTCAGCATTGTTTGGTGAGATTACACGTATCCTGAACCACATCATGGCTGTTGGGACACATGCCCTGGACATCGGCGCAATGACCCCTTTCTTCTGGCTTTTCGAAGAGAGAGAAAAGGTTCTGTCTTTTTTTAATTTTTTATTTTAATCCATTTATGTTTATTCCGTCACTTTCGCTTCCACATTTTGGGAAGGGACACAGTGGTTTCACTTCATCGGACTGATAGTGTGATACTGTATCTGTATTTGATATGATGAATGATGATAATCCCTCACAAGTCATGAGATGAACTGTTGTCATGTCAGCCACAGTCCCCCCCCCCCCCCGCCCCCCCCCCCCCCCCCCGCCCCCCCCCCCCCCCCCCCCCCCCCCCCCCCCCCCCCGTAACAGCAATATTATCAGAGTTTATTCTATTATTCTTCTTCCTCCGATACCTGTCTTTTCCGTATTCCCATCCGTCGGAAAAAGTTTCAAGGCCAGCGTGCGTTTTCATACATTGGTCCTGTAATCTGGAACGGCCTCCCCTCTCACATCCGCCATGCTCAGTCGTTAGCAGTCTTAAAGTCCCACCTTAAGACACATCTTTTCTCCATGCAGTAGCACCAACCCCCCATGCCCCTCCCCTCCCCGCTCTCTATCTGCATGCCACCTGCAAACAATCTGTGTGTGTGTGTGTGTGTGTGTGTGTGTGTGTGTGTGTGTTGTACGTTATATACGTTGTTTTTATGTTATGTGTAGTTTATGTACGCGCCCTGAGCTCTTGTGAGATGGGGCGCCACAAATACCCTTTATTATTGTTATTATTATTATTTGATTTTTGTCATGTGCCATGTGGATGTTGCATAATATAAGCAATGTATAGATCTTTAGTCAGCTGAGTCATCATTTGTCATGCTGAGTTTCATCCATGTACCTTGTACTGCTACAGCTGATGGAGTTCTATGAAAGAGTGTCCGGAGCACGTCTCCACGCTGCTTATGTACGACCAGGCGGTGTTGCTCTTGTAAGTGTGAAGTACATTTATCTCAGTGCTAGGAGACAATTTAGTTCACTCAGGTTCTGGGTCCAGAATTTTCCTCCTTCCATCATGTGAAAATTATATTTAATTGGGAAGGAGTATTGGGTACAAACTAATATTAGCATAATTGTCATTCACAAGTAGCTCAGTTCAGAAATAGTGAGCAGGTGGTGAGTACGCCAGTGCCTGGTGATAGTGAAGCATAAGGTTTGATCCGTGCCTGGTGTGTATTGTTGTTTTTGTTGTTTGTGGGTTGTTTTTTTTTTTGGTTTTTTTTTTACTTTGTTTGGGGTTGGTTTATTGTTGACTTTTTTTCTTTGGGGTGGGCAGAGGGGGGTGGGGGGTGGATAGAGGGAGCAAGTTGACTTCAGCAAAATTACAGAAATCTATGCATCCTGGTACTCGAGGTACTTGATAGACACCATCCTCCTGTTTCTTAACACCTTTTTTTTTCTTTTTTTTTCATCATTTACACAGGACATGCCTCTAGGGCTCATGGATGACATCTTCGAGTTTTGTTCCAAATTCGGCCAACGCCTGGATGAAATTGACGACCTTCTCACAGAGAACCGCATCTGGAAAGCTCGCACAGTTGACATTGGTGTCATTTCTGCAGAAGAAGCATTGAACTACGGCTTCAGGTCAGTAATGCCTGTACAGCATGCCATAGAACATGCAGAAGCAATGCAAGAAATTCATATGCACGTCTTGGTGGTGGCCACAGAATTCGGGCACAACAATAACAAGATTTTGAAGATGGTGTATACTCCATTCGGTAATGCAGTCGACAGAGCTTTTCAGGAATTTTTTTTTTTTTTTTTGGTAAAGTGGTGATTTTGTGAATATTTATTGGAAATAAACGTTTGAAAACTTGTGACCTGACTTTTTATCAACCATGGAAATAATTGTAAACTAGCTGATGACTTCAGCATAAGTGAAAATTTGGTGTAAAAATAAAAGCCTGAAATTAGTGAAAAAAATAAAGTATCAAAATTAGCCTACAGAACACTTACTGTTAGTGTTATCTAATGTATTATGTCACATTTTCCTGAATAACCTTCTCTCTGCAATAGGTCTACAAAAGTTGCTCCATAAAAAGTTATTGTCGAAAATCATTGGCAACTGAGGTACCTGTACTAAACACACTATAATATGATAGTGTACAGCTTACACTTCGGTGCTATTCTTGAAATCAAGTGAAGCTAAGCTTCAGTCACAGCAACAGTGTACGTGTGTTGTTGTATTTTTTAATAAGTCACCATAACTTTGTAATGTGTAAGTTACGTGTTCAAAGTACATGTATTTCAGGTCGTGGGTCAAACTGTCAGAAAAGTGGGATAGTCATGTTGAGAAGGTGTGCGGGTGTTCAGGAGGTTCATGTCCTTTTCCACCACGTCTGGATAATATCATGGAAAAGGACGTTAAACTCCCAAACACCCACCCACCCTGGATAATATCAAAGACGGGACGAGGAAAAAGCCAGCACAGATATGTGGCCCCAGTTGGGATTTGATCTCCCAACATGAGTATCGAGAATCCAACGCTCTACCATTCAGCTGTCCCAGCTCCTCGCCATCTGGAGAAAAAGGCATGCAAAATGCACACTGTAGATCACCTGTCAGGGTTTTCAGTGTTTTCATACAGCAGTGCCTTCTGGCAGTCTCTCAAAACCTCTCCCTGCCCTAACGTCTGCTGTTGTTTCTTTTGACTAGTGGAGTGATGCTGCGAGGCTCTGGCATCAGGTGGGACATACGAAAGTCAACACCATATGACGCCTACGACAAGGTGGATTTCGATGTCCCCATCGGCCGTGCTGGAGACTGCTACGACAGGTAATGTGTTTGAGTACCTCAAGGTGTGATGGCTAGGTTGTATGTTCAGTGAAACTTCTTTGGGGTGACCATCTCTTTGGCCAGATGAAAGTGGTTGTTTGGTGTAGATAGTGAGAAAATGAAACCCATTCTCAACCATAACACTTGTCTGTGAAGACAGGTGGTCTCTCAAAGGGGTTGTTGCCAAAAAAAAAGAAAAAAAAAAGGTTCTATCGATCAATTTACTGTATTTATCTGGATTCTGTCAGGTGTTTCAAGTTTATATCTGGCATGCTTTTACATGAAAACAGTTTCTGCTTGTATTGTTTTGATGTGACAGCAGGATAATTTGGGTTGTGTTTGCTACTTCTGTTGACAGACGACCACACAAATTGAGAAGAAAAACAAAAGATGTTTGTGGATGCTTTAAATTTTAATACCATAGATTTTTCTGCAATTACTTATTAAGTCTTTGTGGCTCTAGAGGGTTTGTCCCCTTCATTTTATTGTTGTTATTATAGCAATTATTATTATCTTCTCTTTTTTGAAGGGGGGGGGGGGGGGCTGTCTGTTGTTATTGCATCTTGGTCATTTGGGTTTTCGAAGTCAATTTCCTGCTTATTAGTAATAAACTTTCCCTCTCTTCAAGGTATCTGATCCGTATGGAGGAGATGCGTCAGTCATTACGTATCATCATGCAGTGTTTGAACAAGATGCCTCCTGGGGAGATCAAGGTTGACGACAACAAAGTCACTCCGCCTGCTCGGGCTGAGATGAAGGTACAGTGTAGCAACATTGTTCTGTTTTTGCTTGCTGCTGTCCTCTACTTGGTATGTCTGTCAGAATTACTGGAAAGGGGGGTGGTTTTAGTGCCGCGACTTGCAAGGATAAATGATGAATGAAATTTACTTTTTGTATCAAACCCAGCCTCCATGTTGGGAGCAAAGACGTGAAAATTTAGAATGAAGATTGAAACTTGAGGGATTGTTCTATCATCTTGCAGTTATGGTCTTTCTCTCTCACATGCACACCTGCGCATGCGTGCACACACACAAACACACATACACACACACCATACCCTCGTCAGTGAAATCATGGATCTGTGTTTTGGTCTGCATGGCAGTTCAGGGAAAACAGTACAGAACAGTGCAGGAAAAAAACTCCAAAAAACAACAGCAAAAAAAAAAAAAAAAGGCCCAACAACTACAAATTGTTGTGAAGTTGCCCAAGTTTTGGTCGAAGCCCTTTGATGCTGCAGGAATCAACAGCGTCTGTTTACACTCATATCTTTATTTTATGTTATTTTCTTTTACAAATTAGAAGTTTGACAAAGGAGAGTTGCATTCATGTGTTTGAAATAGGCCCCCTTATCTTGCAGGACTCCATGGAGGCCTTGATCCACCATTTCAAGCTGTTCACAGAGGGATACCAAGTACCTCCAGGAGCAACCTACACAGCTGTGGAAGCTCCAAAGGTGAGTGTATGCAGAGTCTTAGTAGTGTAACACATTGTGGTTAAATGTGCAGTACCATCACTATGCAGTGCAGTGTAAGACTTATGAACAGAAGACTAAACAAACTGGCAAGGGATGCGATTGGAGTGTTTTTAATATTGGTACTCCATGAGCATAAAGGAGTATAGTACAGTTTTGTTAAGAAGTACCCAACATGGGGTACTCTTACCAACTCGGTGGTCATTTCAAGATCGGGGTGGGGGGGGGGGGGGGTCCCGGTTTGTTTTCTTTTTTAGGAGGGATGGAGCTGGGGCAGAATGTCTGCCCCAACAAACAAATATCCTATAGACAAGGAAAACAGGAAAGAAGACCACCACCACCCCCACTCCACCACCCTCTCACCCGTTAGAGTTTTTGTGGGTCAGCAATGCACACACACACACACACACACACACACACACACACACACACACACACACAATTTTTCTGAAATTCCATCTAATCTTCTGCCACCACTGGCACAGGTTACACGCAGTTTACAAATGTCAGTTCTGTCTTGTTTCAGGGCGAGTTTGGCGTGTACCTTGTGTCTGACGGCACCAACAAACCATTCAGATGTAAGATCAAGGCTCCAGGCTTTGCTCACCTGGCTGGCTTGGACAAATTGTCCAGGAAGCACATGTTGGCCGACGTTGTTGCCATCATCGGTATGTCATTCTTATGTAATACTTGGTGCAATTCTGTCTCTTGGCTCAAAACACACTAAGAGCACAGGAAGAAGGAGCTTAATTATTTGTCTGAAAATTTTGAACTAATTTGTCTGCTTAGATTTTTGTAGTTGTTGTTTGTCTATTTGTATTTTAGTTAGTTGTTTGTTTTTTTGTTTTTTTTTTAAAAGACATTAGGTCTTCTAATTGGAAGTAAGTTCACATGAGATTGCCTGATCTAATGGTTATAACAATACCAACACACACACACACACACACACACACACACACACACACAAATTTCTCCTCTGATTTTAGAGTGATGTTTTACTAGTAACCTTTCTAATATCTGTTTGCAGGTACACTGGACATTGTGTTCGGAGAAGTGGACCGATAAAGCAGTTTGTTGAATTCCCTGTTAGACAAACATTTTCCCCTGGGAACCAAACAGTGTGTGGTGTTTTCCAGGTTGAATTTACACAAAGTGCAGAGTTTTTTAACTCATAAAATATCGCCTGGAATAAATCAGTAGAAAGGAGCAGAATCATCTCATTCAGTCATTGCTTCGTGTGGAGAAGCATCGACCAACCTTGTTCAGTGAAATGTTCTTGTGTTAGTTCACCGTTCTTTCCCGTTGATGTCAGTAGTTTTCAAGGGTTGGTATGAGAGTAGGCTCTGTTCATTAGGAAATGCTTGGGGGGAGGGGGGGGGGGGGGGCACCTATTCACATGCTAGGAAGGCCTTATTTCAACACTCACAGATCCCCCACTAGATCTCTTGAGTCCGTACAACTTGTGATAACATTGTGACTAGTGTGAGGTTGGTTGGTGATAAGATACACTCACTGTACATGTTGCTGTGTGTGTGTGTAGGCATCACTTTCAAGTCTCAGTGATGGTGATGTTTTATGCAGACCAGTATTGCTAAAATGCATCTATGTTGTAGACCCGTGTGCACATGGTTGTATTTGAAGAATGTATTTTGACCAAAAAGAAAAAGTGAAACACCCTGGCAGGTCAGATTTGGATTTTTTTTTTTATTAAATATTATATGGTCACTGAATAAAATGAAGTCATGAAAAACAAGAAGTGTGTATGTGCGCGCACGCTTGTATGTGTGTGTGAAAGAGACATTGACAGTGGTGTGAAGTTGTGTTTCTTTGTCATTTTGTTATTTGTCAACTCTTTGTTTTTTTTCCTATTCGCTCTTCTCTTTTCCTTTCTTTCTTCTGTTTATTCATTCATTCATTTTTTTTTTTTAATGTTTGTTTATCTGCTTTAGCTTACTGACTTGGTAATAATAGAGGACCTGTCAGATATAGTTTCGTCATTACTATGTACTGGGATGAAGCCGAAAAATCATGTGCATACTTTCTGGTGCATAGCACCGGTTAAGGTCAGCCCACAGGCTACTCAGTTCAGGGCTGCGGTAGATTTTTCACCTTAGTTCCTGACCTCTGTGTGTGTGTGTGTGTGTGTGTGTGTGTGGACGTTGGTGTCTATATGTATGTAACTCCTAACTGTCCACAGCCCTACCCCCCCCTCCCCCCCCCCCCCCCCGCCCACACTATATGGCAAGACTTACCAAAACTCACGGGATCACTATACAGCACTCCACAGCACTATTCAGGGAGGCCAGTTTCCCTCCCCCATGACGCACAGCCCACAGTAGATTGCATAATCTCTCATAATCGCTTTGCCTGCTCAGGGCAGTCTTGTGTATGGCTCATACGGCTGAGTACCTCACCTGTGGTTTTATGCTCCTAACGGGACTTGTCTTTTGTTGTCTACCGCCCTCACGCCAGTGGGAAGTGCTTGCGGCCAGTTGTATGGGGGTCCCAACTGAGTGTGCCCTTAGCTATTACGTGGCCAATACCCCAACCGCGGTATTCACAAGAGAGTGCGAAATCGCTGAGCTGTCTGGCTAGCCTACCGCTCGCTGGAGTGTGACGCAACATGACGGCCGGCACGTTACACTGTCTCTTGGACAGACTGTTGGCCTCCAGGCTGCATAATAGGCCCTAGTGCTGTCTAGTGCGGCCTTGTGTTGTGTCGATTTTGATTCAGGATGTGATTCGTGTATGGACTAGATAGACGTGAGTATTAACTACTTACGTGAGTGTATATGCAGCCAGTAGTATGTGCGAGTGTGTGTATATGCTTTGTTCCTGATTTTGTTTTGTTCGGTTGTTCTCATGTTGTTTTTGTTTAGTTGTTTTTGTTGTTTGTTGTTACTGATTTTTGTTGTTTCAGTTTTACTGACTTGCAATATTTCCTTCTGCCACGGTTTTCCGGCTATGCCCCCAGAGGGTTGGAAAAATAAACTTGACTCAGTTGTTATGCATTGTGACCGGCGACTGATACACTGACAGAAACAAACAACAAAGCAAAACAAAAACAAAAGACTCAAAACTGAACTTGACTGATTCAGTCCAAACCGGCTGACACGGAAACTGAATGCACAGAGTGGGCAACCGTGCCAACTCAGTGACTCCTTCACTGAGTCCGGCAGTGACCACCACTGAGTGACAGCAAACCGGCCCAACAACAAAATCAAACCGGCAACCCCCCCCCCCCCCAAAAAAAAAAAAAAAAAAAAACACACACACACACACAAACCGGGCTTTGAACCGACACCGCCCGTGACAATCAAACTAGAAAACAATCAGTAACAACAAAAACTAAACAAACAACGAAACGGTAAAAACAACACTGAATTGAAAAGGTCAAAACAGCTAACAAAACGAAAACAAAAGAAGCTCAGTGTATACTGTAGTTTCAAACCGGCAAGAAAAACTGACCCAAACTAACACAAAAACCGCCACTGAACCCGGCGCTGTGACGACATCAGTCAGTGACTGACTGAACTGAAAAATAACTAACAACTGAATCAGTCGCCAGAACCCAGCAAAACGAACTTGACACAAGCTAAAGTAAAGACGAAATATTCGCCGATCACTTTTTCCTGCAGTTTGGGCAAGTTCGATCAGGCTTCGGGGCCGAGGAAAGTCAAGGGTCGACCAAAATCCGCCTTTTGGTTCCCGGGCCGCGCTAACCAAAAACGGGGCGTTGCCAGAGTCGTGACAGCGGTGAGTGACGAACGTCAGTCGATGCGTGACGTCGGCTAGTCTCCACTGGCGCGTGTACCGCTGGCAGTCTTCCCTCGTCTCAACTGCCACTCATCACGGGCAAGCCTTCCAACCCCCTCCCCCTTTACAGGCCAACAGCCTTTCGAAACTCGCATGTTTTGCTTTCAATCGTGTAAACTCTAGAACGGTATTTGCTGGTTTTCCGCAAAAGTTCCATTGTTATAATAAACGGGGTTGTCTGGTGTTTCACTCCCGCATTCTTTTGTTCATCACGTTCGTTGAAATCGGTGGAAATAGGTCGCCTGTTTTCCTCGGCCGAGCTCTTCTCATTTTACACCTTGAGGCTCTGTAAAGGTTGTCTGCAGTTGTTCACTATTTTTAAACACGACAAAGTATCGAAAAAAATCTTTATGTAGCGAATTTTATGCTTGTTTTATTGTTGAGTAAGGAAAACTTATTTGCTTATCGTTTAAAATGGCACTTTCGAGGTGAGTAATTTAGACCGGTAACCTTATGAAGACCCCAGAGAACAAGGCCCACGCAGCAGCTGACGTCAGTCACGTGATGGGTGGGCAGTGTCAATAATTGACGTCCGCCATTTTGACGAAGAGTGACAGTGTCGCGGACTGAAGGTAAGCCCTCCAAATCCTGATGCGATCAGCAGTAGGGGGTTAGCTTCCTGTGTTTACAGTCTCTACTAATCTGTTCCTGGCTGCGATGCACCTAATGGCTTGCACTATTAGGCCGTAGATGGTGCATCCCGAGCGCTTCGAATTTATTTCGACGTTTGCTAGCGTGCATGTATTAGTTCTTCAAGACGAGAAAAAGGAGGGTGGCCACTCATAAATTTGTCGTTCAGCGCATTGCAAGAGCTGAGTGACGTGGTCGGGCGGGGCCGGTACACAGAAAACCGCTTGAAGAAGCTTGTCTGTCAGACTGACTGATTGCTAACGACGCGTACACGCCATCGAATAAAAATTCAGCAATACATTGTGAGCTCAGAAACCCGGGTAAAGTCGACTTGGCCGATCGTTCCAGTAGGATCGCGCTCTACAGCTAATGCTGTGCACAGCTGCGGCGGTTCGGTTGCAAGCTTTCATTGCCAAATTGATCATGAATGGTTTGTTTGTTTACAGCCGAGATCAGTCGGGCGGAGCCGACGGAGATAAGCAGCTGTTTAACGCAGTGCTGACGTTTTGTACTGATGTGCAATTTACTGTTCAGCGTATGCGTAGACCTGTTTACTCCGGAACCTTCGTTTTTGTTAGTCGATTAAAACTGACGAAAGCGAACCACCAACCAAATAAGACTTCCGAATACCTTCCGGTCACTAATAAAAATACAGTGTAATTTTCATGAACAGAACCCTCCCACTGATCCTCCTCTCGAATCATATCCCACATTTCACACTTTAAAGTTTTGTAAACCGGTAGTGCATTTCAGGCACCTCAGTTAGCAGTGGAGTCTCGTGACATTATTCAGAATATTCAGACTGATATACAGTGATAATAACAGTGATAATACTCCACACTATTCGTGTGTGGTGTGTGTTTACCTCTGCCGTGCCACACTTTCATTCAAACGTCCGTAGCTCACTCAGTTTTCACACTAGATCCACAAAACTTGATGACTTTGTCAACAAGGGTATTGGTGAAGTGTTCACCAAAACCGTGCGTGATTTTGATTGTAAATAAACAAGTAGGCTATATATATATGTAGAACAAAACCATTGTTTAAGTTACTTTAACCCTCCCTCCCTGTATATTGTGGATGCAAAACCACCTGTGCTTTTAAAGAAGCAATGGAAATTTCCTGCAGTTTGCACACCATATGATGTGGGTGTGGAACTATATGCTTTCATGCAGTTCCTTGAACTTTATGCATGGGTGCATTTGCACCCATGATGTGCAGCACACAAGTACAGTGCACAAGTTTTCTTTAAAGTATGGGTGCGTTTGCACCCCATGATGTACAGCTCACAAGTTTTTTAGGTGACTTCGGTGAAGGTTAAGTGGGTAAGCCCAGGGAAGGGGGATGGGGCTGAAGAGAACTTGTGGGTTGGACTTGAAAAACACAAAACAATCATGAAAAAAAAAAAAAACTTTATTAAAAAGCGAAAAAGAAGACACCCCCTCCCCCCCCCCCCCCCAATAAAAAAACAACAAAAAACAACAACAACAAAAAACAACAACACCCCCCCCCCCCCCAAAAAAAAAAAAAAAAAAAAAAACCAACAACAAAACTATGTGTATTACTCATGTACTTCATTATTTTGGTACAGGGAAACCCTCAGCAGTTTACAGGTGGCTATCTATCTATCTTGCCGTAACCTGGTTGAAAAAATCTACCCCACCCATTCTGACTACTAATGACCTAATGCTTAGCAGAAATACTCTCTGTAATTAACTCTTACAATACTGGCAGTTTTCACCCTTGACATTCCCTGTAAAAAAGGCCTCTAGAGGCGTTTAGAGGGGTTTGTAAAAAAAAAGATAAAAAATCACAACCCTTTTCACACTAAGGACTATGTATCAGGTTAATCCAGGTATCTACCATTATTTCGTTTACCGTTTTAAAGAAGGACAAACAAATCTAGGTAAACGAACCTTTTTCCCTTTTCCTATTTTCAGTGTTGAAAACGGTATTGGGTAAACAAACCTTTTTCCCTTTTCCTATTTTCAGTACATGTTGAAAACCCTGCGCAACACTCAAACAAAAAGGACCATGCAGTCTGGGCATTTAAAATTAGCAGTGCATTGGTCATCTGGATTGTGCGACTCCAGATTGTCCCTGCAGACTCAAATATTGTACAGGGCCAGATGGGATATATGCAGTCTTTAGTTTTGAATCTTAGTTAAAATATATCAGTGAAAAATGACTTTTACTTACTTTTTTTTGTTGTTGTTGTTGTTTCATTTTTAAATTTATCCATTTCCATTTGTTTTCAGGGCACGCCCCAAAGTCTCTATGACAATAAGACAAGAGTGAAATTTCAACCATATCAGGCATGTCTGTTATTCACCAAGGGCAACCACCCACATACCAGGAGGCACAACTCTTGGCGCAAGTTCATGGGACTGTTGCATCAGCTGCTGGTGGCAGTCAGCAAGAGCAGGAGAAAAGGTGTGATTCTCATCGTCTGCACAGTGTACTGTGTAGTGTAGTCTTTGGTCTGGTGGAGGAGGTATCCATAATTACATGTGTACTACGAGTTCTAGAGAAATCAGGCTCTCGCTCTTTCCGCAGTTACACATGCAGTCATAGGTGACGGTACTGATACTCTTCAGTCTGGGTGACTGGAAATTTAGCGGAATTTGTTATTTTTATTGTTACAAATAAGCACATTAATTATTTAGGCTCAAGTAAAGTTATAAAACAACAATTAAAAAAAAAAAAGTTTGCACACAGCATTAAATGCATGTATCACATTAAGGTCAAAGTGGGACTGAGGGTGACAGTAGACAGTTTCTTGTTTCAGCAATGGTCCAGCGCTCATCACGGTGACACAGGGGACAGAGGTTGATCCCATGGTGGAAGAGCAGAAGAAAATCATTTACAGGTCAGTTAGAGGGTTGCCGTGTTACTGCATGAATCATCTCTCGGGAACTAAGCAGCAGTTTGCACGGACTGATCCGAAAGTAGATACATGCTGGGGAATTTTCAGTCATTTGGTAGTTTGCAGCCAAATTTTATTTTGCAAATGTACACAAGACAGATTCTCATTGTGTGACAAAGGATGCATTTTTATTTTTAATCATGAAAATTTGAAATAAAAGAAAGAGGTGGTATGTGTGGGTTTTCATTGTCCTTTTTTTTTGGTCATTGTTGTTTGTTGTTGTTGTTGGGGTTTTTGTTTTGTATTGTTGTTTGTTTGTTTGCTTCTTTTTTTTTTGGGGGGGGGGGGGGCATGACTGCTCGTGTACATGTTGCACATCAATGTCATCATAAAACCTTAAGGAAAGGGATTAAAAAGAAAAAAACAACTATGTAATAGTACACCATGTATTATGAACACTAGTGCCGTACTGGTGCAGTTTTTCCTCTCTCTTTTTCAGGCATCCCTTGTTCCCGCTGATGGCGTTGCTGTTTCAGAAGTGTGAACAGGTGTCACATTCGCCAGATCTTTTCAGCTGCAGCAACTATGACAGCGACATTCAGGCGTTTGTTGAGAAACAGCAACAGCAGAACAAACCTTTCTTCACTGATGATCAGGATCTGGATAACCTGGTATGTGTTGTAGGTCACCGAGTCAGCTTCAGTATGAGCACACGTACTAATCGAACAGTTTTGTCAGTTTGTCAGTCATGTTTTTGTCGCAAGGTCTTCTCTTGAAACGATTGGTTACAAGGTGAGAAGAGTGCTGGAAAATGTAATAAATAGATCATGAGTTTTTTATGTCTCCTTTTTAAAATTTATTTATTTTTATTTATTTTTATTATTATTATTATAATTTTATTTTTTTGGGGGGGGGGGGGGGGGGGGGAGTAACCTTCTAGTGATATCTGTTGACTACAGACTAAGACCTCACTAACTTTACATTTACAGCTATTAGTATTAGGTTGGGCATTATGTACAGATTACAACACAAGCGTTTGCTTTTACAACAGATGCTGCGAGCTGTGCAGGTGTTGCGGATCCACCTGCTGGAGCTGGAGAAAGTGAGCGACCTGTGTAAAGATTTCTGCAACCGTTACATCACCTGTTTGAAGGGGAAACTTCAGAGTGAGAACCTGCTGCGTCTGGATGACATGGACTCTCCTCCGTTGTCTCCCGTTGCTGGCTCCACAAACGCTGCAGCTCTTGGTGAGTCATTTCTTTAATATATATATCCCATATCTCAGGCTGGGGAATTTTCAGTCATTTGGCAATTTTAGCCACAGTAATGCATCATGATACATGTAATGCCATGTGGGACAGTCTAACATCATTTTTGAAGACTTGCATATATATCAGTACCAAGGCAGTATATTACTTTGGGGTGCCAGGAGAGGCTACTAGATGTCTTTAAATACGCTAAACTATGTTTTCTGCAGTAGAGCGTTGCCCCCATGGTCCCCCAGCAGGGCGCTGCCTCTGCACCCTGGCTTAGGTTTCAGTCTTTTTTCCCCTCAGCAATTCCCCAGCCTGGTATCTGCCCACCCACTCCAGAATGATAGGCTGTACAGCAGAGCACCATTGATTCATTCTCTTAACATTAGTTTGAGAAAAAAATGCTTATGTTGTTGGTAATGGTTGACAATTGTCATGAAGAAGTGTTTCTTTGTTGGGGGGGAAGTAAGGGTCGTTTTTGTCTTTTCTTTTTGGTGGCATCCCAGATTCCCTTTTATTTTTCTTGGTAGAGTTGTGTCCTAGGGTGGGGGTTGGTGTTTGGGGGTTTAATGTCCTTTTCCACCACATACGGGTGATATCACAGCACAAATTTTTGGCCCCAGCCAGGATACGAACTCACGACCCCAGCATTAGAAGTCCAAGTTCCAACGCTCTACCATTCGGCCACCCCGGCTCCCCGAGTTGTGTCCCAGAACAGAATTCTGAAACACCAAAAAGAGTTAATTTCCTATCATGCACAGGGGTTCCTGGTTTTTCCGGTACTCTTAGTCTCGCATACTTTTATTTCGTTCTATGCAAGAATCAGGCAAGAGTAGTGGCTCTTAAGTGGATGTTTTGGAGGGATGCACCCTACATGCACTGTTGGATAGAACAAAATGTTTCTGCACTGGAGAGAAGATGAACAATCGCTGGGCAGGTGACTAGGTGTCCACACAACTCGCGTGGTATGAATTGTGTTAAAACCAGTAAGTGACAGGTTATGCACATAATGCTTTTCAATGCTTCATGTCTAGTAAATATATTGATTATTCTTTCTTTTTTTTCAGGAGGGACAGCATCCATGGCAACACTGTCCTCCACACCTGTTGTGAATTCGATTGGTAATGGGGTCATGATGCAGCCTGGGCTGTCCATGGCAACCATCAGCCAGGGTCAGATTATTTCTGGCAACATGGTGTATCAGATGGTTCACACTCCGCAGGGGATTGTGGCACAACCCATACAGGTGCTTGGATTTTGTTCTTTTACGGGAATCATGTTGCCTCTCTCTTTCTCCCTCTCTGTCTCTGGGAGTCTCTCTCTAGCTCTCTCTCTCTCTCTCTCTCTGTCTCTCTCTCTCTCTCTCGGGGAGCCGGGGTGGCCGAATGGTAGAGCGTTGGACTTCCAATGCTCGGGTCGTGAGTTCGAATCCCGGTTGGGGCCAAATATTTGTGCTGGCTTTTTCATCGTTGTCCCGTCCTCGATATCACCCACATGTGGTGGAAAAGGACGTTAAACTCCTAAATTTATACCCACCCACCCACCCCCTCTCTCTCTCTCTCTCTCTCTCTCTCTCTCTCTGTCTTTTACTAGTTTTAGTCCAAGTAATACTTGCTCATGAGCAATAGGGTACCATGTTCAATAGTGTCTAGTCCTATTCTGGTTAAGCTGCAGTTTTACACACCCATGCATACAGTCACACACACACACACACACACACACACACACACACACACACACACACACACACACACACAGTCACACACACAGTCACACACACACACACACACACACACACACACACACACACACACACACACACACACACACACACACACACACACCAGCAGAAGAAGAAACTCCAAATATCATTTCAAGTGCCAATCGTTTTTCTTTTCTTTTTTTAATTTTTGTTATCTCTTTGTTTCTGTTCTCCTGAAGATTCAGCCTTCCCCGATCCAAAATGCCGTTGCCACTACTCCAGTTATTCATGGGAACACCCCATTGTCTCAGATAGGGATGATGGGCTCTCCTACGTCTGCCCAGCCAAGTGCAGGTAAGTTTATCGTTACAAAAGAGTTTTTGTTGGGTTACCAGATTTTACTTAAACACTTACATGTGTATTACAGGCTGGGGAATTTTCAGTCATTTGGCAATTTTCAGCCAAATTTACTATTCTTTCAGCCAAAAAAAATCTAAGTTTCAGCCAAAGGAAAGGAAGGGGAAAAAGACTGCACACAGTCATGTATGCCATTAAGGACAGTCTAACTTCATTTTTGAAGGCTTGAATATCAGTATTTTACTTTTTGGTGCCAAGAGAGGCTGCTAACTGCCTTTAAAATGCTAAAATTTGCTTTCTTAAGTGTGGCCTTGCTCCCTTAGTCCCCCAGCAGGACGCTGCCTCTGCACCCTTGTCTAGGTTTCAGTCTTTTTTTCCCTCAGCAATTCCCCAGTCTGGTATTAGACTATAGTCTATTACATAATTCACAGAAGTCAACCTATGTTTTTGAAGTGCACCAATGTGTTTGAAATACTGTAGTCTAATCTTAATGATCTGATTAGTAGAGCTCTGAATGCTATCCACTGACACGTACAGGCTGTGCAGGCCGTAGAAACTGAAAATTCAATTCTCCTCAAGTGTTGACCATGCCGTACGCCATCAGAGGACTTCTCAGTCCTTGACATGCATGTTGTAGCGTGAGGCTTTGTGTTGGCTCAGTGCCTGCCTTTGAGATGCTGTCACTGTGCAGGCATCTAAGTGGTAGTTAGCGATTAACCAAGGTGCTCAGACAGATCTGTGAGCGTAGAACTGATGGACCTTTTATTCGTAGTTTTAACTCTCAGGATCCTAGAGCATGCCTGTCCTCACAGACAGTCTTGTAAGAAAACAAACCCATCAGATACAGTGGTAATGTTAGTGTATGTACATTTATATATATTCCAGTTGAGGCTGATAATGGTGTGTGTTACCGGTAGGTGTTTGATATTTCTAATCACACAGGTCAGTTGGGAAACAGTCTTGGCCTGTCTGGTGATGACTCATTCGATGACGACGATCCGTTGGGGAAAAGGAAAAACGCCAAGCGCGGGGTCCTGCCCAAACAAGCCACACAGATTATGAAATCCTGGCTTTTTCAACATCTAGTTGTGAGTTACTCATTTGATTTACCTTAAAATCAGACACAGAACACGTTTTCACGTTGTTTATTTGTTTCAAGGAAAATTGAAGAAGTCTGAACATTTGTGTGATTTCAAACTGAAGATGTTTTCGAATTTTTAGGTACTGTATTTGGATAGCATGCCATGCACAACATCACTACATGATCATTTTAAATCCATCTGTGTTGAAAATTTTGAAAGAAAAAAAATCAAAATCTCACATATTAAAAATTTTTTTTTTTTACTTCCAGTAAAAAGAAAAGTTTGAATGTGGAATAGCAAACCATGCACAAGATCACTGTGTGGTAGTTTTCATCTATCTGTGTTGAAAATGTCCCTTCAAAATCTTGCATGTATTTTTAACAGGCAGAAATTCTTATGCACCTTGTAGTGTCTAATAAAATAGTGGTCAGTGAGTCTTTGCATCTCCTGTTTTATAGTTTTCCACTGTTTTATCTTTATTTTATTTTCAGCACCCATATCCAACAGAAGACGAAAAACGACAGATAGCCAGTCAGACTAACTTGACATTGTTACAAGTCAACAACTGGTGAGTGGATACATTTTCAGATTCCCAGGACTCTTTAAAAATTAAAAAAAAAAAAAAAAAAAAAATATTATACTGTCTGTCTTTTGAAAACCTCTCCCTAAGTACCTTGAGCACTCAGGGTGGAGCCATGTGCTATTATCAAGTCTCTTACCATCATCATAGTCATCACCATATTTCAGTATGTCACTATAAATATGATTTGGGGTAGGGCTGCATGGAGAGGGACCCATATAACTTTTAAGAGTTGAAATAAGTATATTCTCAGTTCTCTAGTTTTAAAGCCAGTGCTGCAAACCTATTTGCCCAACATTAGATGTATAAAGTGTTCTTGTCTGCACACAAACTCTCAAGGACGCACACACACACACACACACACACACACACACACACACACACAGTGTTCCTTTTTATTTGGAATCATTTGGGTATTCAGATTCAAAAGTTAAACTCCTTTAACAACTGGACTGATACATAAAAAAAAAAAAAAAAAAAAATGACATGATCATTTCTGTCAATCCCAAAAGGTTCATCAATGCAAGACGGCGAATCCTTCAGCCGATGCTTGACTCCGGGGCGGGAGACACAAAGGTAAAGAAAAGCAAACCAACAACACGACCGCAGCAGAGATTTTGGCCGGAGGCCATCGCCAACATCACACCTCAACTGCCGCCTCACCTGCAGCAGGCAAAGATGACAGTGTCGACCCCATCATCGCCTACAACACCTACAACCGATCCCAAGTCAGGACAGTTAGGTAAAGATGGCTATTCTGTAGTGTAAAATGGCTTCTGGGGCACAAGTCAGCATTCTGTGCACTTGGCATTTGGTGACAGTGTGGTATCCCACGTGACACCTTGGTTTGGGATACTAGAGGTTTTCACAGGCAGAATCATTTCAGTTTACAGAGACCGTGGACTTGATCTTCACAGTCACAATCTTTGTGTAGTGATAGATATATTGGCTGTCTGTCACCGTCTTTTTCAGTCGATCAGTTTGTCCTGGTGGGTTTTCAACAGTTTTATTTTCCCCTCCCCCATTTCTCACAAACTCGCATACACTCACACACACATGCTTCTTTTATTTCTTGAAGGGCCTGCAAGATGGGACCTTGTCATTATAGTTTATACCCTGTAGTTTGGCTTTGGGGGGGTGGGGGGGGGGGTCTTTTTCTACCACGTATGGATGATACCAAAGACGGAGCAACGAGAAACAGGCCAGAACAAATATTCGGCCCTAGCTGGGATTCGCTTGTGACTAAGAGTTGTGGGCTTTGTGCTGTAAGTATTACTTAGGCTGAAAATCAACTGCAGTTGGTTGAAGGTTTCTGTTGCTTCTGTTTATTCAGTGGTCACAGCCAGTGGCCAGGTGGTGGGTGCAGGAGATGGGATGCCCTTGTCCCTGGCAAGTCTGTCTGCAATAAGCACCAACCTGCTTCTGGCTCAGCAAGCAAATTCATCCTCTGATGCTGCCTTGGGAACACCTTCAGTAACCACGGCAACCGGCGCTACTGGTGATGACCTTCAGCCCCATAACCTTGTGTTGTCCTTGAATTGTGAGGCAGAGACTTCTGACGGTGACTGACAGGTCCTCGTGCATCATGCATTGGTGAAAGGAAGTTTTGATGAGTGTGTGTGTGTGTGTGTGTGTGTGTGTGTGTGTGTGTGTGTGTGTGTGTTCCATTTCAACTTGAGACCCTGGAGTTTGGACATTCATTCAATTTCAGTTGAAAATTTTGTCTCTCAAATACTCTCAAACCATGGGAATTGTCACAGGCAAAACGGAAGTTGTTCGCGCATTTTCATATCAGCTTCCATTCCGGTTGTGATGCTTAAGTACGTTTTAATGACACTGCTTTTGTGTTTTTGTTTTGTGAAACGACTTCTCTCATTCTGAAGCTGAGAATATTTGGTGTTCACAGCTCACAGTTTTCTTGATATTCCAGTGTATAGTTTCCTGATGTGCCAAATAAGGAAGTATACATGTTCATATTGTCAGAGACTTGTGTTCAAAGACTTACAAAACTGTGCTGTCAGGAACATTAAGAATTTTGCAAATCCGTGCTTTCGTCCTGAAGCCTGTCTTCAGACAACCATAGCCATAGGACTTGAAGATGTTTGTTGATATAATATGATTACAAGGATTGTCCCTACAGCCTACCGTATGTACACATACATACATTTGTGTCCAAACTGTGTGTAAACTGTGCTTTAAGCAGCTACTGTATCTGTGATAAATAGGCGTCTGCAGACGTGTGTGTGTGTAACTGTGTGTTTGTGCAGCGCTGTGTATGTTTATGACTCTGTGTGTGTGCTTGTGACAGTGTGTGTGTGTGTGTGTGTGTGTGTGTGTGTGTGTGTTAGAGGTTGCTGCAAGCACTCTCTGACTTGTGCCATGTAAAATAAAAAATTTTCCCCTGTGACAGAAAGTGTTCGTAATGTTAGTATTAATACTTTTCTCGTGCGAAAAAGTTTCAGGTTTTGTTCAGTACGGAGGCAGATTTAGTTGTTTACATCAGTGTAGTTCAAAGACACTGTCTCAGTGCTTGCGAAAACCTAAACGCGCTCCACCTTGCAGTGTAGGACTTGGAGACACTGGCATTTTGAAATCCCCTTGTTGGATAATCTCTGCCTTTGCATTTTTTTCTTGAAAGACTGTCATTCAAAATTTATTTACAAAACTGTGTGTGTGGCCTCATGCATCTGAAGGGTCCTACTAATTACCGAAAACAACCGAAAACAACTCTTAATACGCGTAGAACGCAGTTAAAACATAGAAATAACAACACACAAACATGATTAAAGGTGAAAAAAGAGGCATTAAACTAGTTTAAAGGAAAAAAGTACTTATTCACTCCAAGAGAACACCACGAAATGAACATGTCTCCCAAGGGAAGCGACTCTGGTCCGGACTGGTTATTTTCTTACTTTTTTTCCTTTTAGCTTTTTTTTAAGGCCACTTTTTTCACCTTTAATCATGTTTGTGTGTTGTTATTTCTATGGTGGTACCGCGTTCTATCCGTATTAAGAGTTGTTTTCGGTCGTTTCGTTGTTTTCGGTAATTAGTAGGACCGGCATCTGAAGGCTCAACTTCAGGTGACTACTGCTTCTTATCAGACATCCCATACAAGAAGCTTGTCTGCTCTTTGCATGCCCCTGTAAACTCCAAGCTGTTGTTGCTGAATTTTATCCTTAAATTTTTCTCCAGTTTTTTTTTTGTTTTTTTTAGGGTAGAGTTTAAAACTTATTCATGATGAAATAGTGCACACTCACGATTATTTCTGTAACTGCCTTGCACTTTGAGGCAGATACTCTCCTGAGGTAGAGCTGTCACTTTGGATAATGCAGTGGCTTTTGTCCGACTCTGAGTTGTCGAAACACAAACATTAAAAGGCATGATTACTAAGACTGGTGGTGTACATAGAACTCTTGTGTACAGCATCATTTGGTGGACAATGTTCATGGCAGCATACATACACTTGTTTTTTTGATATGTGTTCACACGATGGGCTATGCAACATTTTGTTATCTGGTTGTTTTAATAATATTAATAAATTTTCAGATTATGAGTTGTGTGGTTTTGCTGTTTGTTTGTTTTTTTGTTTTGTTTTTTTTCCAGAAACAATCCACAGGCATTTTCATGTTTGGTTTGGTGTTGTTTGGAGTGGTGCTTCCTATGGAGCAGGTGATCAGATTTCTACTGATAAATGTCCACTAATAAAGTGCGGAAATACTCCATGAAAAACGTTCATGCTTGTTGCGCCTACAAATACAGCACAGAAAGAACAGAAGAAAAGGGGACAATCTGCTGTGTTTGGCACTTTCAGTTAGAGTCAGATGATTTTTAGATAATCAAAGGTTACTGGGCACAATGAAACGCAGTAGTTATTCCTCTTGTGCGTAGGTACGTCTATTTTAAAGCTTTGTACACGATCACCGCAGTATTTCTTAGGATAGTATCATTTTTTTTAACATGAGCAGAGCTGTAAATCTGAACAGGCTAGGTCGGCTATGATATTTGCTTGGTATGAGATCCCTCCGCAAATCATCATAAGCAGGACAACACCGCAGGAAATGGATTTCGTTTTCCGTGACCCCAAAAAGCAAAAAGGACAAAACATGCCGGACACGTCACGAGCACTGTATCTCGCTGAATGAACTGCAATGCTAGAAATACCTGCCCGGAACTGAGACGACGTCATTTCAATTAATTACTGTCCCCCCCCCCCCCCCCCCCCCCCCAAAAAAAAGGCAGATGTAGTTAACAGAGTAATCAACAGGACGCCAAAAAAGGACATAGTATGTGAACCTTACCTCTTCAAACCCTGCAGTCACAAATTTCAGATACATGTGCGCATCTGTGATACTGCATTTAGAGCAAAGTGCCCAGACAAGTAATGAATAATGGGTGATTTATGCACTCACGCCTGCAGTAAATAAAAATTATTAAAATGGAACTTGCCCCAAATATACCAAGCAACATTGGAAGTGCTTATTACACCTTTTTATTTACAATACTGTCACAACAGTAGACAAAGTATCACAATAACAGAGTATATTCTTCAATACATTTACAAAACAAGTTGTTGTTGTTTGTTTTTCCCCTATACATCCAATTTGTACATGGATACTGTGAGCGTGAGGGCTGGGTGGAACTGGGAGAGGGTGGGTGGATGTGTGTTTGGAAAGTTGTGAAATACTGCACTAGTTAAAGGTCATTTTCGGGAATATGGTACATATTACATGTACTACTGTGGTAAGATACCAGAGATACACCGCTTGCACATTTGTAGCAGGACAGGTCTGTGAAACTCATCAAGGGACATCACTCAATCATGAGCCAGTGTCAAACTGTGTTAATCCAATGGATGACCAGAAATGTTAAAAATAATTATGCAATGATCAGTCTGGAGAACTGACAAATGATAAAATTCAGTATGTCAATACTCATCCAGACGGAAGAAAAGCCAAAAACAAATCAAGTGTCACAATCTCCACTGAACATACAAGGTCATGATCACTGTCAACTACACTCAGATATCACAGGTTGGCTTTCACTCACACGAAGGATTTAAACAGTGATTGATAAAAATGTCTTGGAGGAGGGGGGATGGGAACAACACAGTTTAGAAAGTAGAATAAAACTACTTTAAAAAAAAAAAAAAGGAAAAGAAAGAGGTGATCACTAAATGAAGACGGATGGCAATCTTCCGCAGCAGAAAAAAATCTGCAATGCCATGTGGAAACCTCACTGGAAGTGTTCTTGAAAACACTACACTAATAAACGAAAACGTAAATCTGATTCATGATATATTTATAAGGTCAAGAAATATTTGAGGCACAGACTGGAATTAACCAAACCATAAAGGAAAACCATGGAGAACTGGATAAAACATCTCGCTGACCATTACCCTTTGTCTTTCCTATTAAAAGGGGAAAAAAGCTTGACCATCTGTTAAGGATAAACCTATAGCATCTACCTTTTCATGGACCCCCCTCACACAACTCTGCTTGACACACAAAGCAGAATTAAAAATCTTTCACTGTAAGGTGCAGATTAACACTTTCCATGCTGTCTCCAGAAGTACAGAACTTCAAATTAATTCCTGATCGTTTTTCACGGCTCTGAAGGAGAAGACAACCAGTGAACCACAGATAAAAGTCTGAGAGTTGTCTACACTGTTTGGGGCTTCTTAGACTCATCCTCATCCTCTGGGGTGGATTGTTGGCTTGTGCCGGCAGTTGGTGTGGGCGCCGAATGCATGCTCATAATCTGCTCTCCGTCTTTGTTGATCTCCTTGTGAGCGGCCAACAAGAATCGCCTCTGCTGTCGCTTGACTGAAAGATAATACCAACAACTTGTGAACAGGGGTCTGGTGACTCGTGGGAAAACATCCCAGTCTGAAGACTTCACAGACGGATGCATAGACTTGTGAAGAAAAGTATACAGACACCAGACACCGGTCAGACACACATGCAGACACAGGACACACCGACAGACATCACAAAGGCATGGGGGAGAAGAGAGAAAGAGATGAGAGGTTTACAGAGAAAAGAAGGAGGACAATAATACAATCGGCTCCATTACTGGTGCAATAGTATAGTAAAATATCTATACTACATGTACTAGCACAAATAAACCCACAAAGCTGCACAGGTAAATAAATTCTGGGCTGCAGCACTGAGACTGCTTCGGTATCGGTCCTCGCGTCCGCAATAAACGTTTGTTTTGTGTTTTGTTTTTGTGTTTCTCCCTTGTAGAGTCAGTGTAGAAATACAGCAAGGAGAGAGAGAGAGAGAAACAGAGAATGAATGAATTTGTGTGTGCGTAAGAGTGAGAGAGAGAGAGAGAGAGAGAAACAGAGAATGAATGAATTTGTGTGTGCGTAAGAGTGAGAGAGAGAGAGAGAGAGACAGAGAGGGAGAAAGAGAGGGAGGGAGGGAAGGTAGGAAGCAGGAAATGAAGTACACTGGAAAGACACAGTAAAACTTACTCTTCTCACGGACAGTTGACTTCTGAACCTCGGGCAGGAGGAAGCAATGCACCAGGTCAGCGACAATCTCCTCAGAATCGAGTTGCGTGCGGCTGAGGGACACAAACATGTAACGTGCATCATGTGACACAACACCGACACGATGTTACTCTAAAAACTGATTCCAGAGAGCAGAGAATGAATGCAAAATTGTGGCACTACAAATCTGTGTAGTCACATACAAGAATGGGAAAAATCAGATTTGGGTCCTGCACTTACATGTCAAGTGTTACTGACTCCCGTCCATATTACCACCCACTGTTATTATGAGAGATATCATTAGCTGTCATCTTGTCCAAAAGTTCTTTGTAACTGCCAACAGTTTTTCTCAAAGTTTAAATATTTTATATTCACCGGCCCCCGTAGTGTAGTGGTTAGCACTTCAGACCATGGACCGGGAGACCCGGGTTTGAGTCCCAGCCGAGACAAGCGGGATTTTTCCGACCTAGGTCGGCTCCTACCCAGAGCGGGTGTGCTATGGACCCAATGGGGAGGCTGCTGCCACACAGCCGAGTTTCACCCACTTCACGGGTGCGACTTTGGGGGTGCTTCCCCTGGTATGACACGTCTTATGATTACATGGCTTGCGCCGCAGGTGCCGCAGTTCCCGGGCCTGGTTAATGCCGGGATATTTATGACAGGAAGCGAGGAATGCGGCCCTGTTCCCCAGTCCCAAACCACACGGACTTCCATAGCATCATCTTACCATCATCCTCATCTCCATCATCATGCATAATAAAAATTGTCCCAGCTTCAGAGCCCTCCGTGGATTCTACTTATTACATGGGAAGAACACCACTGGAGCTGGCAAAGAGTTGGGGCAGGAAAAAAAAAAATTATATTCTTTGTGTCATTCACTGTGCGAAGAAATACACGTACTGACTATGATCACCCAAACTCCACGACACCAGTACACCACTGATTCCATACAGAGTGGTTCTGTTTGAACACTGACCTTTTCTCTAAGTCATAGGCCACGTCGTTGATCTGCTCAGCCATTTCCTGCACCTCGGCACGGGCCTGGGCATCGGCTGTAGCATCAACAGCTCCCAGGATGACGTCCTCAAGGTAAGTGTCCACACTGCTCTGATGTACCTTGATCACCTGCACAGGTACACATGCAAGAGTTCGTTTACATTTTCACTTCCATTTTCAGGTCCCCCATACCTGGAATTGACTCCCATACCACATCTGTTGTGCAGAGTCTATCTCTGATAAAACCCATTGGTTTTATTCAATTTCTTTTGTTATTACCTTACTCTATGCTGTGGCGTCACCTGTTTTGTGTTTTCCCCCAACTTTTTCAGTATGGCTTTTAGAAATGCACTCTGTCACTGTACTGGAGTTTGTTATCTAGAATCATGTTGATGAACTATATGTGTATGTATGTATGTATATTTCTTCTCTTGGGAAAACGTGCCTAGTCTACTGGTGAGACTGCACCATATACAGTTTTTGACTTGAATAATTTGGGCTGAGTTCTGACTTGAATATACATGTACTTAAGCACAAATATTACAACAAAGGTGAATGACACTTCTGCCCTAAATTTTTTGTACCTGTTTGAAGATCTCGTCCTCTTCGCGGCGGCGCCTCTCTTCCACCTGTCGTCTGCCGCTCTCCTCTGCCTCACGGATTCGACGCTGGCGCTCGGCCAGCATGGAGAAGGCATGGATGCGTCGCTCCTCCTGTAACCTGATCAGCTCCTTGCTCAAGAAGTCCAGCATGTCTCCTAGGCTGTTGCATTCAGCGCTGCTCAATGCTTCGTCCACGAGGGATTCCTGCAACATCAGAGTCAGGACAGGTAAGGCAAGACGCACATGGCTGCTCCCTTTCTCTCCTACTGATTTCAGTCATCTACTTTTTTTTTTTCTTTTTTAAACAAATGTATAAACTCAGTTCCTACCAAGTAAGTTTGCGGTTGTGCCTTACTTAAAAAAATCGTAATTAATTTACGTCTGCATTGATTTAATTTGGTTTTGTGTGACTGTTGCACTTTGATTCTACTCGTGCAGTAAGAGCTGTCAAGGAAACGTTAAATCTTGCCTGATTTTTGCACACAGGGCCAAAACCAAAAAAGAGTAAAAAATCACGGGCAGTACGAAATGTGTTAATCAATTTTCCCTTCCTCCTCCCCCATGTTACCCCCATGCTGAGCACAGTGTTAGACAAACCACCAAAGGGCTCTTTATATGTGATAACTTTCATAGGACACATGCCCTGACTGACAATAAAACTATAGGACGTAAAAGGGTCAAAGAACAGGCATACAGAGACTTCTCTAACGACAGAGTTGTGTACCTTGTGCTCATGCAGGCGGCGCTGTCGCTGCAGCGCGAGGGTGGCCTGCATCTCTCTCACTTTCTGCTTCTGCTCCTCTTCCTGCAAGGCGTGGGTGCTGCGCAACTCTTGGATCAGCTCCATTCGCTTCTCCTTGCCCTCAAACATCTGCACGACATCAACAAGCATCTCCTTCAGTACACTGGTAAATGTCGTCAGACTCATTTCCTTGCATTCCTCCACAGTAAATGTTGCCCAAATCTGTCTAGTTTATTTATTTATTTGAATAGACTTTTAGATAGATATTTATTTAAATATTTGTCTAGTTTCAAGAAGGGCAAGTACATGGGGGACTGTCCAAAAAATGTGCAGGCCAGTTCTAATCTCTGTTCAATGTATCCCTGTCTTTCTTAAACAGCATTATATGTTTTTGTTTTGTTTTGTGTGTGTGTGTGTGTGTGTGTGTGTGTGTGTGTGTGTGTGTGTGTGCATCTGTGGCCGCTGTTGTACTCAAATGTCATACGACAGGTCATCATATCAGTGTTTGTGTGTGTGTTACTTGCTTAGATGGTTTTAAGAGTTTGTGTGTGTGTGTGTGTATGTGTGTGTTTGGGTATTTCAGTTGCTTTACTGGTTTTTTTGTTGTTGTTTTTTTGTTTTTTTTAAAAATTGTTTTGAACTTTGGTAAAACAAGCATTAGTCAAGGTAAGCTGATAACATTCTGTGCCTCAAATACTTTCTGTTCCCACAGAAAGAGTTGACTGATACGGAGATTCAACAAGTGTAAAACGGTCCCACAAATTGCAACAATCAGTGAGAAAATTTCAAACGGTGCTGGGAAAGTCAGGACAGGTTACCCAGTTACTGTACTGACCATGTTCTGCACGGCACGGCCGCGGATCACCTGCTGCAAGAAGATGACTGCCAGCTCCCTCTCTTCTTCCTCCTGAACCAGACAAAGGCAGGAATGTACGTGTACTTCTAAACCACTGTATCTGAAGACCTCATGAAACGTGAGTCAGTTGTCTGAACACACTTGAGTCAGAAATGACAGCAAAACCTTCCCTAGCTTTTGTTTTGAAGTCTCTTGCAATGCTCTTACACTTGAATCCCCCCCCCAAAAAAAAATAAAAAAAATAAAATAAAATAAAATGAATAAATAAAATAAATAAATAAAATAAATAAATAAATAAAAGAAAAGAAAAAAGAAAAAAAAATAGAGAAATGCTGAGGCACATGTACATGGGTGACAAGAAATTCCAGCAAATTAAAAACTAGGCATCAGAAAAGGATCAAATTTTGCACAGATTTCAAACTGTTGTGGGCTCAGTTTTCCTAGATTTCATGATGTTGACGTTGAACACCAACTAAAATCAAAGACAACAGTAACAACAACAAAACAAACAAAAACACTAATCTCACTTGATCTGGCACTTCAATTGCTGGTGTCGGAGGTCGAGGTACTGGTTTTTCGATTTTCTGCAGGAATCGCAAAGGCTTGGCAACCTGCTGAGCCCGCAGCTTCTCCGCCTTGATGGCCTGTGCAGGGAAGAGATGTGTGAACACAAAATGACACATTAGAAAGCAAGAACAAAAAAACCCCAAAACAACAAAACAAAAGAAAAATACCCCCCCCCCCCCCTCCCCCAATTACACATATAAAAAAAACAACAACAAAAAAAAAACAAGAAGAAACCACAACCTGATCCAAGACTTTTGTTGTTTGAGAGTTTGCACTTTCTCATGGTTTTTGCTTCAGTTTTGTCTAGAGGGTGGAACCGGTACGATTTCTCAAACCGGTTTTTAACCGGTTTTTCCAATAGAAAACCGAGGTTTAAAACCGGTTAACCGGCTATGTATACGTCATCTACTGTTTCTAACGTTTCCCCAAGAGATGGAAGGGGGGAAGGGAGGGGGGTCTCCTAGTACTCCGGCTTTCTGTACCCCTGCGTTGGAAATGTTCAGCCAACAAGGGTGGGTGGGTGGGTGTTTGGGAGTTTAACGTCCTTTTCCACCACATATGGATGATATCAAAGACGAGGCAACGATGAAAAAGCCAGCACAAATATTTGGCCCTAGCCGGGATTTGAACTCACGACCGGAAAGTTGGAAGTCCAACGCTCTACCCTTCGGCCACCCCGGTTTCCCTGTTCAGCCAACAACAACAACAACATGATGATGATAAGGAGGAGGGGGAGGAGGAGGGTGTCTTGTAACGGGCTGAAAAACGACGAGTGATGTCCCTTAGAAAAACCGCGGTTTTCCGGTTTTTTAAGGCCAAACCGGTTTACCGAACCGTGAGAAAGTCGGACCGATTTTAACCGGAAAACCGGTAAAACCGAACACCTCTAGTTTTGTCAGCTTCTTCTTCAACAAATATTACGTTGTCCCTATGTATCTCCATACTGTCCGCATGATTGCCAGTGACATCGGAGTCTGATTTTAAAGATATGCAGGTGAAAACAGTCAGTCAGTTGTCCAGTGAAAGATAGAACATCGCTGAAATGGAAAAATAATCACCTGAAAGGTCTGTAAACATCCTTGAACTGGAACCGAGAGACCTCGTTAATCTAAACTACAAACCCCTTTTCTGAAACTCCCGACCAGTGTTTAATTCCATACCTCGTGCATCTCCGTCAGCTCTCTCTCCTGGCGGTAGCGCCGCTTGGTAAAGCCAGCTTTGGTGACTGTGGCAGGCTTCGGGGCTTTGATGCGCGGCTGGGTGACGAAGTCTGGTAGCGACGCTTCCAGCTCCAGCAAACCCTGGTAAGTGGCCAGATGTCGGCTCTTCACCACATACCTGCACACAACACCATGTACAGTGAAAATACAGTGAAACCAACAGCACAAGCACACACATACACAAAGATTTTATTTAGCAATCAACATACTGGCGTCCAAAGATACTAAAAGAAAGCTTTCATATGACTTACTGCTCGGAGCCTCGGTCCATGAAGACGCCAATGCGCGTCAGGGGTGCATAGGTCTGACTGTCTGGGTTATTGTATTCTTTGACGATCTGGCGACGTTGCAGTTTTCCCTCCACGCGCTTCTGCTTTGCCACAAGCTTACGGATCGCTGTTGGCACAATAAAATAGTGTAAGGTTGCCAGAGGGTACTCACCATTAGCCATGAGTATTCATTCACTAACATAAGATGATATGTAGTCTTGCAAACTGCCCTTACAACTGTGTTTGCACAAACTGCTTGACAATATCTATCTGAGTGTGTATTGGTTCTAGACTCCATGTACGTCTGTTTAGACGTAATATAATGCACATAGTGTATGAATTGTTTGTATGTAAATATGTGTAATTGTTTTTATTCCTCTCATTACTTTTGTTCTGAACCTACAAAGTGCATGCTCATGAACACACACACACACACATACACACGTCTGCGTGCTAATTCAGAGCATTCTGTGTAGGCTCTGCAGCCATTATGGAGTAGTTAAAGACTTAGAATCAAAGTAGTACTCACAACAAATAATTTTGTCATCCATCTCTCTGCAGCCTATTTCTAGGATGCTGAGGTTGGGGTGAGGTGAGACAATATTTCTAGTGAATGTAACCTTGATTCTAAGTCTTCACGCACTCATACAGAGCACTGGCCGAGTTGAATGACTGTGATTTGCTGTGGCAGCTAGGGATATGAGATGGGAGGGAAAACATTCAATGCTTACTTCGGATATGTTCATTCCGGATCTTCTTCACTTGCTGCTCTTTCTCTTTTTGTTTCCGTGACCTGAAACATGGGCCAACTGAAATTGCAGGCTTGAACAGGAGAGAGAGAGAGAGAGAGAGAGAGAGAGAGAGAGAGAGAGAGAGAGAGAGAGAGAGAGATGAATGAAACCTAATTTGTCAACAGTAAAAGACATTGGTCTAGCAGTCCAGTTTTCATTTTTGCTAATGCTAGTCACACACACACACACACACACACACACACACACACACACACACACACACACACACCACACACACACTCACATACACAGACCACCACCACCAAGACCACCACCACCACTCAACACCACGATTACAATTCCATCATTTTTCTACAGTGAACTGTTTTACTTCATACGGACGGTGACCTGTAATTCTTACCAGACTTTGTCCAGACGCTTGATGTTGAGTTCCTGGTGGTTCTCTTCACGTTTGATCAGCAGCTGCTTCAGTACTTCCAGCCGGGCCTCCTGGAGTCTGCAATACACATTACAATTGTGAAACAATAACAAAAACAATTACCGACAATTACAAAATAGATTTAAAAAACAAACAAAAAACCACCACCACCATTGCCATCAGCCCCAAACACAGACCTAAAAAAGATAGACCCCCTGCGGTGCTGGAAGTGTGACGCCGCCGCGCGCCATGTTGCGAGTACCTGGAAGTGCCAGACGCTATCAGCTGTTTACATAGCGCGCATACCATTGGCTAGACGCTATCAACTGTTTACATAGCGCGCATAGCATTGGTCCACTTTATCTTACGTCACATTTCTGATGACGTCTTTCTAAAGAACTTTGTATTTCGAACGAGGCGTCCTGTACACAGAGCATCTGAGTTCTGGTATTCACAAAATGGCCGCGATAGCGACACTCGCAAGCAGCGGTGGCAGCGTGCGGCGGTGGGTCTATCTTTTTTTAGGTCTATGGCTGGCCCCAAACAAAACATAACCAGAAAAAAGACCCCCCCCCCCCCAAAAAAAAAACAAACAAAAAAACCAAAAAAAAAACAACCACCAAACACCAAATACAATCACCAAAACATTAAAGAACTTCACCAAACCGACCAAAACTAATATAAAAATAGCAACACAGAGAGAAAGAACCCAACCAACCTAGATTCAATACAGGCAGAGACTTTTTTTTTTTTAAAAATAAAAAAGCTTACTTCTCTATTTCCTGTTCCCTGAGTGCCCACTCGCGAGTCTCCATCTCATCCATCATCTTCTTACGCTTCTCAAGCTGCGATGTGTCATTCAGGGGTGGCAGTGTTGCTTCCCAAGCCCGCTTAGCACGAGCTCGCTCGATCATTTCCACCTCAGCCAAACCAGCAGGCAAGCCCCGGCCTGGTGAAATTAATAAATCCATATTCATGCGTTCCCAGGACAAAACTCCGGAGTCATAAATTCACTTGATGACCACTGCCTCTCTGATGAGGAATACCAATACTGCTGCAAATAATTCATTAACTCTTTGACGACGAAGCACAATTTCTAACACGCGATTTCCTATAGGAAATCGCGTGTTAGAAATTGTGCTTCGTCGTCAAAGAGTTAACACAGCACTAACATTCCTTGTATTCACAGAGTTAACAGGAGTCTATTTCCTCTAAGTAGTGTTGCAGAGAGAACAATTCATCTCTCTTTCCTCAGTCTGTTCAGTCACTCACCATAAGACAAAGTGGCTAGAGTCAGAAGCTCCGGTGCAGAGCCTGGCCGTACAACATATTCCGGTGTATACGGGTCTGTCTGAGCCTCCGAGTCGCGGTAGTCTGTCTGCGTCTGCATGTGTCTAATGGGTGGGGTCGGAGGTCGTTCAACCTGCATCTGCTCAGGTCCCGCCAGTGGATCTTGCCTGCAGCCAGAGAATTTTTGTTTATCAACGTCATAAAGCGTTGGTAAAATTATAAAACGGCTTAGAAAACTACAAGAAGAAAATGACTCAAACCGTAAATATCTCATGCATCGATGACAAGACATTATCATCATCACGCTACCAAAGAAAAGAAGCAGAAGGGGGAAAATGTTAAGTAATTTTCAGCTAAAACAACTAAATGTAGAAAATTGCTCAAACTTTCCTCATGCATCAGCAAGAATACATTATTACCATAGTTTAAAAAAAAAAAATTGATGTACATGCGAGAAAAGTGTTAAATATTTATTATGCACTTACCTGGCTGTTGCCAGCAGAACCTCGGGTGGCACTTGCTGTAGGAATGGGATGATAGGCCTGAGAAAAACAAACAAAACAACACTGGCATGGAACTTGACTGATTTACATACAAAATTTGACAGAAAAATGTGTGTGTGTGTGTGTGTGTGTGTGTGTGTGTGTGTGTGTGTGTGTGCGTGTGTGTGTGTGTGTAAGAGAGAGAGGGAGAGAACGAACGAACGAAAGAAACTTTATTTTACAAGGAAAACAGATTAGGTGCGCAGACCCTTTTTTTTTCTTTTTTTTTTAAGATCTTGTCCTTGCTAGAGAGAGAGAGAGAGAGAGAGGGAAATAAGTAAGTCATATCTGCAGAAAGTTCCAACATATTCAATTTATAGTTGTTCATACTGTAAAATTTAACTGTGTCACAGGTTCATAAAGAAATGGAAAACAATCCATAAGTTTTGCAATACAATAATAGAATGCCAGTCATAACTCTTACCTCCTGAAAAACCTGTATCGCTCGCGACCAGACACTTCGGTATTTTCATAAACTTTTGGCGGGATTGACACAGACGGATCATAGTTGAAACTGCAAAAAGCACGTAGACACAAAGTGTCAAACTCTGACAAAGCGCAGAACAAAATTAAGGTAATAACTGAACTGTAGACATGTACTGTAACAGAGCAGTGATTAAAAACTAACAATAAAGTAAACTGTGTGTGTGTGTGTGTGTGTGTGTGTGTGTGTGTGTGTGTGTGTGTGTGTGTGTGTGCATGCACACTTAAATGTCAGGCTGAGGAATTTTCCATCATTTAGCAGTTTTCAGCCAAATTTCCTATCCTTTCGGCAAAAACAACAACAACAAAAAAATCAGCCAAACAAAATGAAGGGGAAAATGTTGCACACAGTGTCATTCATCATGAGACATGACAAGTGATGCCATATTGGACAGTCTAACTTCATGTCAGTACCACGGCAGTATAAATTAACTATTGGGTGCCAGTCAACCAGCCAATGCTACTAAATGCTTTTAAAACTGCTAAAATTTCTTGTTGTTTTTTTTAAGTGGGTTGTGGCCCCTGTGGCCCCAAGCAGTGTGCTGCCGCGGCCATTTTTCTGAAGCAATTTCCCCAGCCTGTCTGTACATCAAAATCAAAATTGTATGACTAAATATTACCCCATGACAATCTCAAAGGCATACTTCAAGTGAGACTGAAATAAGAAAGCTTACGTTGTGTATCGGACCATGGCCTCCCTGTGCTGGTCAGCATATCCTCGCCAAGCTCGCTGCACAAAGCGTGGCACGGGATCTGTCGTGTCAAGCTTAATTTCAAAACGTGGGTGATGCCGCAGTTCACTAAACATCGTTGGGTAGATGGGCACCCGTTTCTGGGAAAAAAAAAAAAAAATCTGTACACATGGTTTCAATTTAATTCCTCCCCCCCCCCCAACCCCAATCCCCCCACAGAGCACAAGTACTAATACTTTTATCTCACACACACCTATTGAGGAGGTCTGCATATATGCACATGTCTTATGACGTGTAAGCTAAGTGGAGCCAATTAATAGTTGTGATGCAGACAAATGCTTTCAGTAAGGCAGCTGAGGCAGTACCATTGCGCCAAGGAACCGTTTCCTTTGACAGTATAACTGGATCTTTTGTGTAGCACGTTCATCACAGTCAAGGAAACATCAAATCTCTGCCAGTCTGACTGGACTGAATGGTGTTCTGCTGGACTGTTCACCTGTTCCCTTAGGACAACTGTCCCTTCTCAGCTGGTTGGCCAATGCTATGGTCTACTCAAACTACAAGAATGTAAAGCCAACTTTGAGTTCTGATTGTGCTCTGGACACAATATTTCATGATAAAAAGAATTACATTCTTGCACTGATCCTTGGATTGGTACTCTGTTGGATTTCTACCAGGCTGTGAGAAAAGTAAAGTGATTTCACTTACAACACGATTAGTGCTCGTGTGTGCTTGGAACGTCGCCCTGGCATGGTCACGCTCAGATGATAGTGAGTACAACTTATCTGAAAGAAAAATTCAAAGCATATGCATGAAATTGCTAGCAAGAGGTGCCATACAGCATGCACCGAGTTTTAGTCTTCACTCAGCTGTCATACATTTCTAATATTTCAATGACTGTTTCACACTCGGTCTGCGTATCATGAATTTCCGCATATAGCATTACTTCTAGGCAGGAATTTTAAAGACAAGAAAAAAATGAACAGATGTGGGCCAAGGGAAGGCGGCGAGGAAGAAGTCAGTGTGAGTGTGTGTGTGTGTGTGAGAGAGAGAGAGAGAGCAACAAAGACGGACTCACGGAGAACAGGAACGCCGCAAAACACTTTCTTGCCAAAGAAATACTTACCATACAGGTAATCGTGTGTCCGGGATGGCTGGGCAGGCGCCTTCCCGAGTGTCTGCGTTTGTGTTGTCATTGTGGCTGCTTTTGGTTGGCGCTTACAGTCACAAATACTCAGCCAAACACGGTTTCGGCCACCATGTTTGTATCAATCCAAGATGGCGACTGCCATGGCGACGCCTGAGGCTGCGCTAGCCTTCGAGGCAAAAATTGTGCTAAAAGTTCTTTGAGAGTTAGTGGATTATATTTCACAAATTTTGTAATGTAACAGTGTATTCTCAGTACATGTGTAGAGATGACATAATTGTCCTTTCAAGTTGATCCGTTTTTCTCCGTTACTGTTCGGGTGTTTCCGCCATCCCGGTGTAGCCCCGGTGGCCCAAGGGTAGGCACAAAATTTCATGGCTGTCTGATGCACACGGTACAGTTTGAAGTCCAGATAAATGTGCTGAACAGCAACACAAGGGATAACATACTACATGTGGCTAAGGCATATTGAGTCAATCACTTTTTTTTCACTTTTGTGTTTGTTGTTTTTCTAAGGTGGTGATGGTGGTGGTGTGTGTGTATATGTGACAGCATGTGTGTGTGTGTGTGTGTGTGTGTGTGTGTGTGCATGTGACAGCATGTGTGTGTGTGTGTGTGTGTGTGTGTGGTTTTGGAGGAGAAAAAAACAACACACAAACAAACATCAACACAACACTCAGGGACTGAATCTCAATGTCTTGCGTTATACACGTCTGAATCATGCAAAGAACAAATCATTCACACATAGCATGTGCGGTTGGAAACAGAGATATACATATATCTCTCTCTCACATATCTCTACTGACGAAATGTTGACTGTGACAAAGAAAGCCTGATACACCATACCCTAACTCAGCAATGAAAACACAGTCTTAACTGACATGGGATTATTTTGGTGTATGGGATCTTTAACCTTTACCATATAAACTGGGTAGAAAAGAAAAACACAAAAAGAAAAAACATCCAGTGACTTCTAGGTCATTTTCTGCTCATTACTCTCTCATTTTTTTAACTTTAAACTGGTAATGGGCCAATAAAATAAATAACCTGAACTCTAAAGCAGTCAGCCTTGACAAGAAATCACTGAACTAGATTTAGGGGACAGCTGTGGTCAGTGCAGGAAAGGCATACGTTTTATAGGCACAAACTTCATAGCCTCAAAAAATACAAATTTGCACACGTTGTGGTTTTGGTCAATGAGCTGCTGAACGAGATCAGTGAACTGCACGTACATCTGCAAGTTGTTCGGTAGGGGGAGCTGTCTGACTCTCTCCTCACGGCCCCCGCCAACACCGAGGTGATGTGAGATCACCAGGCGGCACAAGGACTGCAAGCTGCGTGGGGTGGTGGCCAGTTTTTCAAGAACATTCTTCAGCTTTCTTTGTGTGTCACTTAAAATGTCTTCATCTGGGTTTAGCAAGACTGAACGTAGATGTAATCGGTGCACCTCATTCTGAGAACTTGCACCTGATTTGTAAAGAGCTTCCATCAGTATGGTGCTGCCTCTGGTGATGGCACACTCCATTGGAGAACCAACGTGGATCCTTCTGCCTAGGATGGTTTTAGTGCTGTGTGCTATCAGGATCTTATATTTATCTTTAGCTTGGGAAGTAAATTCAGGCTGGTGTGTGCCAAGTCCCAGCTTGATGCATTCAGCGACCATTCTCCCTGGAAACTTCCCGCCGATAACAGCAAAATTGAGCAGAGTTAATCCGGACGCAGTTGCGCATAAGGGATCGATATCAATACCCCTGTGAACAAACACAGAGAAGGTTCTCCACAGTCCAGCAGCACAGAAAACGTGGAGAAGCGTAGCTCCATTTGTCACGCTCACTGATGTGGGATACACGTCACGCTCTGCTGTTTCCCGGCGATCAAAAAGCTCGGTTCCACAACAAAGCCGCTGGAAGAGGTGCCACTCATCCTTTTCAGCTAACTCGGACAACACTAGGTCCACCTGTGCATTGTCCAGCTTGAGCAATGCATGGGAGACGGCAAGTCGGTCATCGTATGACATTTTCGGGTTCTCCTCGGCGTACATCAGGAGTGCCTTCACAACAAGCACGCGCTGAGCATGTGCCACGTTTCTGTCCATCATTGGTGGAATGGCTTGCAACTGTCCTCGCTTGACGAGAGTCGTCAGGACCGAGTCGATCTTGGAATCAGGGCAGTACCTCAACACATCCCACAAAATGATTCTGTTGTTTACCGAGTGGCTCACCTCTTCAGCTATGCGACCTCGCAGTGACTCGCTGACACTGTGCTTTGACAAAAGGTATCCTATAGCCTGCCACAGGCCTCTCCGCAGTAGTGTCTCAAGCACAGACTCCACCATCTTGGTTTTGGGACAGTGTATCAGAATGTCATCTATAAGGCGACGTTCAGATGCAAGCTTGCTGGCCGTCTGTACAGCTAACAAACACTGCCCCTGACTGACCCTGGCATTGTGGCTAAGTAATGTACCAGCAGCACCCCAAAGTTGTCGCTTGAGTACTGTGTCCAGAAGGGGATCCACGTTTGCTTTAGGACAGTCAGTTACACACTGAATCAGTTCTTTCTCATCAGCCATCTTGCAAGCTTTCTCCATAACCCAAAACCAGTCCTCATCACTCATGTTTCGCCGAAGAAGAATGGACACAGCTGCCCAAAATCCACGCTTCACCAGCGTTCTCAGCACAGAGTGAATGTACAGATCTGGGCATTGATGTTCTATGTCCATGGTATACACAAGGGTAGATTCCTTCACTTTCTTACTCGCTTCTTCAAAGGCTTTTCCACACTGTGCCACACCAACATTTTGTGACTTGAGTGAACAGGCAACAGCTTTCCACAACTTGCGCCGAACCAAAATATCAACCACAGCATCAGCGTTAGCATCCGGGCACTTGTCCAGGACCTCAGTGATGAGGAAGTGTTCCTTGGCAACCTTACTGACCTCCTCCACAGCCCAACCACGCAGTGAGTCTGTCACTTCACACTTCAGTAACACAAGGACACCATCCCAGCAGCGTCTTCGGATGGCAGTCATAAACAACAACTCAAAATGTCCTGGGCAGCAGATTGGAAGAATGATGGACAAAAAATGAGAATTTGCTCTGCCGATCACTTCCTCACCGACCCATTTTCGTTGCGAGTCCTTCAGTCCATGTTTGAGCAAAACAAAAGCAGCCTCCCATAGTCCTCGCTTGATGACCTCCACTGCTACACTGTGTAGATAGTCATCTGGACAGATGGGGATGAATCGGTGTATTAGGCATGCTTCACTAGCACGTCTGCTTGCCTTGACAAATAAGTTCTCCCTCCTGTCACCAGTGATGCAGTCAGAGTGACGGAGCAAAATGCTTGCAACTGCTCCCCAAAGATCTCTTTTGACGATATTTCCAAGTATCAAAGCAGCCTCAGCATCAGAACAGCAAGGTAGTATGTGCTTCATCAGGTCTTTCTCAACGCTGTGTTTACTGCATTCAGCCACAGCCCAGGTGTGCAGCGTCGTCCCAGCTGTCCGCTGCAGAAGCTGTCCAACACACTGCCACAGCCCCTTCTTGACAGATAACCTCAGCGTATATTCCAGATGGTCATCTGTGCAGTATGGGAGTATGCATGTCTGTTGGGTACAGTCTGCATTCTGTACAGCTTCCTCCACAGCCCATTTCCGAAGCTTAATGTCAATATTTTGCTGTAGCAGCCAACAGACGCCATGCCACAGGTGTCTTCTGACAACCGTGGTCATCACAGAATCCATTTGGTTGTCCTGACAATGGCACAGGATCTCTGGCATAAAAACATTGTCCTCAGCTCGTGTGCTGGCCTCTCCCACAGCCCATCTACAGCACTCATCACTGACCCCGAGATTCAGTAATTTACTGACCGATTCCCACAGTCCTCTCTTCACTGCATCTGTCAGCAAAGACTCGGTCTGATCATGGGTGCAGTGTGGCACAATGAAGGTTGCTAGCTGTGTGTCCCTGGCTCTCTTCCCTGCTTCCTTCACTGCCTGCATCCGTTGTGCATTGTCACCTACTCCTCGCTTCAGCAGCTGCCCCACCACCCACCACTGACCCCGCCTGACGACCTCAGGAAGCAAGACGTCCAGCTGGTCATCCCGACTGTGAGGCAGAATGTAGCTGGCCAGAGCACTTCCCTCCAGGCGTTCTCCTGCACGTTTCACGACCCACTGGTGGCTTGTGTCAGACACACCACGCTCTAATAACCTGCCAACGTCCGCCCACCTTGCTTCGTATACTGCCTGCACCAGCACTGCATCGCGGTTGTTGTTGACTGCAGCAGCAGCTGTACGCTGAGCTGACGCCATGGGCACCTGGAGGTACAAATATTAATTTCGTTCCAATAAATGCATATATCTCTTCATCATTACGTGTCAAAACAATAGTACAGTAGGATCACTGCAGCACAATCAGTCGTAACATTTCATATAATGGAAAACATGCACATGACACAACGGAAAGACCATTATCAGTGATTATTATCACTGACTGATCTGCTCAGATAAGGTGGTGCCACAAACAATAAAATAGTCATTTGGCACTTGATTGGGGAACATACAGGTCTTATGCAAGAACAACCCACCAAAAAACCAGAGCTGACAACACACAGGGTAGGGCTGAATCCGTTGTTCACAAATAAGCAAAAACTAGAGAGGCAGAAGCCTCCATGGCTCCCTTGTGACACAGGTCAAGGTCATTCACAAGAGAATGTTTGTAAAGCTCTTATCACTATCCATTATCATGCCAAGTAAAGTGTCTGGCGCTCTGAGTCCCTGGCAATATTACAATTTTCCCCGAAACAGTTTGTATGGCCTTGACCTTTGGTAAAGGTCATTCAAATGAGATCTCATCAATGTCTATCATCATGCCAAGTTCGATGCCTCTAGTATTTGTAGTTCCCCCAAAAACGGTAATGTTAAAATTCATAACAGACAAATAAAAGCGACACAAAAGGGACAGAAACCACTTAACTTTGACAAAGGACGGCACAGGTCGACGTTTCGGCTTACGCCTTCTTCAGGACATAAACAAATGGGACATAACTTCAACAAACAAGCAAAAGGTAACTCTGCGGACGTACTGACATACACGGCGCGGGAAAAAAAAAAAAAAAAAAAAAGTGGGCGAGAAAAGGACCAGAAAAAATAGCAAAATTATCACAACACCCATCCTTAGGTGACACAAGACCATGGACTGTGTGTGAAAAAAAAAAAAAAAAAAAAATGGGCAGAAAAGAACAAAAAAGAACAAAAAAGAATAGTGAAAATTAGCAATCACAACACCCATCCTTTGGTGACACAGGACCATGGATTGTGTGTGAAAAAAGTTCAGAGGGTTATGTTACGGCTTTTCGTTCAAACCACCCGGGGCCTGACTTCCCAGGCGCTGAATAATGTGCGACTCCATGTCGCGTCTGTCTGTGGCGTCACCGTGCATAAGCCACAGGCCAGTTACTGTCATATTTAAGATGGAGTGGCCTGCAGAATTGAAATGCACGGCAACGGGTTTTATTCTGTTGTGTCTGGTGTCGGCGATATGTTCAGCAAAGCGTGTTGCCAGGCTACGTCCAGTTTCCCCAACATACAGTTTGTGACATGCGGTACAGATGATCGCCGACACCAGACACAACAGAATAAAACCCGTTGCCGTGCATTTCAATTCTGCAGGCCACTCCATCTTAAATATGACAGTAACTGGCCTGTGGCTTATGCACGGTGACGCCACAGACAGACGCGACACGGAGTCGCACATTATTCAGCGCCTGGGAAGTCAGGCCCCGGGTGGTTTGAACGAAAAGCCGTAACATAACCCTCTGAACTTTTTTCACACACAATCCATGGTCCTGTGTCACCAAAGGATGGGTGTTGTGATTGCTAATTTTCACTATTCTTTTTTGTTCTTTTTTGTTCTTTTCTGCCCATTTTTTTTTTTTTTTTTTTTCACACACAGTCCATGGTCTTGTGTCACCTAAGGATGGGTGTTGTGATAATTTTGCTATTTTTTCTGGTCCTTTTCTCGCCCACTTTTTTTTTTTTTTTTTTCCCGCGCCGTGTATGTCAGTACGTCCGCAGAGTTACCTTTTGCTTGTTTGTTGAAGTTATGTCCCATTTGTTTATGTCCTGAAGAAGGCGTAAGCCGAAACGTCGACCTGTGCCGTCCTTTGTCAAAGTTAAGTGGTTTCTGTCCCTTTTGTGTCGCTTTTATTTGCTTAACTTGTAACCACTTCGCAGTCATTACCGTTTCCGTTTCATAACAGACAGCTTTAATGACCTTGACCTTCAGTCAAGGTCATTCAGAAAGGTAGGTCTCAATGCTGTCTATCGTCATGCCTCGTTTGTTGCCTCTACTGTTTGTTGTTTTGGACAAAATGCCAAGGTTAAAGTTTCCACAGAAATGCTTGCATGGCCTTGACCTTGACTAACGGTCACTGAACACAGGTATGTCTGTAAAGCTGCTGCCAATGTCAATCATCACACATAGTTTTAGGCCTCTGATCCTTCTAGATTCTGAGAAAATGCAAATGTAAAATTTCCGAACAGACTGTTTCAATGACCTTGACCTTGAGTCAAGGTCATTTAAGATGGTATGTGTGCATAGGTCTTATCACTGTCTATCAGCATGCCAGGTTTGGCACCTCTGCTGTTTGTTGTTTCTGAGAAAATGCCAATGTTAAGGTTTCACAAAAATAGCTTGTATGGCCTTGACCTTGACACAAGGCCATTGACTACATGTATACCTGTAAAGTTCCTATCAATGTCTATCATCAGGCCAAGTTTAAAACCTCTGGTTTTTGTAGATTACGAGAAAATGCCAATGTAAAATTTTCAAACAGAGAGCTTTAGTGACCTTGACCTTGTGTCAAGGTCATTCAAAATGGTTTTGAAAGGTCTTGTGGTTGTCTATCAGCATGCCAAGTTTGGTGCCTCTGCTGTTTGTAGATTCTGAGAAAATGACAACGTTAAAGTTTCCTGCACACACACACACACACACACACACACACACACACACACACACACACACACACACACACACACACACACAGACAGACAGACGACGGAGGGTTAATACATAGACTCCCATTGTTACACAAGGG
This sequence comes from Batillaria attramentaria, assembly GCA_018292915.2. Taxonomy (NCBI): domain Eukaryota; kingdom Metazoa; phylum Mollusca; class Gastropoda; family Batillariidae; genus Batillaria; species Batillaria attramentaria. The sequence continues at coordinate 561,573 of JACVVK020000120.1, read as the reverse complement.
AGCCAAAAAGTGTTAAAAACGTGGGTAAATTTTCCGTGGAGCATAGTAGCTGGCTTCAAAAAATGTTAGTTGACATGTGTCACTTTCACACAGCTGGTCAACAACATCGGAGAAGAGAAGATAGTGCTGAAGATTGTCAGGTAAAGGGAGCTGTCTAACTTTTTCCTCTCGATATTTGCCAACAACAATGTGATGTGAGATCACCAGGCGGCATAAAGACATCAGAGTGCGAGGAGTGGTGGCCAGGGTTTCAAGGAAGTTCTTCACTTCCCTTTCGGCCTCACTAAGTTCGTCATCATTGGGGTTTTCCAATACCGACTGCATATGAACCTTGTGCAACTCACTGTAAGAACAAGCGCCCGATTCGCACAGAGCTTTTATTAGTACGGTACTGCCCTTCACAACTGCGCATTCCAAAGGAGAACCAGCATGAATACGTTTGTCTATGATGGTGCTAGTTGTTGGTTGTCTAACCACTACAGTGCATTTGCCTTCCGCTGCTTGAGTTAAGCTTGGCTGATGCGTGCTTACTCCAAGCTTGAGGCACTCGCCAACAAGTTTTTCTGGGAACAGTCTATGAGCAGCAGCATGGCTGAGCAAACTCTGCCCATTCAAGTTCACTTTGAGTGGATCAGCTACCCTGGGAGCAACAACAGCAAGAGTCTTCCACAATCCAGAGGCACACAACACATCAAGAAGCGATGTCCCATCTCTCAAAGTTGAATTAAACACATCAGAATCTTTGCCTCCCTCGAACAGTTCATGGAATTTCGCCAACTGAACTATCTGACAAAAACGGTGCCACTGGTGCCTTTTGGCAAACTCAGACATCACAAAATCAACATGCTCATTTCTCTTGGCAAACTTAGACATCACAAAATTGCCATCCATTCCCCACATCAGGATAAGCCGTCTGATCATGTCCTCGTTTTTAAACGACACTCTAGGTCTGTCCAGGAGCTTCAGAGCTGCCTCTGCTACATCCATGTGTTGTGTAGGCGAGATGCTTCTCTCCATGAGTTGAGGAAGGACTTGCCACAGTCCCTTCTTCACAGCTGTTGTTATAACCGACTCAACCTTGTCATCGGGGCAGTGACTTACAATTCTACCCAAAAGATATAGATATCTATAAGTTTTGACAGCTCCACACGCTTTTACAACGATGCGGCCACGCAGATGCTCACTGACATTGTGTTCTGACAAGAGATACTCTACAGCTCTCCACAAGCCCCTTCTGACTAGCCTCTCAAGAATAGGCTCCACATGGGTCTCTGGGCAGTTGCTGAGTATGCAGCCTGGTCCCACAAGGTGATGTTCCTTGGCACGTTTGCTGGCCGCCTCCACCACGAGTAAACGTTGAGTCTCATCACAATGCCGGCTGACCAACAAGCAAAGAGCATCCCAGAATCCACGCTTGAGAAGTATGGCTAGTACGGAATCAACATTCACCGCAGGGCACCTGCCTAGGCAAACAGAAACCCAACTTTCTTTGGCTGACCTGCAAGCCTCCTCAAGAGCCCACTCACAGTCCTCATTGCTGATACTGCGATGTAGCAACACAGCAACAGTTTCCCAGAATTCACGTTTGACGACAGTTGTGAGTACTGAGTGAACGTATGAGTCAGGGCAGTACTGAACGACATTCAGACTCTCACGAACCAGATCTTCTTTGGCAGTTTTACTGGCTTCTTCGAATGCCATCCCAATCTTTGATACACTGACATTTCGTGACTTGAATAAACAGGCAACAGCTTTCCACAACCTGCGCTGAACCAAAATATCAACCACAGCATCAGCATTATCATCCGGGCACTTGCCCAGGACCTCAGTGATAAGGAAGTGTTCCTTAGCAACCTTACTGACCTCCTCCACAGCCCAACCACGCTGTGTGTCTGTCAGTTCACACGTCAGCAACACAAGGACACCGTCCCAGCAGCGTCTTCGGATGGCAGTAACAAACAACGTCTCAAAATGTCCTTCGCAGCACATTGGAAGAATACCTGACAGATGGCGCGAATAAGGTCTGCTGACAGCTTCTGTACCAATCCATTTTCGCTGCGAGTTGCTCAACCCCCGTTTGAGTAACATGCACACAGCCCTCCACAGACCTCGCTTGAGGATGTCTGGCAACATTAAGCTCAAGGTTTCATCTCTACACACAGGAAGCAACTGGCTAACTAGACACCCTTCAGAAGCACGCTTGCTTGCCTTGATGAACAAGGACTGTCTTCTGTCCTCAGTGATGCAATGGTGGTATAGCTGGCAAGCAACAACACCCCACAGATCTCTTTTCACAGCAGTTTCAAGTACTGAGATGACCTGATCGTCAGTACAGTGCGGTAGTATGTATTCTACCAAATCTTTCTCGGTGCCGTGCTTTCTGCACTCTGTCACAGCAAATGCGTGAAGTGATGACTGCACTCCACGCTGAAGAAGCTGCCCAACACATTGCCACAGTCCTTTCTGGACAGAAAACCTCACTGTGAAGTCCAGTTGACCATCTGCACAATATGGGAGGATACATGACTGCTGGGAACTGCCTGCATATTGTACGGTCACATCAACAGCCCATCTCCGCAGTTTATCATCAACAGCATGCTGCAGCAATTCACAGACACTATGCCACAGATGTCTTCTGACCACCTTCTTCAGTACAGACTCCAACTGGTCATCTGAACAATGACGCAGGATGTTCGCTACAACCACAGTGTCAGGGCCATTTGTGCAAACTTCTTCTATGGCCCATCTACATTTGACATCACTGACTCCATGTTTCAGTAACTCACATACAGACTCCCACAATTCACGTCGTACTGCAACTGTCAGGACAGAGTCCAACTGACAGCTTACACAGTACGGTGCGATGAGGACTGATAGCTGAGCATCTGAGGCTCTCTTTGTTGCTTCCTCCACAGCCCATGCCCGCTGTGCTTCGTCACCAACTCCTCGCTTCAGCAGCTGACCCACCACCCACCACTGGCCCCGCCTGACGACCTCGGGAAGCAAGACGTCCAGCTGATCATCACGACTGTGAGGCAGAATGTAATTGGCCAGAGCACTTCCCTCCAGACGTTGTCCTGCAAGTTTCACGGCCCATCGGTGACTGGTGTCAGACACGCCACGCTCTAACAACATGCCCACATCCGCCCATCTGGCTTGGTACACAGCTGACACTAGCACTGCATCACGGTTGTTGATGGCTGCAGCAGTTGATGAGTGGTTTGTTGCCATGGACACCTACAGTACAAAAAGAGTTCCTGCAACTCAGCAAAGATCCTATAGAAGAGGATCTTTGATCCCACTTTGGTAATGCTCACACAGGAAAACATTTAGATCTCACTCTAAGCTGTTTTTGTTGCACCCTACAAACAGCCCATTATCACCATGAGCATACATCACGTATTATCAAGAGCTTTTGGGCACTCATAAAACAAGAGCATATTGATCAATTCTGAAAGTGAAAGTTCATAATGGATGTCCACGCAGCTTCCTCTGCACACATACACATATTTAAACTGATGATCAGTTTACCAATAGTTAAGTCAGTTAGTTTAGGGCTTTACACCGATCAAGCGACAAGACTATTTCGTGGCTACAGTTTACCAATAGAAATCTGAAAACTGTGTAACACACACACACACACACACACACACACACACACACACACACACAAAGAGTTACTAGTTGTTATTCCCCAGCTATTAAAAGGCAACGTGATTTTTATACAGCTTTCTACAACTCTTTACAAACTTTATGAGCCCTGAAGAAGAAGAAGAAAAGAAAAAAAGGTGAGAAAGAGAAAAAAAAGGACACAAGGAAAGAGAGAAGAAAAAAAAGAGCGGTTAGACTGATACCACAAAAGTTTTATTTCTTTCTTATTCTTATCTATTTATTTATTTATTTATTTTACTGCGCCCAAGAGGCCTCCCAGGGCAAAAGATTTGGCCACCGGCCTGTGTTCCTGACTGACAACCCTCAGCCTTGTATTTTTTCCAACTCCCCTCCACAGAGGAAACACATTCTCTGTCAGTACTTGTAAGGGGGGGGGGGGGGATGCTTTGATATAACTGCACAAGGAGGGAGGGGAAAGATTGGGAGCCGGGGGGGGGGGGGGGGGGGGCTCAAGTGTCACGAAAGTGATGAACGCTTGATTCTGTGAGTAGTTAGCTCCCGTGTTCGACTATTTTCGCACAATGGTAATGGCGTAGCAGGACTGCCGCATTCCAGCCGCATACGCTGGTCTACAGAACCGAAAAAAGATACTGAATGTGGCTGAAGCATTTCATCTGGCAGTAAAACCATTGTAGCGAGTAACTTACCCGTTATTGATAACGTTTCACACCCATTGAAAGACGACGATGTAGCAGCGAACGCATCGGGCACCTAGGTAGCCATCCCCGTACCGGGGGCCGAATCGTTAACCTAGTGTTAACGATTCGGCCCCCGGTACGGGGATGCTAGGTAGCTAGGAAAACAGGAAGTAACGCTACCGGCTATCGCCTATGGCCGTGCTTGTGTTTCAATGCGCATGCGTACCAAACTCGAAGTCAAGAGAGAGAGATTCCCTCTTGCAGATTTAATCATTCGATCAGCGCTCCTTTTGTAACCAGGCCCCTGTTGCTTGAAATCAGCTCAAACAAAGAATGACTGTAAGTCCCGCTTGTAGTACTCAGCCGCCGTTCAGTGAAACCGTGACTGACACTGACCTCACTGAGTTCAGTTACCCGGCTCCCAGCAGCCGGTCTCAGCCCGGTGTGCCATGGCGTTCCTCCGGCGCTGGTTCGGTGTGTCCGTCAGTGTGTGTGTGTGTGTGTGTGTGTGTGTGTGTGTGTGTCAGTGACGGTGTGTGTGTGTGTGTCAGTGTGTGTGTGTGTGTGTGTGTGACTGAGGGGGGGGGGGCAGGGGGGAGTGGCCGGAGAGGTTGTGAGGCATATCTGTTGGCAAAGTTTATCTGTTTTCCCATTTCGTGTCGGCTTTCATTGTCTAGCCAGTGCCAACTTGAACCAGGCTATCATTAAAAAAAAAACCACACACACATCAGTACTCAGTATGTCCATAAATCTCTCTCTCTCTCTCTCTCTCCGTCTCACACACACACACACACACACACACACACACACACACTGACACACACACACCGGCACACACACACACACACTGCACACACACACACACACCGTCACACACACACACACACACACACACACACACACACACACACACACACACACACACACACACACACACACACACACACCGTCTGATCAGTCCGCGGAGACAGCGTTTACTAGTACTTTATTACTTTCAACCATTTACATATAATTACGACTGAGCAATATGCAATTCATTTTTCATTCATCATAGTCATGATTCACTTTCAAATTCATACAGAAAATGTCTTGGTTAAGACCGTGACCGTAGCCCGGCACTTTGACGACTGAACTGAATAGAGTTACACAAATTATAGTACGCTCTCGTTAAATGCACAGGAACTGCCGTTACCAAATATGAATGACGGCACAGAGTACCTGTATACTGCACTAATGTACGTTCTAGCATTGTTGCTTACAGCTAGAACTAGTAGAACTAGAACAGCACTAGAACTGACGGCTATTACCAAAATTAATCAGTATGGGTCAGTGTCGGCACAGAGTGCCTGTATACTGCACCAATGTACATTCTAGTATCGTTGTAGTTTACCCGACTTCCCAAATCACCCGGTTTATTGTGGAAACCCCGTGTAGTAAAATGTAATTTTTAATGTATGTAGTAATACTCAGAGGTCGTGAAAATAAAACTAGACTTGCAGCTGTAAGCCGGATCGGAACTTTGGAAAGACTTGAAAACTGTCTCTGAAGAGACCATCAAAGGATTCACATCAGTCGTATCGCCAAGCGGCGCGGTCGGTAGCGATTTTTTTCTCCGCAGCTCATCACCAACCCGTGACCTGAAATGCACCTTTTTAAGGAGACTAAAATACCGTAAGCCGTAATGCCACTCGTGCAACCACCAGTTATCTTGAGAAGAGCATTAAATTTTGGTGCGGTGTGGATGCGTTTGAGCACCAAAATCGGCCGCGATGAATCGGCTTGGCGATCGACCGAAGTTTGCAAACTAAAATATCGTCGAGTTTGTCAGACTATGCCCACTTACCGCCACTTTTTGAGCTTTACCTGTTACTTGTAAGTGAACCAGTCTCTTAGAGTGTAGTCGATGCATACAATATGAGGCACAAACTGACTTATACTTTGTCAGAAACTGAATAGCAAGCTTGTGTGTTTTACCTACCTTTCACCACCGCACAGCGTATTCAGTAAAGGCAAGTGTCGGTCGTTACCCACCCTGTGACCACTGACGCATCTGCAAATTGCGTGCGTGCGTGCGTGTGTGTGTGTGCCGGTGTGCAGTGTGTGTGTGTGTGTGTGTGTGCCACTGTGCCATAATAATAATAAGTTTTCAGCGCTTCGGGGACCCTTATAAAACCAGAGCACGAGTTTGCCGTGACATTACTTGGCTTTTGGTCAGTGAGCGAGACACATCGCTACAGTGTCTAGCGGATGTTGAGTGCTGCACGATCTTTCTCGCTCAGTGTCAAAACGCAAACTGAGCTGTGAAATCAGGCTGCCCTTGGCTTTTATTGGGGTTTCAGGGACGCTGAAAACTCTGCAACTGTGACAGAGTTGACTGTGCTTGCACGGTCGACTCTGTAAATTTTTTTCACACTTCCGGCGGAAAGCTTTTTGTTGGGAGCTTAGATCTTTACGTCTTCCCATTCTCTGTATTACATGTGGATATAGCCGTGCTGTAAGAACAATGGACTTTCAATTCTCGGATCATGAGTTTGAATCCCTGCTGGGAGTCTAAACTTGAAGCTTTTTTTTTTTTTTTTTTTCGTTTTCAAGTCATTTGTATGACACTTGGCGGAGAAAGACGTTAAACCCACGAACAACCTACAGTACGTGCATAAACTCAGTAAACCTATGCGTAGAAAGTTAACATGACTGACCCGGGAGAAGCTTGAGAGTTGCAAACGTGATTCGTCTGCAGTGGAAATCGATATTGCCTCGCTTTCCTCGGCTCAGTCTTCCTCCTCCGCTCCCACCCCCTTACCCGTACCTCCCACGGCACCCCCGCCCGCTCATCAGTTCACTGAAGGAGCCGAGAGCCGAGTCCTGCGCTCTGCACGTGAATTACACCTTTGCTGAGGCAACCGTGCCTACGCAGTGAAATCGAAGCAAGACTTGCTTAGTTTTTCTCGCAATAAAAACTGTAGATCGGATGCATCCGTCGCAGTCGAAACTCACAGCTTACAATGTTGTTGGCTCAGTGTAACTGGATGAGCGAACGCGAGCAGAGGTGGAAAATGTATGAGAAGACCGAAGAAAAAAAATGTATGAGACCCCCTAAAATATGTATGAGACTAAAAGTTAATTAGTGCAGTATAATACTTAAAAAAAAGAAGAGGTATGAGAATACTGAAAAGATGCACGAGAATACTAAAAGGATGCATGAGAATACTAAAAGGATGCTTGAGAATACTGAAGGGAACGTAAACCATACGACATTGCAACTCCATTACAGTAGTACACAGACTCCGGAACATAATGATCAGGGCCCGCATGTAAAAGTCGGGGTTAAGGAGTTTAGCCCTGGGTTAGAGTCTAACCTCGAACTAAACTAGCTCTAGGGTTAAATTTTGTTGTTGTTGTTTTTTGTTTTAAATGAGGAAGCGGGTCCATTCCAGCAAGTTCCTATCAGTGCGTCATAGAATGATTTTTGTCTTTCTTCCTTCGCTTCCTTTTTAAAAAATTTAATTTCGTTTTGGGGTTTCTTTTGTCCTAGTCTGGGTTAGGTCCGTAGCCGTGGGTTAAATTAACCTCGAGTTCTACATACGGGCCCTGAACGTCTTCAGTTTGCAGTGTCCGCATGGCGTCAGTGAACTGAGCTAGACTGACTGACTATAAGCACAGACCCGAAACTATACAAAAACGCTGCCGATGCTAGGGTCGAGGTCAATATGATACAGTAGTGGAAGCCGAAGCACGTTGACAACGCTGCCCGACAAGCCTGAAGTTCTGCTCAGTTGCCGAACGCGCGCGCGAGGCGATCGATCGGGTAGTAGTCTCCGGCGTAATATACATCATCTACCGTTGAGGCGGCCGGTCGGACACTCGCATCATAGAGCATAATCTGTGATCAGTTATAAAGATGCAGAAATCGGCGGGGTGTGTGTGTGTGTGTGTGTGTGTGTGTGTGTGTGTGTGTGTGTGTGTGTGCGGATTCATTCACTCACCATTGACTAACAAAATGATGTGAAAGCTGATTGTTGGCTTGGACAACACGTCTCCGAGTGCGTGCGACCCTGTATTTGCACCGCGCATGCGCACCAAGACTCCTTTGTCAGCTGGCTTCACTCAGGCCGGGTGACCCGCCATACGTCACGTCCATCAAAGACTGAAGCGAAACTGATTTGGTCGGTCAGTTGAGACCTGGATTAACCATATATATATATATATAGGCTACCTAAGGCAGGTAAGGTCGACTAGTGTCAAATCCTGGGTAGAAACGATTTTTGTGTGGACTCGGACTCAGTGCTTCAGTTGTTCAAACACACGGTCCAACCGGCCTGCCCGTCGGTCACAGTGGCATATCTTGCTCAGTCACAGTGTCCAGGGGGTTTCCTAGCGAAAACGTCCGCGTGCGTCCGCGATCGCTGCGCGTAGTTATCCGGTTTCCGTGACCGCTCGCGAAGAGCGTAAGCGAACGTAAGCGAGCGGCCCGGGAAGGTAGTTCGCCGCGAGCAAAAGGTCACGTGGTCAGTTTTTATGTAAACAAAGATGGCGGCGCCCACCGAAGGCCTCGTTGAAGTGGAACTAAGAAATGGCTTAAAATGAATTTGCGGGTGGATGGAGACCTTCTGTCCCAACTTGTAATTGTGCAGAATAGTATATGAAAATAATTTGAGCTAATTGCACCGTGCCGTGGTCGCCAGTCATTCAGGGATATGTTGTGCGTGTTTGTGGGGAAGGAGTGGTCAAAGTGAGTACGTAGGGGTGCCTTACGTCTCCGTTTTGCATCGAGCAGAACATGCATACTAGCGGTATAGTCATGCTCCAAGCCAGTAATTATTGCTCCTCCTCAAAAACGTCGTCTTCTGCGCTCAAAAGATGACTAATAGCTGCGAGCACTAGAGTTTTCTTCTTCCTTTTCAGCCTTTCCAACAACCGTGTTCGTGATTCAGCCGCCATTTTGAAAGCGCCTTTTTCTAATTGGCCGTTTCCCAACGAGGAAAAGCGTCCTCCGCAAGCGCCCGCGAGCGCATTTGCGTAAGCAACGCGGCCTAAGACTCTATCCGCTAAGCCATTGAGTCCTTGGCCTTAGTATCGTTATTGTTTGTCCGCGGGCATGCGCGCAGACTATAGTTACGGTTAGTCGCTGCCTTCAGTAGAGACTATGTGATCTCCGCCGGTCACAGAAAAAAGACCCCTCCGTACCAGCGCTATGAGTATGCGTAGAGTGAAGGCACTGGCATTCGATAGGGCAGAGTATGTCAGAAGCCGAACTGGGTCGTGAAAGCAGGTTAAATTCACACCGGCGGGAGAAAAAACAAAACAAAAACAACAGGTTAACCTGTCAACACCTGCCTATTGTCCCACAAAGCGGGTCAAATTAGTGTACGCCGGCGTGATACATTTCCGTACCTGTAAATCAAAAGAGCACTGTTTTCCCTCACCAGTGACGCCTTCCGCGCTTTTCTGTGGCTGGCTCACGGCATTGTCTACTCGCAGTGGTTTACGCAACTGATACTGACGGCACTGGAGCACCTCTGACTGATTTACTTGCACCCATCTCAGTCGCAGGACATTACACACACACACACACACACACACACACACACACACACACAGGCTTACAATAAAATTCTGTATCCGTCCAGATACCAAACATGCATGGTTAACTCAAAAGGCCACTGATTCTGCAGGCCATGTTTCAGTTCACAACTGAGATTGAAAGTATATGACTGTACAAGACTGATCACTGAGTAGAGGACGCACAGACTAGATAATCGATACCGTGATTAGCTGCTCTAGTATTTATAATTAACACATTGTAAGCGTATGATGCCAGTTAGTGTTGCATACCATGCTTAATCAGTATAAAGCATAATGTAAAGGCAGGATTCCTTAGGCGATGTATTGATACTGACAGTTCAGTCGTCAGTCAGTGCAGCCGACTGCGCTCCGCCAACCGATGCCAGTTCTCAGAGTCAAGGTCAGTGTGCCGGCCTGGGGTACACGTCCAGAAATAGGAACATTTACTTGTAGGCCCGGTGTAGGAGGCAAAAAAGACTTCCAGGAAAAAAAAACACTGGGAGATTATGTTTCCTAGGAAAGAAACACTGCAATCTCGTGAAGGAGTGTAATCTTCCTAGAAAAATAACACTCCCAGTGTTATTTTACAGGGAAAAAACACTCCTGCAGTGCTTTTTTTTCCCCCGCAGTGTTATTTTCCGACTACACCGGGCAGCAAGCAGACTGCGCGCCAAGTCAGCATAATTATCCTGCGTGTTACTTCGCTTCACTGAGATGGCGCTCGCAGGCTTCAGTTCGGCCGTTCATCACAGTTGTATGTCAGTATATGCGACACTGAACACTGAACATACCAGTTCGGCATTTACAGCTTGACTAGTATTACTACGCGCTTTGTCAGTCTTTCATAACCACCACAACAACTGACGATAATAATAATAATACATGTAGTAGCAGACTGAAGTAGTAACTTGAGCACACAAGTTTTTTTTTTCCATAATAATAATAATAATAATAAATCACATTTATACAGCGCAATGCAGTCTTGAAGAATACATCAACTCATTGGGTAGTCACACATCATGGTCACTCACTGAGACGCACATAGAACATTCTTAAACCGGAAGTAAGCACCACGGTTGCCGTGCTGACAACTTGAAGAATCAGTAGAACTGAGGCAAGTTGAAACAGATGAGTTTTAAGCTCTAACTTGAAATAAGGCAGAGTAGTTTGCCGTCTCACGCTAGCAGGCAGCGACTGAGTTCCAGACTGTTGGGGTGGTAAATTAATTGTATGATTTTCTGCAATTTGGTTTTGTTTGTCAGTGTCAGTCGCGGCATATCATTCGGACGGGCTCTTGTCCCAACGCACTCAGAAGAAAAACGTAAACTCTTGGTGTTCGTTTTCATTGCATTCATTTTTTTTTATCTGCAGTGAACACTCTTAATCGAATGACAATGCCATTTCAGTGGACATCGCGGTAGTACTGTATGTACACGCACTGAGTTGTAAATTGTAAGTTCACTAGGTTCGGCTCTTAGAGCCTGCGTAGTTCAAGTTTAAGCACTTCATATATTAATGTCTTCTATAGTAATCAGTAGTAAACTTATAGCAGAGGTAAGCATTTTTTTTAAACGGTGTTTGTAATTTTTGTGCTATTTGGTTTTGTTTGTGGGTTCACTGCAACGAGGTCGCACTTCAAACTAAAACAAACAAACAGACACTTCGTGTTTTTTTAATATACATGCTGCAGGAATTTTTGACCTGTGTACTAAACATTCTTCATCGTTAGACGATGATCGACTTCAGTTTGGACGACAGTTTCTGAACACTTTCACTAACTTGTCTTTAATGAATTGTAGGTACTCTGTGTGAAGAGAGAGGCAGAAAGTGTCTATGAGAGAGGTACTAAAGACTTCAACATAAGTCAAGGACCACCTTGACAGACAGGTCTAATTTGTAAGAATTCACAAAAAAATAGAGATCAAGGAATCTTTCAAAATTTTTTGCTGTCAAAGTGTTAAAGGGTTAACAATGCATCCTGCAAAGCTTGCTGAAGCTGAAAAGCCACCATGTGCTGCACGGCCATCTTCCAGGAATTTGTTTGTGTTTGCAAGTGGCCCTTGACTTATGTTGAAGTCTGTAGTACAGAAACAGCACCACAAAGTTGTTACCCCTATTTCGGCACTTTGACTTTGACATAATAATGATAATTTCATATTCAAGCATGATTATGGTAGCAGTTTGAGTCGGATGAGCCTCCATCTGGCTGTTCAGTGTTTTCACTTTATGGTATTCTCTCAGCTGCTCTCAGTGTGTGTGTGTGTGTGTGTGTGTGTGTGTGTGTGTGTGTGTGTGTGTGTGTGTGTGTGTGTGTGTGTGTGTGTGTGTGATCTTTATCAGAATCACCCGTGTCGAAACCAGTCCCGAGAAAATGTTCATTGCAGAATACTCCAGCTTACTTCACACAGTGCGAAGAAAAATACGTATATAGAACATCAGCGGCTTAATTTCCTTTCTGTTTTCCGTTACAGAAAGTCACAAGGAACACATCGGAGCAAATGTTTCCTGCAGCTGCATGGGGTACTTGCATGTTGTTCACGCCCGTCTGCTGCCGTGTACACGTCAGAATGTCATGTGGACAGATCATCAGAGATGGCTACCGAATGCTTACGTCTGTTTTTGTTGCGAGATGTGAAGCAGACTTCTTCAGCGGAAACCTTTCCATATTTTTACTACGTTGCATCAGTGGCTGGTAGTGCTGACAGTCTTTTCCCCCACACATCTCCACAGAGGAGGTCACGTGATACCCTGCCAAACTGGTTACCCCAAACAACCCTCAGGCTACGACTTCTGTGGCTACTAAATGGCCTCTGAGAATTGCGTCAACCCTGACTCTGGAATCGATTCATTTCGATTACTGTCTGCTGCACGAGAAGGGAGATGGGCGGACGTTGGTATGCTGTTAGAGCGTGACGTGTCTGACACGAGTCACCGATGGGCCGTGAAACGTGCAGGAGAACTTGAACGTCTGGAGGGAGGTGCTCTGGCCAACTACATTCTGCATCACAGTCGGGATGACCAGCTGGACGCCTTGCTTCCCGAGGTCGTCAGGCGGGGTCAGTGGTGGGTGGTGGGTCAGCTGCTGAAGCGAGGTGTTGGTGACGATGCACAGCGAGCATGGGCTGTGGAGGAGGCAGGGAAGAGAGCTCAAGACAGCCAGATAGGAGCGCTGATTGTTCCTTTTTGTCAAGACGATCAGCTAGAGTGTCTGCTGACAGAATCGTTGAGACGCGGGCTCTGGGAGAGTGTCAGTCGCATACTAGATCGAGGAGTAAACGACGTAGAGTGCAGACGGGCGATGGAAGAAGCCAGTAAACACGCAGATGACTGTCCGTTCTTGCACGAAATTCTGCACCACTGCCAGGATGACCAGTTGGAACCTGTGTTGACTGAGGTGGTCAGGAGAGGTCTGTGGCGTGGTGCTTGTGTGCTGCTGCAGCGTGATGTCAGAGATTCGCTACGAGAATGGGCTGTAGAGGAAGCAACCAAACGCGCAAGCGCCTGCGAGCTGGCCCAGGTGCTACCAAACTGCGCAGACGGTCAAAGAGATTTGGCGGTCCAGTTGTCGGTGGAGAAAGGTTTGTGGCAAAGTGTTGGTCGGTTACTACATCGTGGAGTGGAGGCGTCGCTTCAAGCGTGGGCTGTGGCTGAGTGCAGTAAACACGGTAGTGAGGCCGACCTTGTGGACCACATCTTGTGTCATTGTCTTGCCGATCAGCTTCACGACGTGTTGAAATCTATCATCAGCCGAGAACTGTGGGGTGCTGCTGCTTACATGTCAACTCAACATGCTGACATGAGCGGTAGGGATCACAAACATGTTTTTTAAAGAAGCTAGCAAGCGTGCCAATGAATGCTCACTAGTGCATAGACTACTACCTCACTGTCCAACCGAATATTTTTTCACCGTTCTGCCTGTACTTGTCAAGCGAGGCCTATGGGACGCTGTTGCTGTGTTGCTCAAGCGTGGCTTGAGTCCCTCGGAACGGAGGTGGGTTGCTGAAGAAGCTGTTTGTCGTGCCGAAGACCATCAGGTCTGCGTCATCCTTCCCCTCTGTTCCGAGGGTCAGTTTAAGGATGTTAGTACAACTGCATTCAAAAAAAAGAACTGGGCTGGTGTAAGTGCTCTCGTGAAGTGCGCACCCACCGACGCGCAACGGGGATGGATCATTGAAAAAGCATGTGAAATTTTCAACGAGAGACAAATAACAGCAAGCCTCATACCGTGTTGCCCAGACGGAAATCTGTATATTGTTCTTCGCACACTTATCGGACGAGGCTTTTGGGGGGCTGTATGCATTGTGCTCGACAGCAGCCTCCTCAGTGAATCTGAGCGATGGTGCGCCATTGAACAGATGGTGAAAACAGAAAAAGACGAGGAGAATTTGTTTAGGCGGATATGTCGTTGTCCAGAGAAAACGATTTTCGAGCCACATACGTACTGTAGGTGCTGCTGGAAAGTCAAGGATGGCATTTTCGTTCATTGTAAAGCGGAAAAACTAAAAGACTTGCTCGTGCCTCTAGTCGCAAAAGGCTTTTGGCAAACAGTCGGAGAGGTTCTGGGGAGGGGCGTCAGTGAACGTGACGAATGGTTTGCCGTTGAACAGGCAGTGAAGAGAGCACCCACGAAGCCTCTTTTGCCTATTCTCCCCTACTGTCCTGAAGAAAAGTTTAGACTCGTTCTACAAGGTCTTGTACAGCGCGGTTTGTGGGAGGCAGTGGGCACTCTCCTTTTCGGAAACTTGACAGAAACTGATAGTTTGTGGGCTGTGGAAGAGGCCTGCAAGACAGCAGATGAACGTCCTCTGATAGATTTCATCCTTCGTCACTGCCCCGCCGAAGATTTCCACCAAGTTTTCTCCATTCTCACCCGTCGGAGATTGTGGACGGCCGTAAAATGTCTTCTACATCGGGCCGTCGCGGGTGATGACACGCAGTTCATGTGGGTCGTGGAGGAGGCTTTCCAGCACGCCCCCGGGGTTGAACTGAAGAGCATAGTGCAGACGTACTGTCCATATGCATGTGTTGAGGGCGGGGTCCGCACGTGCATGAGGCGGGGCCTGTGGTGTACTGTGAGTGTGCTTCTGAAGCGAGGCGTCAGTGACTGCCTCAGGAGAGAAGCTGTCGAGGTATGTGTGTGTGTGTGTGTGTGTGTGTGTGTGTGTGTGTGTGTGTGTGTGTGTGTGTGTGTGTGGTTAGGGCCCCATACAAAATCATAAATATTACATGTACAATATTCCATGTCTGGCCAAACGATATCAATTTTTGGCATTTATTTATCCATTATTCATTCATGTTTGTTCCAGGAAGCCTGTAGAATGGCCACATTTAACAGTCAGGCTGAAACGGACATGTTTTCAAACTGCACTGATGACGAAATTCGGAACGTCTTTCCCACGTTAGTCAAACACGGTCGTTGGGTTGCAGTTTCATTGCTTCTTGAAAGAGACATAATGGATTTCGCACAACAGCTGGAGGTAGTGAAAATGGCTGTGAAAAGCTCTCGGGCGTGGGACTATGATCGGGACTTTGGTCTCAGAAACACGCTTTTTGGATTTCGTGACAGAACAGACCAACGAGACCGTTTCTTGTCAGAAATGCTGGATAAAGGGTACTGGAAATTGTTCGTTCAGATGCTGAAAGTGTCGGATGAACGGTGGGCGAAGGAGGTTTCAGCGACGAAACCAAACTCACGCTTTGATGTACAGAAAGTTGGATCGAACGGGAACCTCCTTCACGTTTTGTGTGCTTCGGGTTTGTGGAGGTCAATGCCTCATCTGGTGAAACTCGGTGTCAACCCGCTAGCTGTAGACAAGCGGGGTTGCTCGCTGCTGAACACGGCAGCGCGTAGCAAGAGACGCCCGGAGACGTTACTACTTCAGTGCATCAGAATGGGAGTGGGCACTCACCAGGCCCGTATCGAACAGCAAGCCAGCGAAAGCAAGCACTGTCAAATATACTTTAAGTTTCCCCTGCCGTGTGCGGTGGTTAGGACACGCACGCTGATGATGCGTATGTTGTACGAGTCCGGAGCCTGTTCTAACAGGTCGATTCGCCACGCTGAGAGCAGATTCGAGAGAAAATGGATTGCTTATACACCGGAGTACCTTTTACACGTGAAGCCGTACCTGGAACAACTGGCCGCCACTCCACGAAGCCTGAAGTCCGCGTGTCGCCTGGTGATCTCTCATCACCTCGGTGTTAGCGGGGACCGCGTGGTGAAGATCAAACAGCTCCCTCTACCGGACTCCCTACGCAGGTACCTTCAGTTCTCTGACCTTGCTGACTTCAACGTTGATGAGTGCGCGCGAGCAAAGTGTTTATACTATGAATGGACGGACAGAAGAAAGACGCTCTTTGGATATGAATGGTTTTAGAGTTGACTTTACTAACTGTCTATCAACCATCCAGGTCCCTTCGTTCTAGCTCCGAACGCCTTCTTGTCGTACCTAAGACCTACACTAAATCCTTTGAACAACGTTCATTTCAGTATCAAGCCCCTGTAATTTGGAATTCTCTTCCCCAGTGCATTCGAAATGCTTCTGACTTACTTGATTTTAAAGCCAAACTCAAAACCTTCTCGTTGAGACTATCCTATAACTAGTTTCTCAACAGATCTTGACCCATCCTGAGCCCTGTTGCTGGTGGAATGGCAGGGTGTGTGTGTGTGTGTGTGTGTTTGTGTGTGTGTGTGTGTGTGTGTGTGTGTGTGTGTGTGTGTGTGTGTGTGTGTGTGTGTGTGTGTGAGTTATCGATTTTATTAGTTTAGTCAGAAATTGTAAAGCGTGTTGAGCTCACTTCCTGGGGATACTGCGCTATATAAGAATGTTATATTATTATTATTACTTCATCCCTCTTGGTGTACTGCAGAAACACATTGGATTGATCGTCGCAGAGAGAGCCTTAGCATGTCGCCGGCGACAGCGTGCGTGACACACCTTGTCGCGCAAACGGCAAAAAGTCCCTAAGCAATAATTATTACGCAGTACAGCGGTAAAAACCGGCCCCCGTAGTGTAGTGGTTAGCACTTCGGACGATGGACCGGGAGACCCGGGTTCGAGTCCCAGCCAAAGCAAGCTGGATTTTTCCTACCTAGGTTGGCTCCAACCCAGGGCAGGTGTGCTAGGGGCCCGATGGGGAGGTTGTTGCCACACAGCCTAGTTTCACCCACTTCACGGGTGCGACTTTAGGGGATGCTTCCCCTGGTGTGACACGTCTTTTGATGTGGATGATTACACGGCCGGCACCGCAGGTGCCGTAGTTCACGGGCCTGGTTAACACCGGGGTATTTATGACGGGAAGCGTGGAATGCAGCCCTGTCCCGCAGTTCCAAACCACACGGACCTCCATAGCATCATCTTACCATCATCCTCATCTCCATCATCATGCATAATAAAAATTGCCCCAGCTTCCAAGCCCTCCGTGGATTCCACCCGTCGACCTGCGAGGAAAACCACTGGAGCTGGCAAAGAGTTGACTCACTCACTCACTCACTCTCGCTTTTCGCCCCTTCTGGGGCATAGGCCGCCGACAAGGGTTCTCCAGGCCTCCCGGTCCTGGGCCAGTCTCTCCAGCTGCCCCCAGCTGTGTCCCATGCTCTTGGCATCCGCCTCCAGGTCGCGTCGCCAGGTGTTTCTTGGCCGGCCTCGTTTTATCTCTCCCTGTGGGTTCCAGGCGAGAGCTTGCCATGTGATGCTGGAAGCGGGTTTTCGGAGGGTGTGGCCAATCCATCCCCAGCGTCTTTGGAGGATTTCCTCTTCCCGGGCAGCGGTTGCTGTTTCGTTCGCTGCCAGAGTTCTTTGTTGGTGATGGTGGCAAAGAGTTGAGGCAGCAAATAAATAAATAAATAAATAAATAAATAAATAAACTGGTAAAAATGCAACGGTCACCACGGTCACATCCCCGTACGAAGTTTAGCAATATGCGACCGCGTCCGGGTACGGGTACCAGTTTTGACGACGCCGACTGACATGGTACAAGTGGCCATTTCAGGGTAACCAGTTAGAGATGTTAATTATCTTCAATCTTCCAACACCAACAACAGCAACAACAACAACAAGCCGTTCGAAGCTCAGAAGCAAGGATACATTCTGTATTAACGGCGTGTAAGTGCAACATTTGTTGTGGGACGTCTGAATAAAGTGTTGCATGTACATGTATTCGATTGGTTTGTGTGGTCAGAAAGGAGAGTGCGTGACTGGTTCATTAGTATAACGGGTACAGTATACGCCGGTTATAAGAAACTCGAGGGGGGTGAATTTTTTGGTTTCTTATATCCGAGTTTTCTTATATCTGAAAGTCGGATATAAGAAAGTATTTTGAAAAATATTTCTTATAACCGAGTTCAGTGAAAAAAAGGTTTAAAACATTTCTTTTTTCTCAGTTCGTGTATGTTTTGCATTAAATTAAGAAATATCTGGTTTCTCTTAAAGACCTGCACAGAATATATATGTGTAGAGTTAATATACACCAGTGCGCTTGTGTCCTTCAATGTCAGATTTTTTTGTTTGAACATGAAAATACTGTTTTTGCTTCCCAACTGTAGCGCTGGCGGTCATGTGGTAAGAAAAAACAAAACAAAAAGAAAAAAAAAACAACCAAACCAACCAACCAAACAAACAAACAAACAAACAAAAAAGAACTAAGGGGAGAGAGAGAGAGGGAGAGAGAGAATTCCCTTGTATTTATAGGATATATTAAAAGTGCATTATGTATCAACTTTTGATCTATAAAACACTCGTCCCATTAGAGTATGATATGCGATGCTTTCCGTGTCTAATTTGGCTGAAAAAAGCTGCAAATTAGCTTTTTTTCTGTTGGGAGGGGGAAGGGGGATGGAGGAAAGATGGACCACGTATATTGTCAAAGAAAGGAATTGATCAACAGTTAGTCTAATACTGATAGTTTTATTCTCCTTAACGCGAGCCCTGTAGACAGAGACAGACATAGAGAGAGAGAGAGAGAGAGAGCTCCCAATCAGGCAAAAAAACAAAATAATAATAAAAACAACATATAACAATAGAACAACAAAAATGCATCTCGTATTTTTTCTTCTTGCCAACATTCAATTTTGCACGGAACACAATGGTAAAAAACCAATTCAAGAAAAGAAAATCATGCGCCATCATGTGCCTGTCCTAAGTGACGTCAGACCTGACCTGTTTTCTTAGAATGAGTGAAATTTTCTTGGAAATGTACTTTCGGTTTCTTACAATGAGTGAAATTTTCTTGGAAATGTACTTTCGGTTTCTTATATCCGAGTTTTTGTATCAAGCGGGACAAGAAATTTGCTTTCCTAAAACCGAGTTTTCTTACAAGCGAGTTTCTTGTATCCGAGTTTTTGTAATACATAATAAAGAAGAGTTTGGCCGGGGGAAAAAAATTCGTTGGCAATAACCGAGTTTTCTTATATCCGAGTTGCTTATATCCGGCGTCCACTGTACTACGACACATCAAACTCCAGTGACCATTAATTTTATTCCTACAAGCACCACTGACATGCCTCAGAAGAACGTACTATCAACTGAAGTATTCTATTTTCCTGCATAACGGTGTGTGTGTGGGTGTGTGGGTGAGAGAGATATTGTTAATTTATTCAGGTTTCGTTTGTTTGTTTTGTCATTTAAAAGTCGATTTTGCAAGAATGGAGCTTGGTTTTTATGTGTTTTTGTTTTTGTTTTGTTGTTGTTATTTCTTGTTTGTTAACGAGGAAATTTATTTCTGTCTCTGTCTGTCTGTCTGTTTGTCTGTCTGTCTGTCTCTCTCTCTGTCTCTCACACACACACACACACACACACACGTGACCTGGAAAATCACACCGACGACATTCATGACCTGGAAAATCACAAACCACGACAACACAACTAAACTAACAGTTATGTACGTTAGCGTGCCCACGACTGACTCAAAGTCGGCAGAGGAAACTGCTTAATGTACAAATGTGCAAGCTTAACAAAAACGTGCAGGCTCGTAACTTGACTGCCAGAACAAAAACGCTGACGTTGCCTGGCCGGCGCCGAGGTCGGTACAGTGGAAGCTGAAGCACTGACCTCGGCAACGCTGCCCGGCAGAAGCCTGAAGTTTTGTCTGCCGAACGCGCGCGCTAGACGATCGATCGCCCGCTATCGCTCGCCAGTCCCCGCCGTAACATATATATCGTCTATGCCCAGTCGGACACCCGCATATTATTAGGATACAGAATCCGGTGTGGAGCTTCACACAGGCGAAGATTCACCATACGCCATCTTCTCCAACGAAGCGAAATGGTCGGTTGTGAGCTGGATTAGCCACGTCTAGGCTACCTATCACAGGTGAGGTCTAATTTGCGTGCTTGCCCCTTGAAGTCGGGGTGGAAATGTTTGCAGACGGACGTGCTTAGGCCTACGTGTGGTTAATCAGTGACATCATGTCAGTACCCGGGGGACTGGACTCAGTCAGTGATACAGTCTCAACTGACGCCGGGTCGCCGGTGGCTTGCCCGGCCGCCGCCGGTGCCGGACTTACCATGGGTACTCAGTGTCAAGAATTCTCAGTATCCGCTATGTTATTGAGTCCCAGATTCCGTTAGAAAAACTGCGCTTAGCCAGGCTGGAACCCATGGGCGGCTGATGTACTAAACTGATCTAGTTTCAGTGACAGCCGCCGCCGCTGGCCAGCCTGAGTGCGTCAGTGTGACGGGGTGTGTGTATATGTGTGTGTGTGTGTGTGTGTGGCGGGGAGGGGGGGGGGGGGTCGTGGCGCAATCGCTGCCGGCCTTACCGTAGTTACACTGCCAAACCGCAGCCACCCCCCTCACCCCCCCCCCCCCACCAGCTCACGTTAGTGGCGTTTCCCAGTCAGTGTGCCGGCGATGCGGTACTAACGTTCAGTCAGAACGTTCAGAGATGTCGGAAACAGACACATGTTGTAGACCAGCAAGCAGGCTGTGCTGGCGCCAAGCCAGTATAATTTGCGTGTTGCTTCGTTCTGGCGCACGCTCGCTTTCCGTTCACAGCAGCATGTCAGCCTCGCGCATACGCACTGTATGCGAGGTACATTCATTCAGCCAGGATTTTTTTTTTTTCAGGGAACGTTTTAAACAATAGAAAATGCCGGCTGCTTTTCGGGCGTCCAAGTTCTCGTTTTCCTCCTTCCCCAGCAAATTTGAAAACTAGGATAGGTATTGGGTGGCGTTGCACCGCGGGGACGCGCTTCATCCGCACTATACGCACTGAACTACCAATGAGATTTAGTAGGACTTCGTAAAGAGGACTTCGCTGAGCAGCGTAACCCATTTACATGTAAATTAGGCTCACACGGCAGAGGCCGCGAGCTGCTAACGCGCTGCAATTGGCTAATGGCACCCGCAACGTGCCTAATTTACATGCAAATGGGTTACGCTGCTCAGCGAAGTCTTCCGTACGAAATCCTGCTAAATCTCACTGACACCGGCATTTGGCCGGATCCTAGAGCCTGTGTAATTCACTGAATTAAAAAGAAATAAAAATGTATAAGCTCTGTAAGAATGACATGTAATACATGTAAGTCTTCTATATTTGCTGTAGTGGTAGTACGTATGAGAACATTTAAAATGGCGTTTGCATGTTTTCCTACTGTTTGGTCTTGCTTGTGGGGTTGATGCACTATGCTGACACACATCATTTAAAAAAAAATCATAGTCTTGGTGGTGGTTCTCTTTGCTTTCTGCCAAGAGTTTCAAATCTGCACTTATTATTTCGGCTTGGTCGATAGTCAGTTTTCTATTTCGAATTGTAAAATACACTGTTTAAGATTACCCACGGCGCTTAATCTGTGTGTGTGTATGTGTGTGTGTGTGTGTGTGTGTGTGTGTGAAAACAGGCAGGGAGAGTAAGAGAGGTACTACTTACAGACTGAAAGAACACCGCTTGTCGCTTCCCCTATTTGGCCACCTTGACACAATACTATAATGCACAACACAAGCTTTTACAGCGATAGTCGGGTGAGCAATCTGGCTATTCAGTGTTTTCACTTTTGTGCATTCTGCGTGCGTGCGTACGTGCGTGCGTGCGTGTGTGTGTGTGTGTGTGTGAGAGAGAGAGGGGTGGGTGGGCGATTGGGTGTTTGGGGGTTTAACGTCCTTTTCCACCACATAGGGGTGATACCAAAGACGGTGCAACGATGAAAAAGCAACAAACACAATGAAAACACAAATATTTGGCCCCAGCCGGGATACAAACTCACGACCCGAGCATTAGAGGTCCAACGCTCTACCATTCGGCCACCCCGGCTCCCCAGAGAGAGAGAGAGAGAGAGAGAGAGAGAGCATAATAGAATTTGTGTGGAAACATACATCAAAATGGCCTGAAAACATCTTCCATGCCAGCTGACAAAAAGATATATTTATCCGAATTCCCCGAGTAAAAATTAGTCGCCAAAAATTATTTCTGCAGGACTGATGCTCAAGCAAATTTAATGTGTATAGATAATATATCAGCCGCTTGATTTTCTTTCTCTTTTCCCTTACAGAAAGTCGGAAGGTACACATCGGAGCTCATCTTAGCTGCAGCTGCACGGGGTACTTGCAAGTTATACGCGCCAGAATGCTATGTAGACAGCTAGATCATCATAAATGACTACTGAATGCTTACGCCTGTGGCTTTGTTCTTGCGAGATGTGAAGCAGATTACTTCAGCGGAAACTTTTCAATATTTTTACCACGTTGCATCAGTCGGGCTGGGAGTGCTGACATTCTGTTCCACCACACATCTCCAGGAAACTCACGTGAGAAGCCGCCAACCAGACGACAACTATATACTGGTATTGGTTACCCCAAATAACCCTCAGCCTACGACTTCTGTGGCTACTAAATGGCCTCTGAGAATTGCGTCAACCCTGACTCTGGAATCGATTCATTTCGATTACTGTCTGCTGCACGAGAAGGGAGATGGGCGGACGTTGGTATACGAGTCACCGATGGGCCGTGAAACGTGCAGGAGAACTTGAACGTCTGGAGGGAGGTGCTCTGGCCAACTACATTCTGCATCACAGTCGGGATGACCAGCTGGACGCCTTGCTTCCCGAGGTCGTCAGGCGGGGTCAGTGGTGGGTGGTGGGTCAGCTGCTGAAGCGAGGTGTTGGTGACGATGCACAGCGAGCATGGGCTGTGGAGGAGGCAGGGAAGAGAGCTCAAGACAGCCAGATAGGAGCGCTGATTGTTCCTTTTTGTCAAGACGATCAGCTAGAGTGTCTGCTGACAGAATCGTTGAGACGCGGGCTCTGGGAGAGTGTCAGTCGCATACTAGATCGAGGAGTAAACGACGTAGAGTGCAGACGGGCGATGGAAGAAGCCAGTAAACACGCAGATGACTGTCCGTTCTTGCACGAAATTCTGCACCACTGCCAGGATGACCAGTTGGAACCTGTGTTGACTGAGGTGGTCAGGAGAGGTCTGTGGCGTGGTGTTTGTGTGCTGCTGCAGCGTGATGTCAGAGATTCGCTACGAGAATGGGCTGTAGAGGAAGCAACCAAACGCGCAAGCGCCTGTGAGCTGGCCCAGGTGCTACCAAACTGCGCAGACGGTCAAAGAGATTTGGCGGTCAAGTTGTCGGTGGAGAAAGGTTTGTGGCAAAGTGTTGGTCGGTTACTACAGCGTGGAGTGGAGGCGTCGCTTCAAGCGTGGGCTGTGGCTGAGTGCAGTAAACACGGTAGTGAGGCCGACCTTGTGGACCACATCTTGTGTCATTGTCCTGACTATCAGCTTCACGACGTGTTGAAATCTATCATCAGCCGAGAACTGTGGGGTGCTGCTGCTTACATGTCAACTCAACATGCTGACATGAGCGGTAGGGATCACAAACATGTTTTTAAAGAAGCTAGCAAGCGTGCCAATGAATGCTCACTAGTGCATAGACTACTACCTCACTGTCCAACCGAATATTTTGTCACCGTTCTGCCTGTACTTGTCAAGCGAGGCCTATGGGACGCTGTTGCTGTGTTGCTCAAGCGTGGCTTGAGTCCCTCGGAACGGAGGTGGGTTGCTGAAGAAGCTGTTTGTCGTGCCGAAGACCATCAGGTCTGCGTCATCCTTCCCCTCTGTTCCGAGGGTCAGTTTAAGGATGTTAGTACAACTGCATTCAAAAAAAAGAACTGGGCTGGTGTAAGTGCTCTCGTGAAGTGCGCACCCACCGACGCGCAACGGGGATGGATCATTGAAAAAGCATGTGAAATTTTCAACGAGAGACAAATAACAGCAAGCCTCATACCGTGTTGCCCAGACGGAAATCTGTATATTGTTCTTCGCACACTTATCGGACGAGGCTTTTGGGGGGCTGTATGCATTGTGCTCGACAGCAGCCTCCTCAGTGAATCTGAGCGATGGTGCGCCATTGAACAGATGGTGAAAACAGAAAAAGACGAGGAGAATTTGTTTAGGCTGATATGTCGTTGTCCAGAGAAAACGATTTTCGAGCCACATACGTACTGTAGGTGCTGCTGGAAAGTCAAGGATGGCATTTTCGTTCATTGTAAAGCGGAAAAACTAAAAGACTTGCTCGTGCCTCTAGTTGCAAAAGGCTTTTGGCAAACAGTCGGAGAGGTTCTGGGGAGGGGCGTCAGTGAACGTGACGAATGGTTTGCCGTTGAACAGGCAGTGAAGAGAGCACCCACGAAGCCTCTTTTGCCTATTCTCCCCTACTGTCCTGAAGAAAAGTTTAGACTCGTTCTACAAGGTCTTGTACAGCGCGGTTTGTGGGAGGCAGTGGGCACTCTCCTTTTCGGAAACTTGACAGAAACTGATAGTTTGTGGGCTGTGGAAGAGGCCTGCAAGACAGCAGATGAACGTCCTCTGATAGATTTCATCCTTCGTCACTGCCCCGCCGAAGATTTCCACCAAGTTTTCTCCATTCTCACCCGTCGGAGATTGTGGACGGCCGTAAAATGTCTTCTACATCGGGCCGTCGCGGGTGATGACACGCAGTTCATGTGGGTCGTGGAGGAGGCTTTCCAGCACGCCCCCTGTGTTGAACTGAAGAGCATAGTGCAGACGTACTGTCCATATGCATGTGTTGAGGGCGGGGTCCGCACGTGCATGAGGCGGGGCCTGTGGTGTACTGTGGGTGTGCTTCTGAAGCGAGGCGTCAGTGACTGCCTCAGGAGAGAAGCTGTCGAGGTATGTGTGTGTGTGTGTGTGTGTGTGTGTGTGTGTGTGTGTGTGTGTGTGTGTGTGTGTGTGTGGTTAGGGCCCCATACAAAATCATAAATATTACATGTACAATATTCCATGTCTGGCCAAACGATATTAATCTTCGGCAATTATTTATCCATTATTCATTCATGTTTGTTCCAGGAAGCCTGTAGAATGGCCACATTTAAATGGCATGCTGGACATGATGTCACGACGGACATGTTTTCAAACTGCACTGATGACGAAATTCGGAACGTCTTTCCCACGTTAGTCAAACACGGTCGTTGGGTTGCAGTTTCATTGCTTCTTGAAAGAGACATAATGGATTTCGCACAACAGCTGGAGGTAGTGAAAATGGCTGTGAAAAGCTCTCGGGCGTGGGACTATGATCGGGACTTTGGTCTCAGAAACACGCTTTTTGGATTTCCTGACAGAACAGACCAACGAGACCGTTTCTTGTCAGAAATGCTGGATAAAGGGTACTGGAAATTGTTCGTTCAGATGCTGAAAGTGTCGGATGAACGGAGGGCGAAGGACGTTTCAGCGACGAAACCAAACTCACGCTTTGATGTACAGAAAGTTGGATGGAACGGGAACCTCCTTCACGTTTTGTGTGCTTCGGGTTTGTGGAGGTCAATGCCTCATCTGGTGAAACTCGGTGTCAACCCGCTAGCTGTAGACAAGCAGGGTTGCTCGCTGCTGAACACGGCAGCGCGTAGCAAGAGACGCCCGGACACGTTACTACTTCAGTGCATCAGAATGGGAGTGGGCACTCACCAGGCCCGTATCGAACAGCAAGCCAGCGAAAGCAAGCACTGTCAAATATACTTTAAGTTTCCCCTGCCGTGTGCGGTGGTTAGGACAAGCACGCTGATGATATGTATGTTGTACGAGTCCGGAGCCTGTTCTAACAGGTCGATTCGCCACGCTGAGAGCAGATTCGAGAGACTATGGATTGCTTCTGCACCGAGTTATTATTTAGACGTGAAGCCGTACCTGGAACAACTGGCCGCCACTCCACGAAGCCTGAAGTCCGCGTGTCGCCTGGTGATCTCTCATCACCTCGGTGTTAGCGGGGACCGCGTGGTGAAGATCAAACAGCTCCCTCTACCGGACTCCCTACGCAGGTACCTTCAGTTCTCTGACCTTGCTGACGTTGATGAGAGCGCGCGAGCAAAGAATTTAGACTATGCATGGTTGGACAGAAGAAAGAAGCTCTTTGGATATGAATGGTTTTAGAGTTGACTTTACTAACTGTCTATCAACCATCCAGGTCCCTTCGTTCTAGCTCCGAACGCCTTCTTGTCGTACCTAAGACCTACACTAAATCCTTTGAACAACGTTCATTTCAGTATCAAGCCCCTGTAATTTGGAATTCTCTTCCCCAGTGCATTCGAAATGCTTCTGACTTACTTGATTTTAAAGCCAAACTCAAAACCTTCTCGTTGAGACTATCCTATAACTAGTTTCTCAACAGATCTTGACCCATCCTGAGCCCTGTTGCTGGTGGAATGGCAGGGTGTGTGTGTGTGTGTGTTGTGTGTGTGTGTGTGTGTGTGTGTGTGTGTGTGTGTGTGTGTGTGTGTGTGTGAGTTATCGATTTTATTAGTTTAGTCAGAAATTGTAAAGCGTGTTGAGCTCACTTCCTGGGGATACTGCGCTATATAAGAATGTTATATTATTATTATTACTTCATCCCTCTTGGTGTACTGCAGAAACACATTGGATTGATCGTCGCAGAGAGAGCCTTAGCATGTCGCCGGCGACAGCGTGCGTGACACACCTTGTCGCGCAAACGGCAAAAGGTCCCTAAGCAATAATTATTACGCAGTACAGCGGTAAAAACCGGCCCCCGTAGTGTAGTGGCTAGCACTTCGGACGATGGACCGGGAGACCCGGGTTCGAGTCCCAGCCGAAGCAAGCTGGATTTTTCCTACCTAGGTTGGCTCCAACCCAGGGCAGGTGTGCTAGGGGCCCGATGGGGAGGTTGTTGCCACACAGCCTAGTTTCACCCACTTCACGGGTGCGACTTTAGGGGATGCTTCCCCTGGTGTGACACGTCTTTTGATGTGGATGATTACACGACCGCAGGTGCCGTAGTTCACGGGCCTGGTTAACACCGGGGTATTTATGACGGGAAGCGTGGAATGCAGCCCTGTCCCGCAGTTCCAAACCACACGGACCTCCATAGCATCATCTTACCATCATCCTCATCTCCATCATCATGCATAATAAAAATTGCCCCAGCTTCCAAGCCCTCCGTGGATTCCACCCGTCGACCTGCGAGGAAAACCACTGGAGCTGGCAAAGAGTTGACTCACTCACTCACTCACTCTCGCTTTTTGCCCCTTCTGGGGCATAGGCCGCCGACAAGGGTTCTCCAGGCCTCCCGGTCCTGGGCCAGTCTCTCCAGCTGCCCCCAGCTGTGTCCCATGCTCTTGGCATCCGCCTCCAGGTCGCGTCGCCAGGTGTTTCTTGGCCGGCCTCGTTTTATCTCTCCCTGTGGGTTCCAGGCGAGAGCTTGCCATGTGATGCTGGAAGCGGGTTTTCGGAGGGTGTGGCCAATCCATCTCCAGCGTCTTTGGAGGATTTCCTCTTCCCGGGCAGCGGTTGCTGTTTCGTTCGCTGCCAGAGTTCTTTGTTGGTGATGGTGGCAAAGAGTTGAGGCAGCAAATAAATAAATAAAATAAATAAATAAACTGGTAAAAATGCAACGGTCACCACGGTCACATCCCCGTACGAAGTTTAGCAATATGCGACCGCGTCCGGGTACGGGTACCAGTTTTGACGACGCCGACTGACATGGTACAAGTGGCCATTTCAGGGTAACCAGTTAGAGATGTTAATTATCTTCAATCTTCCAACACCAACAACAGCAACAACAACAAGCCGTTCGAAGCTCAGAAGCAAGGATACATTCTGTATTAACGGCGTGTAAGTGCAACATTTGTTGTGGGACGTCTGAATAAAGTGTTGCATGTATGTGTGTATTCGATTGGTTTGTGTGGTCAGAAAGGAGAGTGCGTGACTGGTTCATTAGTATAACGGGTACAGTATACGCCGGTTATAAGAAACTCGAGGGGGGTGAATTTTTTGGTTTCTTATATCCGAGTTTTCTTATATCTGAAAGTCGGATATAAGAAAGTATTTTGAAAAATATTTCTTATAACCGAGTTCAGTGAAAAAAAGGTTTATAACATTTCTTTTTTCTCAGTTCGTGTATGTTTTGCATTAAATTAAGAAATATCTGGTTTCTCTTAAAGACCTGCACAGAATATATATGTGTAGAGTTAATATACACCAGTGCGCTTGTGTCCTTCAATGTCAGATTTTTTTGTTTGAACATGAAAATACTGTTTTTGCTTCCCAACTGTAGCGCTGGCGGTCATGTGGTAAGAAAAAACAAAACAAAAAGAAAAAAAAAACCCAACCAAACCAACCAACCAACCAACCAAACAAACAAACAAAAAAGAACTAAGGGGAGAGAGAGAGAGGGAGAGAGAGAATTCCCTTGTATTTATAGGATATATTAAAAGTGCATTATGTATCAACTTTTGATCTATAAAACACTCGTCCCATTAGAGTATGATATGCGATGCTTTCCGTGTCTAATTTGGCTGAAAAAAGCTGCAAATTAGCTTTTTTTCTGTTGGGAGGGGGAAGGGGGATGGAGGAAAGATGGACCACGTATATTGTCAAAGAAAGGAATTGATCAACAGTTAGTCTAATACTGATAGTTTTATTCTCCTTAACGCGAGCCCTGTAGACAGAGACAGACATAGAGAGAGAGAGAGAGAGAGAGAGAGAGAGAGAGAGAGCTCCCAATCAGGCAAAAAAACAAAATAATAATAAAAACAACATATAACAATAGAACAACAAAAATGCATCTCGTATTTTTTCTTCTTGCCAACATTCAATTTTGCACGGAACACAATGGTAAAAAACCAATTCAAGAAAAGAAAATCATGCGCCATCATGTGCCTGTCCTAAGTGACGTCAGACCTGACCTGTTTTCTTAGAATGAGTGAAATTTTCTTGGAAATGTACTTTCGGTTTCTTACAATGAGTGAAATTTTCTTGGAAATGTACTTTCGGTTTCTTATATCCGAGTTTTTGTATCAAGCGGGACAAGAAATTTGCTTTCCTAAAACCGAGTTTTCTTACAAGCGAGTTTCTTGTATCCGAGTTTTTGTAATACATAATAAAGAAGAGTTTGGCCGGGGGAAAAAAATTCGTTGGCAATAACCGAGTTTTCTTATATCCGAGTTGCTTATATCCGGCGTCCACTGTACTACGACACATCAAACTCCAGTGACCATTAATTTTATTCCTACAAGCACCACTGACATGCCTCAGAAGAACGTACTATCAACTGAAGTATTCTATTTTCCTGCATAACGGTGTGTGTGTGGGTGTGTGGGTGAGAGAGATATTGTTAATTTATTCAGGTTTCGTTTGTTTGTTTTGTCATTTAAAAGTCGATTTTGCAAGAATGGAGCTTGGTTTTTATGTGTTTTTGTTTTTGTTTTGTTGTTGTTATTTCTTGTTTGTTAACGAGGAAATTTATTTCTGTCTCTGTCTGTCTGTCTGTCTCTCTCTCACACACACACACACACGTGACCTGGAAAATCACACCGACGACATTCATGACCTGGAAAATCACAAACCACGACAACACAACTAAACTAACAGTTATGTACGTTAGCGTGCCCACGACTGACTCAAAGTCGGCAGAGGAAACTGCTTAATGTACAAATGTGCAAGCTTAACAAAAACGTGCAGGCTCGTAACTTGACTGCCAGAACAAAAACGCTGACGTTGCCTGGCCGGCGCCGAGGTCGGTACAGTGGAAGCTGAAGCACTGACCTCGGCAACGCTGCCCGGCAGAAGCCTGAAGTTTTGTCTGCCGAACGCGCGCGCTAGACGATCGATCGCCCGCTATCGCTCGCCAGTCCCCGCCGTAACATATATATCGTCTATGCCCAGTCGGACACCCGCATATTATTAGGATACAGAATCCGGTGTGGAGGCGTGTGTGTGTGTGTGTGTGTGTGTGTGTGTGTGTGTATGTGTGTGTGTGTGCGCTGTGAACTCGTCCTTCAGAAATGACCATCAGATGTCTCACTGGACCAATGATCGGTAGACACCCGCCTACTGACCCCCCCCCCCCCCACCCCAGAAGAGAGTTTAGCGGAGCAAAAGACAGGTGAATGGACCAAAGAAGGCAGGAATAAGAGTAAA
The DNA here is from genome assembly GCA_018292915.2 of Batillaria attramentaria. NCBI lineage: Eukaryota > Metazoa > Mollusca > Gastropoda > Batillariidae > Batillaria > Batillaria attramentaria. Next base: position 531,318 of record JACVVK020000120.1, on the reverse strand, counting down.
GGAAGAGCACAAGGGGTGGGCAAGCTCAGCGAAATCAGCCCTGCCGCGTGAAGGCGAGCCCATGGGGCCGCATTTTGTGGCCTTTCTTTGCACCCAATGTTGAAATGATTAACAAAAGATGCATAGTTTTAAACAATACTGCGTAGGAACTGGCGTGCAAGTCTTAAAAAAAAAAAAAGTTAGACTCTCCTGTATGGCATGACGTGTGATGTGCGTGTTTCAGCTCCCCCTCCCTCCATTGCAGGTTGCTAGGATAGTGAGGCAGTTGAACTGTCTGGCATGAGACAAGCTGGACACTAGTTTGTTAGTTATTTAGGGCTTCGAAGACATGCTTGAAGAACTTGGGGAAAAACTCAAAACTCTTTCACTTCACTGGAAAAACTGCCAAATGGCAGAGGTGTCAATACCAGGAGCTCCGAAGTAGTTTATCAGATGGCACAGCTCTTGTCACAGTAGACTTTGCAGAAAACTATACCCGTAACTTGCAGAATAGTATTCAGAGCTGATGTTGGAGCTATAATCAGATCAGCATACATCCCTGTGTGCTTCAGTACAAGTGTCAGGATGAGGGGTGCAATGAAACCATCACCGAGTACATAGTGAATGTTTCCGATACCCCGCGCTATAATGCTTCCTTTGTCAAGACTGTGGTTGAGCGACTTTTAATGCGCCCACAGAAGAAAGTTATCAAACAAGCCTATATCTTTAGTGATGGCTGCAGTGCCCAGTACAAAAGCCGCCTACCGTTCATGCACTTGACGGAGCTGGCACAGGAACACCCTCAGATCACAACCGAGCGTCATTTTTTTTTTCTTTTTTTTTTTTCTCGGGGGTGGGGGGCAGCCATTACGGCAAATTTCTTTGTGACACTTGTGGAGGAACAGTTAAGAACTCTGCTCTGTGGGCTGTGAAAAATGAACGTAGTAAGAAGAAGAAGAAGAAGAATTGTACATGTGGTGATCCAGAGAGCACAGCACCTACTGGGCTACTGCAATGACAGAATGGCGATCACAAACCGAAAAAACAACAACAACAAAAAAACAACCCACAGCCATGTTCCAAGGTCTTTTGAACTGACTCATCCTCAGGATGTCGACAGAAGCGTGACGTCTGCCACTGTCAAGACCATGCCTGGTACCAGAAGTGTAATTATAACAATAATAAATGGCATTTGCAGAACGCATTTCTATAAATAAAGCTCAACGCGCCAATCACTCACCGACACTCACGCACATTTTACAAACGTTGAGCAGAGACAGACTGGTGAAAACTGACTAGTTACTGACACAGGAAACTAATAATAATAATAATAAATTGCTTTTATATAGCGCACTGTCCCAGCAGATGCTGGCTCAGAGCGCTCTACACACACACACACACACACATACACACACACACACACAGAGCAAAGTACTTTACAGCAATATTGAAGAAATACACACACGGGTCGGATAACGAATGTCCTTAGCCGGGTTTTCCAAACAAATCGTACGCCGGCAAGAAACTTGCTTCAAAGTCCCTGTGACGCTTATGGGTTTCCACGGAATCCACGTCGGCAACCAGATCTAAGAAGTCAACGTAACCCTGCAAGCTGTCCGGTAGGGGGAGCTGTTTGACCTTGTCCTCACGGTTCCCGCCAACGCCAAGGTGATGTGAGATCACCAGGCGACACGAGGACTTCAGGCTGCGGGGAGTAGTGGCTAGTCTTTGCAGGCAGAGTATCGCTTCCCCTATCTGCTCCTCCTGGACGTCAACGAAACGGTAGTCCAAGAGCGCGCGCTGACAGAGGACGTCAATCTCACCGCTATGACTGGCTCCAGACTCGTACAACAGTCTGATCAGCGCACAGTTTCTCCTGGCGAACGCGCATTCTAGAGGTGATGCAGTTTGCACGAGCTGGCTTCTCCGTCCTTCGGCGGTCTTGGGTAACATATTGTTAAGCGCTTTCATCAAACTGTACAGGAAGTAACGTCCATGCCCCAACTTTGCTGTTAGTCGACGCTGGTGAGTACTGACGCCAAGCTTGAAGCACTCCACGACCATTCTTTCCGGACGTTCCCTGCAGAGGACGGCGGCGTTGAGTAGAGGTCCCCATTGTTCTGACATAGCTAGAGGATCCGCCCCGCATTGCACAGTTAGTGGCAGAGTTCTCATCAAGCCTGAGAAGCACACAATGTGCGTGAACGTCGTTCCGTCACCTAGGTGGGCGTCAGTGCACAGGTTTCCGTCCTCCTTGCCGTGCCAGTCATCGCGTACTTCCGACATCTTCAGAATCTGCCTGACAACACACCAGTCTTGCCTCTTCACCAACTCGGACATCACTATATCTAGACTTTCTACGCCACACCCAAACACTGCTGACAATGTCCATTCATTACTTTCAGAAAGTTTCAAGTGGCGTTTGACAGCCTGTTTGACAACGGTAACTCGCAAAGCGTCGCTGCAGAAATCTGTTTCCAGCATGGCCGTGACTGACCGCCAGAGGTCGCGCCTGGCGACAGTCAAGAGAACAGAATCGAATTCCCCTTTGGGACAGTGATGAACGATATCGGACATAACAGTGTCTCGGACAGATTTACTTGCTTTCCTCAAAGCCCATCCCCGCAGGACGTCGTTGTGCTGGACACGGCCCAAAACGTTGACTGCAGCCGACCAGTGCGCACGCTTGACCACTGTACGCAGGACTGTCTCCACCGTGTTGTCTGTGCAATACGGGACGATACAGGACAGGACATAGCCGTTCCTGACAGCTCTGCTGGCCGATTCAACAACCCAGTCACGGAGTCCTTCACTGCAGTGTCCCCGCTGAAGCGTTTCCTTCAAGATTCTCCACAGTCCTCTTTTCGCCGCCGCCTTGACGACAGATTCGATGCCTGTGGTTGGATAATGACTACTGATGATAGGCACAAGTTCTTCTTCCGGGGCATGTTTGCTGATCTGTTCGAGTATTTTCTTACGTAGCTTCTCATCCATATTGCAGGGAAGCACTTTCCTAATTTCAGGCCAAAATCTCCGCCGCATCAGCGCGGCGACGGCAGATTGTAGGTGAGACGCAGGGCAGGGCCTCAGAATGCGATCGCTAAGCTCGTACTGTTTCGCCGATTTGCAAGCTTCGCACACGGCCCACCCACATAGTTCATCGTCAGTTGTTTTTGGCAACAACATCGCCGCTACTCGCCAAAATCCACGTTTTACTGCTGTTTCCAACACAAAGTTGACACTGCTGGCCTGGCAGTGATCAACAACGTAGAATTCCATCAAGAACTCATGCCTCATACACGTACACGCTTCCTTCACAGCCCACGCACGCTGCGTGTCAGTGATCTCGCATTTTAGCAGCACAGGAAGACTGACCCAACGATATTTCTTGACGACTATCATGAACACAGACTCAAACTGCCCTGCAGCACAGAGAGGTAGAATGTCCGACAAAGCCGTAAGTTCGGCCCGTCCAATGGCTTCTTCAGCGACCCACATGCGCTGTGAATCGCTTAGTCCGTGCTTGAGTAGCGCGACTATCGCTGCCCACAGACGTCGCTTGACTACTATAGGCAGCAGCTGGTCAACGTCACCAGCAGAGCAACACGGCACCATTGTGTGAATTATAAAATGCTCTGTGGCACGCTGACCGGCGGTCACAAAGACATGTCTTCCATCTTCAGCTTTTGTTTCGGGATGTATAGTCAGAATCTCACCAACAACATCCCAAAGTTCCCTCTTCATTGCGGTTTTCAACATAAGGACGACCTGAGCGTCCGTACAATGCTTCAGCATGTGGTCGTTGATGTCGCACGCGGTGCCACGTTTGCTGCATTCAGTCACCGCCCATGTGTGAAGCGCTGTGTCCACCCCACGATCCAGCAGTCGGCTCACACACAGCCACAGTCCTCTCTCTACAGACAGGGTGACGGCAAACTCCTTCTGATCGTCTGCACAGTGCGGAAGAATGAGCGAAAGCACAGAATCGGTTGCATTCTCCGTTGCTTTTTGTACAGCAAATTTCCGTGACGTGTCAGAGACGTCACGCTGCAGCAGCTCACAAGCACCACGCCACAGACCTCTCCTGACCGCCTCAGTCAACACAGGCTCCAGCTGGTCGTCCTTAGTGTGGCGCAGTATGTCAGAAACAAACGTATCATACTCAGCGCACTTGGCAGTCTGTCCCACGGCCCATTTGCACCGTGCATCGCCGACACCACGCTCAAGTATCCGACCGACCGTCTCCCAGTGCGTTGTTTTCACACAGTCCACCAGCAACGACTCCAGCTGCTCACCAGTGCAGTACGGCACAATGGACGCAGCCAGCTCGTAAGAGAGAGCTCTCTTTCCCGCCTCCTCCACAGCCCATGCCCGCTGTGCATCGTCACCAACACCTCGCTTCAGCAGCTGACCAACCACCCACCACCGCCCACGGTTCACCACCTCGGTCAGCAAGACGTCCAGCTGGTCATCCCGACTGTAAGGGAGAATGTAGTTGGCCAGAGCTCCTCCCTCCAGACGTTCTCCTGCGCGTTTCACGGCCCATCGGTGACTCGTGTCAGACACACCACGCTCTAACAACATGCCCACGTCCGCCCACCGCTCGTCATACACGGCGGACACCAAGTCAGGGTGAAGTTTGTTTGGGCTGACATGAGATGAGTCATCAGACGGCATGACAGCTGTGATAGAAACGACTCTACTGCGCACCGGAACGTTATAGCAGTGAACTGTGAGCTGTGTGGCTAACCTGGCAACGAAAGTCGGCTCAGGGGAGTGCAGCAAATACATGAACTGCTACTGGGAGTCGACGTTTTCAGGTTTTGTGAGAGGAACAAAGGTACGGTTTCAAACCACGGGAAACAGTGGCGAAAAGTCTGAACGACATTTGACCCCATCGGGTTTCAAACTCGTGACCCTCACATCTAGACTTTGACACTGAGCCACATGAACCATCCCGACCTGCCGTTGAACCTACAGTCAGCACAAAACAACCGGTACTGTTTGTCATCATTGCAATCTCTTACAATGGTTCCGATTAGTAAATCGGAACTGAGTTGAAATCTTACGCAGTGTCCACATCTGGCTTGCAATCGCATGCAGACACATTCCATGCATACGTAAAGCAGCTCCAGTATGAAGTTCACGGCCTCTGCGCGAGCATCCTGAAAATCAGCAGCCTGGTAAAAAAAAAAAGGCATTTCACTATGACAATTTTTGGGGGGTAAATCCTCGTAAATCACGCAGTGAGAGAAAGAAAAATCAACTTACAAAGCTTTAACGCTGTAAGGTGGTACTTCACACTGAAAGCAATCTCTCAAAAAAACTTAAAACATTTCTGCGTTTTGAAGAACAGAAATAGGAGACCCGTATCATGACAGCAAAACATTTAACCAACAAGATAAATTACAATGCAGCAATATGGACAATTTGTTCCAGCCAACAGTGAAATTATAATAATAATGATAATATGTAGGTGTTGGGGGTGGGGGGCTGAAGGTGACATTTCAATGAGATGCACTGGAAACAGTCTGCACAAAGTAAGACTCTGTCAGGATCTGAACCCACAACTCTCTAGCCATGAGTCTGACTAACAGCCATATAATATGCGATTATATGGATCACAACACCCCATCCCCCCACCATGAGTAGAAAACACATCGTTTCTCCATGCAGTAGAACCAACCCCCCCCCCCCCCTCCATCTCTGCATGTCACCTGCAAAAAAAAAAATCAGTGTGTGTGTGTGTGTGTGTGTTGTATGTTATATACGCTGTTTTATGTTATGTTTATGTACGCGCCCTGAGCTCTTGCGAGATGGGGCGCCACAAATACCCTTTATTATTATTATTATTATTAATGGGAGGTAAGGGATCCACAGACCTGGACCTGGCCCTTGCAAACTGATTGTGTGGCCTACTCATGTCCGCTCCTGTCTCATACTGACAGTAAAGCTAGGCTACCACAGTTTGACTGAACAGGAATGCTGCCTACTCTAGTGTAATCACAACACGGTACTGCACTTAGGTTAGATGCAGGAATACAGGGGCAGTAACCCCATCATAGGCATTTTACTGTGTTAATTTTCTGTTCACACTTGGTCTCCTTCTGCCGAGTTTCAAGCAAGCTGAAAGCAAAATCCACATCAGGGTTCGTACAGGATTTTGAGAACAAAATTCAAAGACTTTTTCAAGACTTTTCAAAGACCAAAAATACAAATTCAAAGACCCTGCTCTCGCAATCCTAATAATGATAGCCAGTCATGTGTCACCGCATGCGCTTTGTGACCAACCAGAGTCGACTCGCGAGCGGAGCGAAAGGAAAGGCACAGTGACACGGCCAGAGACACGCAAACAGTGAGCTGGCCCCAAAAATACGGTCGTAGGGGGGGAATCATTTCGCGATTTTTCAAAGACTCTCAAAGACTTTTTTTTTTTTTTCAGAACATCGAAATTTAAAGACCTTCAAAGACTTGAAAAAGGGTCTCCAAAATTCCAAGACTTTCAAAGACATTCAATGCCCGTACGAACCCTGCACATGCATGCAGTGCCATGTGAAACTGTGCATCTGAAGACACGTCTCCAATCATTTGGTAAAATGATTTACCAGTCATGGATTTGACAGGCACTCAGGCCCTTTTACCATTGATGTGTGGGATGCATATTAACTTATGAAGCACAACTAAGGTTAAAATGCACATGTATGTATTGCATGCAACAACACTGCATCACAGAAACACACACTGCACCATTTCATTTTCGGAGTTAGATAGTAAAGCAGTTAGACAACATAGTGCTGACTTGTAAAGCTTTAATGTTAAACAGGAGAGCCAAACAAAGTAAAGAACAACAAGCGAGTGTGAGAAACAAGACCAAAAAACCCAACCTTTAAAAAAAAAAAAAAAAAAAAAACTTCACAGACTAGCAGCTAAAGAACAGTAAAAGTGATCAGTATTTCTAGAGTACAGCACTTGCTTGCAAAATATTTGCTCCAGGCTATGACTTGCCCATGCTATACAATCTGGGTGGGAATTCCAAGGGGAATCTTCTTGTTGTCATCCCCCCCCCCCTTTTTTTCTTCCAGGTTTTGTTGTTTTCTTTGCTGCTGTGTTGTTGTTGTTGTTGCTTGTTTCAGTTTTGTTGTTTTTTGTTTGCTGACGTGTTTTGGGGGGGTTCGTTTTTTTTATAAGCAGGGTTTTCATATTTGACTTTAACCAGCAGCCATTATTTTGGTTGACAGACGTCGCTTCACAATGTCAAGACAAGTATGGAGGCTGAATGGGTGGGGAGGTTGGGGTCTCAGGAAGGATGGGAGGTGCTTGGTGGGTGGTGGGTGGTGGGGGGGGAGTGTTGGTGGTGGTGGGCTATGTACACACATGCATTTTACCAAGGTTATAACCATAGTTTGCATTTCAGACCTTCTTTTGGTGGACAGATGTCTCTAAAAGTATTGGGGCTGAGCAGAAGAGGCTGTGGTTACTGGAGGGTAGGGGCTTGGGGGAGGAGAAAAAAAAAAAAAGGGGGGGGGGGGAGTGTAAGTGAAGCGCACACATGCATATAAATTATAAATTATCATAACGTTTTCATACTGGGCTTCAATTAGCAGTCAGCAGTTGACTCAGTGGAGGACAGATGTGGGGCATTTCTTCATTGCGGCAGATGAAATCCTCCAGGTACTGACCATTCTCCCACGCGTGGAACACTTCCCACTCTCCCAGTTCCCCTGTGTATTGTGTGCACATGCTGCTCAGCCTGCACACACAGAGTCCAAACTCCACACTAACAAATACATGTATTACCAATACAGTGACTAATAAAGCAAGTGCAAAATTCATTTTGTCTGATTTTTAAAGAAATGCAATAAGTAAAAAAAAAAAAAACCCAAAAAACCACAGCAACAAAACAAAACACCCCCCCCCCCCCCAAAAAAAAAAAAAAAAAGAAAAGAAAAAAAGACAACAAATAATAAGGAAAAAAGGACAAAAACAACAACAAATGACAAGATGATGCTTGTTCACTCATCCCACATGACATCATTGAAGAAATATATTGGAAGAGACATACTGAAAAGTAACAAATATATCACTCAACTAAACTCTACTCAACTGAAGCCAAAAGACAGTCCTGGGTTTTTTTTTGTTTTTTTTTTTGCTTTTCTCCCCCCCCCCCCCACCCCCTTTTTATTTTTAAATTTTTCTTCTCCTCTCCTAAACAGCTTTTCTGTAGACATCTGAGTACCTCATAGGCCACAAGCCACCCGTCCATACACCAGTGTTACGATATGTCTCAAGTCCACGGCCTGACAGTCGTCGGGTCTTGTTCACCACAACCAGCCCATACCTGCAAAAAGTATAAAATACAGCTGAGTTGGGATAGGTCACACCAATAAAAAGATCAAAATTAATGGACCATACTTACACTGATAATTATTAAGATTGGTGTGTGTGTGTGTGTGTGTGTGTGTGTGTGTGTGTGTGTGTGTGCGTGTGCGCGCGCGTGTGTGTGTGTGTGCGCGTGCGTGTGTGCATGTGTGTGCGTGCATGTGTGCATGTGTGTAAGAGCAGTGCATCCTTTATATGAAAGCAACACTATACAAAGAACCAACTATTATCATCTAAATTCATAAACGGTGTCTGTCTATGTATTTAAGACACAATGTTGCCATGCCTCACTCGGCCACCATGCCAGCTTACAAAGAAACAGATGAGCAGACCTTAAATTAACTTGGGCTTAAAGCCAGTCATTCCTCCTCATTCATACTGTCATCTTGTTTGCAACATGCTGAAACATGTGTTTTGATGAGTTAATTTAGACTGAATTTTAGGCATTTTGCTGAGTCATTAAACCTGCGGCATAGTGTACTGGAAGTGGCAATGCAAAATTTTTTGTTTGCTTTCACAAGGTTGCCTCACTTCTTGTCAACACAACTGTGGAGTCTGGTTCATTTATCTTTATATACTGTTTACGGAATACTCAGGTGGTCCTTGACTCTTTTTGAGTTGTGTAAAGCTTGAAAGAAAGAACCTACTTCTTAAAATATCCTTTATGAGAACATGTATTCTCCACAAATTCCAGTATCTGATGTTCTGCAAATGTCCGTCTTTGTTTGGTTTTGCTTCTGGCCTTGGCTTTTTCGCTCACATTCTTGAAACCCTCAGTAAGCTGAAAATGAAATAATTAGGCCACTAAGTTCAAATAAACCTGATGGTTAATTAGTGAAGTCAGGGTTACCACTTGACCCCAGAGTGATACATAATGTATGTCTCTTCTCGACACAGGGGTCCTACTAATTACTCGAAACACCCAAAACACCACAAGAACACTGTCAAGTGCAGTAGGAATGCACAGTAAAAAAAAACAACAACAAAAAAAAAAAAACAACAAACAAACAACCACCAAAAACCCCCCCAAAAAACACCTCCACACAAATGCAAATAATGGTGAAAACAATGAACTAAAACAGGTCTGCGCTGGTGTCAATTAAAACTATTGAACTAAGCCCCCCCCCCCCCCCCCCCCTGAAACTAAGCCCTTACACTAAACAGACTTTCATTAAATTTCATTGAAACAGGGTTGTTAGGGTTATCAGCCCTAAACCTCATTCAAACTGGATTTCAACCTATTCTACTAACTCAAATCTAACCCTAAACCTTTGTCTGGTGCTGGTGTCTTTTTTTTTTTGTTTGTTTGTTTTTGTTTCCTAGGACCCACTGCCGAGACAACCAAAACCGTCCATACAAATACGGCCATCTGTTTGCCGATAGCGAAGTAGTATGAGTAACGATAATGTGAAATCCTCCTTCAAATAAGAAATACTCACTACGTAAGCGACAATCCGACAAGCATCACACTTGAGATCAAGCGGCATATGCAGTGAATATTCATCCTCTACGGTGTGCTCGGCATGGCATACTTTTTTAGGTTCGGCGACTGGCGCCACACCCGTCGATTTCTCGGCATCTGGACCCTCACAGTGCACATTGCCGATGTGTGCCAGAAGAAAAGAATTAAAACCTGCAAGACTAACTATCTGCACAAAAGCTCGTAACATACTACAGGAATTACATGATCAGCGGCGATTGTAAAACTGACTTCGTGCGCATCCTTCTCTTGCGTCGGCAGCTGTCCTAACGTCTCTACCAAAACGTTGGGTTTTAGAGTTACCTGCCCATCACATACATCGGTTACGCGAAAACCCGAACTGGCTAAGGGAACGAAATGCAGAAAACTTGTTTACTGAGCCAGGTGCAGCTTCGTCGGAGAAGTCATCCTACATTCACAGATGTTACAGGTATGTCAAGTCTCAAGACAGTGGGGCTACTAGACATCTTCAGTATCTATACGTACATACAACATTCGAATCAGTGTCCCAAAATCATCTGGGATCTTCAAAATCAGTCAGTACAGTCTCTCAGGCCATGTTTACAGCATGCCGGCAATAGGTATTTTGAACCCACCCCCTTTGGAATCACCAAAACAGTTGCCACACTCACACCAAGCATGCAGCCAATCTACTGGCAAGTTTTTCCAAGTTGCCTAAAGAGAACAGCCTGTGTGCCAGCTGATTTCTCATGCCGCGGAGACCGTGCCATGAAACCTGCTGAAACCACTTTTAGGATAAGCAAAGATCTTTTACTGAGGTCTTTGGGATAAGCTTGCCGCGCGGCTGCTGCATCAACAGTAAAATGTGTGATTATCTGTCCTTGGAACTGCACATGCTGCCCAAATATATATACTTGTTTACAAAGCCAACAAAAAGCACCAGATTGCCATTTTTTACTCTGCACAGAAATGCTAAAAGGGGCAAAGATTTTCTACTATATTTAGCCGAGTTAAAAACCGTGACTCTCCCAGCCACTGTAGTTCAAACGGCCACGGTGAATAACTTAAAACTTCTCCGGCAGTCTAAAAATAATTACTCACCTAGCCGGCCGCCGACGCCGCTGCCCGGGCCGCCGTAGACCAGTTTGCATCTTTTGTCAAACGTTACATTTGTGTGTGTGTGTGTGTGTGTGTGTGTGTGTGTTTTTTTCATGTAGTCATTTCATGGCAAGCGGTCCGGTAGCGACGGAAAAACAGTTGTCAAACAAAACATTCACACCTCACGCTAAGGAGCAACACTCGAAACACGATATGTAAACAAATCCGATGAAGCTCCGGCTCAGGATTTATGCCAGATGCTGGACCGTGTTTACGCTACCCTCGATAAGCAAGTTTGTCGACCTGAAACTTTATTCTGCATCCCGAGACGAATCTTTCTCTTTTACCGTCCCTTGCCGTCTACTTTCGGCTCAAACGTTCGGCCATTTTGAAGCGGTGTGCTTAGCCGCGGCTACGAAGAAAAAATGTATCTCACACATCCGGCTGAAGATGGAAACAAACGTCTTGCTGTATTTTATTTTTCATATATATAACATGATTGGTGTCTACACTGATAAAAAGCTTTATGTTTAAGCATAAACTTAATGAGGTCTCTTAGAAATGGGCAAGTTAGAGGTTAGAGAGTAACAGTCTGTCAAAGATCACAATTATCAAAAAATCATATTAATATTTCAGAATGAGATATGTCTCCTTATTTTGGGATGAAACGTAGCATTTAGTGCCAAAAATGAAATAAATACATGGGGAAAAAAAGGCTTCGCGAGAAAAGTCGTCTGCTCTTCCGGCCAGTGCCGGCACAGCTGCTCATCGCATGAAATGCACGTGTGGAATTCGGGTCGAGTGCATTTTTATTTCCCTAGGGTCTATGTCAGTTAACCTTTTCTTGCTTTTTCCTTTTGGGGTCTTCAGAGAAGTGTAAAGTCCGAAATTAGACGCCGTAGGAACAATTTGCTAGAAATGTGAGGGGGGGGGGGGGGGGGGGGGGTCATGTCACCTGAACAAGTGGAACTTTTAAATCACAAATTAAAATTACAGTGTAACTGTAATTTTACTGTGTAAACAGGTTGTATCAGAAAAGCTAGTGCAGAGAATAGACTCTGAAGAATATATGTTAAGTGATCAATTATTATCAAAACATGTTCAAAACTCTGTTGGAAAGAAATCCACAACACAAGTGAGCATATGATACTGAACAGTCTGTTCAATTGACTGATTTTCACTGTGGCTACCTAAATTCACTGGCAGTGATTATATTCATGCAGGTGTGTGTGCGTGTGTGTGTGTGTGTGTGTGTGTGTGCTTTTTTTTTTTTTTTTTTTGCTTTTTTTTCCTTAGACATACATACTTACATGCATACGTACAGACATCTATAGACATAAACATATTTGCTTACATGCTTAACATGCATACCACATTCTGGAACAAAACTGTAATTCAAATGCTTATCGACAGGCACACATGCAGGATTATGTTTTCATGCATGTTATCAAACATTATATATATATTGGACAGAATGTCAGCGAGCTTTTCCTTGAATTTGCATGGGTCTAGAGTCTATGGTAGCAAAAGGTAGGCAGGAGTTGTAGCTTTATAATATATATAAAATATAAAATATATAAACGTTAGGCATACAGGATCCCTTCTAAAAGTCATTCAAGCAGTGGGTGTGCTTCTTGTGACTAATTCAGTTGGAAACAAATAGGTCAGAGCTTCAAAACTCACAAATTGCAGTTAGGAATAAAGAGATTAGAGAAGCTTTCGAGTCAGTGGCAAAAGTTGTAGTGGGGGGGGGGGGGGAGGGAGAGAAGGGGACACTCAGAGGGTGTGGGTATGTATTCACTCTGTATCAGGGGAAAAGGTCAGTCACCTTAACCATGAACAAGATCTACAAGTGGAACTTTTAAATCACAAATTGAACAGACTGACAGTTACACTGTAATTTTACTTTGTAAACAGGTGGTATCAGAAAAGCTAGTGTTTTCTGTTGGAAAGAAATCAACAACACAAGTGAGCATATGATACTGAACAGTCTGTTCAATTGACTGATTTCACCGTGGCTACCTAAATTCATTGGCAGTGATAATAATCATGCAGGGGGGTGTGTGTGTGTGTGTGTTTGCTTTTTTTTTTTTTTCCTTTTCTTTTTTTCCTTAGACATACATACATGTACCTACAGACATCTAGAGACATAAACATATTTGCTTACATGCTTAACATGCGTACCGCATTCTGGAACAAAACTGTAATTCACATGCTTATCGACAGGCACACATGCAGGATTATGTTTTCATGCATGTTATCAAACATTATATATATATTGGACAGAATGTCAGCGAGCTTTTCCTTGAATTTGCATGGGTCTAGAGTCTATGGTAGCAAAAGGTAGGCAGGAGTTGTAGCTTTATAATATATGTATGTATGAGAAACGTTAGGCATACAGGATCCCTTCTAAAAGTCATTCAAGCAGTGGGTGTGCTTCTTGTGACTAATTCAGTTGGAAACAAATAGGTCAGAGCTTCAAAAATCACAAATTGCAGTTAGGAATAAAGAGATTAGAGAAGCTTTCGAGTCAGTGGCAAAAGTTGTAGTGGGGGGGGGGGGGGGGGGAGAAGGGGACACTCAGAGGGTGTGGGTATGTATTCACTCTGCATCAGGGGAAAAGGTCAGTCACCTTAACCAAGAACAAGATCTACAAGTGGAACTTTTAAATCACAAATTGAAATTACAGTGTAACTGTAATTTTACTGTGTAAACAGGTTGTATTAGAAAAGCTAGTGCAGAAAATAGACTCTGAAGAATATGTTAAGTGATCAATTATTATCAAAACATGTTCAAAACTCTGTTGGAAGGAAATCAACACAAGTGAGCATATGATACTGAACAGTCTGTTCAACTGATTGATTTTTGCTGTGGCTACCTAAATTCAGTGATTATAATCACGCAGGTGTGTGTGTGTGTGT
>JACVVK020000120.1:467500-512500 GCA_018292915.2 Batillaria attramentaria | reverse complement strand
GTAACAACTCTTGCTGTCAGTGCGAAAGAAGGAGTTCTGAGACCCACGGCTGTATCCGAGGCATCGGATGTTTCACCTCTAGTGTGTGGCACCGTTCATTCGGGCCTCTCATCGGGGGTTCTCCCCGGGTACTCCGGGTTTCTCCCCGTCTGATTTGGAACTGTTCAGCCGACAACAACAACAAAATTCAAAATAAATGCAATTCTAAACTCCCAAACTTGAACAGCTCAGCTGACTACTACCGCTGGGCATCACGTGTTTGTAAAGTGTCTATGTCCTGTGTGTGTGAGAATGCATGCGGTTCACATGAGCGTGCGTATTGTTATTTAGTTCGGCGAGCAGTTAGGTAAAGCGCCTTATAATACTCACTGTTAATAATAATAATGAAAATAACTGTGTACTATGTTGGCACTCTACCCAGTTTCTTGAATTGGCTCAAAGCGCCGCGAACTGAACCCAACACGCACGCTCACGTGAATCACACGCACTCTCTCACACACTGGACAGGAAAACATTACAATCACGTGGTGCGAAGGGTCAGCTCAGCTATTTCAGTTTCGGAACTGAGAATTACATTTACTTTCAAATTTTGTGGGCTGAACATTTCCAAAGCAGAGTTATTTAATTAAGTTAATGGTGTTATTCCAGAAGATCCTTCCTCCCGCTCATTTCCAGCACGTGACGACCAATCTCCGCGAAGATGTCCTTTCCCTCCATGACGTCACGAGGGGAAGCGAGGGACGGGGGAAGCTTCGGTTTCCGGAAGTGAACCGCACGTGCTTCTCGCCAGTCGAAAGGTTCACGTGACTTCCCACTGACGTTGCTGGAAGGGTCCTCTAGCCAGGCTGGGTGACACTCTCCCATTGCACAAATCACCTGAAGAAGTCAAAGGGAAAGAGATGGACCGGTGTTAGAAGTTTACGCCTTGTGTATCGCCAGAATTGTTGCGTTCACCGTGTTATTATGTGTAATTTTGTATTTGGGGAGATCACTCGTGTAGCAGAGTTACTTCCCCTGGTCCATGTCTGTGTCGGCCAAAAAGCTAGACCTGTATTGTTTGACTTTAGGATTAACACTATACCTGAAATGAAACCAACCGACAAGGGTGGGTGGGTGCGGTGTTTGGGAGTTTAACGTCCTTTTCCACCACGTATGGGTGATATTTATCAGAGACGGGGCAACGAGATTAAGTCCAGCACAAAGAATATTATTTGGCCCCAGCCAGGATTCGAACTCACGACCCGAGCATTGAAAGTTCATAGCTCTACCATTCGGCTTTCCCGGCTCCTCCCTAGCTGACAAATATGTTGAAAACAGTCTATAACCGACCTCACTGCAATACTGTTTCAGCGGTGCAGTTGGTTGGTTTCTGAGTTTGATTTTTATCATTTTCCACCGAAAGACCGATTGGAGTCAGCACAAGCGGACAGATTATGGGGGAAAGGGACACACACCCTGTCTGAACAGTCCAGCCGAACACTATTCAATCGAAGCAGGCTGACTGTGACAGGATGGCCACCTTTGATATGCCTGGTTGATGTACCTGGTTCAGTGGTATATAGGACACACACACACACACACACACACACACACACACACACACACACACACACACACACACACACACACACACACACTGTCACACACACACACACACACACACACACACACACACCTGTAGATAAGGATCCAGATACAGCATGTCCGGATGCCACTCGTAGCCTCTGTACGGCATCAGCACGGCATTCCAGTTCCAGTCATCATCCCGGAAGTAGCGGTTGGTGGGCAGGAAGTGACGTATCCATGGCGCCTGGCGTCGGGCGAGCAGCACTCCGATGTTGATAGTGTCCGGCCACTGACCGTAATGTGGCCACTCTGGGCAGGCCACTGTCGGGTAGGCTAGCAGCCACCCGGGTAACCGAGACACCCACACTACGTCACGGTCTTGGTAAACTCCGCCGTACCTGTTGAGAGCTCCGTATCTGGTGATATGAACAGGGATTTCAATATTATATCAATGAATGAATACATTTTACAGCACTTCAGCGCTCAAACGGCATTGGTGTTAATCGCTATCGATTGCAATGTGACAGACCTGTGTAATAGATGCCTCTTTGAATAATGAAACACACACACACACACACACACACACACACACACACACACACACACACACGCGCGCGCGCGCGCGCGCGCGTGCTGCCCCTTTCCCATTCTTTTCCCGAACATATACAAGCACAATGTGGAAGGGCTAAAATGTCAAAGATGTGGACACAAGCCACCTGATCAAATGAGTGAGTCATTGTGGACCCAAAATGTTTAAGAGTTATTTCCTCTTGGTAGTCCTCTGAATCGAAGACTTCTCATAGCATGTCGAGGAAATGCCAAGAAACATAAAATGTTTACCTCTTCCACAAACTTAGTAGTCGTGAAGTTTCTGGGTTTTTTTTTCAAATTTTGGATTTTGAGAATATCAAGAGATGACATGCATTATGCTTCTCCTGCGCTATTCTTAACATTGAGTGCACTCAACTGACGTCGCACTGCGCCAACTCACCGTGGGTAGTGACCGGGTACCAAAGAAAAACAATCACCTGAGGATGTCGCTGATGTGCGCGCCCACGTCCACCTCCTGCTGGAAGATCGTCTCCGGCCTCTGCACCCTGACAAACGTCACGTTCTCATTGGCCAGCTCCTCCCACCATTCGCCACTCGGCTCCTCGTCCCCGTGGACATAGACGTGCTCCAGGCCAGCCACATACAGCGCGCTCAGCACGCTCAGAAAGTGTGAGAAGTCGAACTCGTCCGTGACGGCAGGGTTCGTGCTCTTCAGCCAAGTGTAGTGAGAAATTCTGGGGATCGCCTCGTGCTGGCTGGGCTGCACGGAGAGGGGTGCTCGTCGTCCGTAGTAGAGCCAGCGAGCAAGCTCCCCAAAATGCGTGTGGGACGTCCATATATCCCTTGGGTAGACGTCGTCCACGACTGTTATGCATTCGGGTCCTGTCGTCGGGTTTTCCATGTTGTACATCTCTACACTAACGCAGCCTGGATCTTCGTTGACGATGTTCTCGAGAAGAACCTCCTGCGAGGCTTCAAAGCTTTCTCTCGCGAACACTATACCACGGGTCATGTCCCAGGAGGAGTCCGAGAACGCGAACCAGAACGGGACGTCGGTTGTATCGTCAGGGATCCGGGTTAGGATGACGTTCTCGCCCAGGTACACCCCGCCCTCCTCAGACAGAAGTCCTATCATCGTGTCCAGCAGATCCTCGGAGCCGCACTCGTCCGCAGTGTCCAAGCGATGTAGCACGAGGTAGGAGACAGACTGCTTGAGCTCCAGGAACCATGTGTGGTACCAGAACTCGTCCAGCTGCGGCAGATGCGTGTAGTGGAACACGATCTTGATGGGCCGAAGGATCCGGATGGCACTCAGCACTCCCAGGTAGTGCTGAAAGTGGAACTCCTTGGAGCCACACCACAGGTAGTGCACGGTGTGAGGCACCTAACGAAATGAGGTCATCCGGTCGGTTACTCAGTGAAATAGATCGTCAGTGAGTTCGAATCCCGGCTGGGGCCAAATATTTGTACTGGCCTTTTTCTCAAACACCCGTCTTTGATATCAACCTTGCGTGATGGAAAAGGACGTTAACCCCCCCCCCCCAAAAAAAAAAAACAACAACAAAAAAAACACACAAAAAAACACACACTTACTGACTCCCTCTTGGGGGATTCCCTCACCCAACCATGTACTTACTGATCAATACGCTCACTCATTTAATGGATTAAAATGGCAATTTTGCGCTTTTGGAGAAACACTGAGAAGACTCCCTTGATGTGAGAAGGAATTCTATTGGCTGTTCATCAGTGTAGACCTGCCATCCTAAACTGAACTGAATTCCACAGGAAGTGAGGATTTATGTATTTGACTTCTGATTCGTTGCAAGAAACAAAAGAACAATAACAAGAACAAAATCAATACCAACAAATTTGTGAGCAAAGAGAGACGTATTGATTACCTGACCGGGACGGCTGCCACCTAGCTCTACGCCAGGCCATGCCTCCTGGTTGTGCACGTCACGGAACAGAGGTAGATTGTCCACGCTGAGGCGGTTCTCGTGAACGAGTTTCCTGATGAGGTTGCCCAGCAGCAGCAGTGTGACGACGCTGAGAAAAGGGATCAGCACACAACACAACACGGACTGTCTCCTCATGATGGGTCTCCAGCCGAGCACCCTCGTCGTCCTTACCCAGCCTGATAACGACATGCTGAACTGAACTGGTTGTGCTGCAGCGTACATGGAATAATTCAAAGATTCAAGATTCAAAGATTTTATTCCTTTCTCCCCATTTTGGGGTATGGAGGAATGTCAAGTAATGCTTCATACATGATTCTTATACGTACAGAATTACAAAAAAACACATGTTAGTTAGTTAGTTATTTAGGGCTTAATGCCGCGCAAGCAACAAAGGCTAATTCGCGACTCATGAAAGTCCCTTCCTGCCAGGTCCTATAAAACATAAAAATTCCCGCATTAAAACAAGATGTAAATAAATATGAAAGATCTATCGGGTCTAAATGAGACTTCTTTGTGGACTTTAAAATTTAACATAGGTGGTCAGTGAAAGACTGAATATTTGAAGTCTATAATTTATAGAACAGGTTGACCTCTTTCAGGAAACTGAAGATGCTGTCGGGACAAAAAAACACATGTAGGACGGAAGAAATCACGACAGTCCAAACTGCACATCGCATATGTTACAAATGAACAAACAAAAACAATAGTGCACGGGTGTAAGGTAAAACATGCCAACATAGTTACAAACATATCTACATGACATACTAGACGATTTTGCTACTTCTAATGAATTTTGCCAGACTTAGTAGTGTTTTCTTTGGTAGTTCTTGTGACGTGTACCTGCAGAAATTAAAAGATGAAATTGGTCTGCGAAATGTGGATGGTACAACATGTTGCCTTGAAATCATGGGCATTCCATGATAAAATGCAGGTCATCGTCAATTACTGACATATCGCATCTGGAGCAGAGTCTGTTCTGTTTAGGTGTGCCATTTCGCCTACCAAGTTCAATAGCTAATTTATGATTGCTACACCGGAATTTCATCAGAGAAATAACATAAATGTCTGGTAAGACTGAAAATAATATACAGGAGTGCTTCACTGAAGAATGAGAATGCTCAGATTTGCCTTTCGGCTTTATCCGAAACCAACGATACTATTTATTAGAAGAATATTCGGTGTGTATGTGTGTAACCAAACATTGAAATTGAAATGATTTTTTTTTATCGTAAACGTTTTCGTGACGCAACCAAAATACACTGTCTTAACATAACTCTCAGAGTAAGATATTCGCGGTTATGCATAAAGACAGAAACTATACTTGGCAGATTTACATTGGACAATCATCAAGAATTAAACGCCGCTGTAGGTTCCTGTGTCGTCTGATCTGAATTGAGGGTATTCGAAATGTAAACTTTATGCCACTGTTCAAAACGATAGCTAAGGTTTTAAACTGTCGTCGTCTGCCGATGGGTGATACATTTTTCATCTAATCTGAATTGAGGGCATTCGAAATGTAAACTTTATGCCACTGTTCAAAACGATAGCTAAGGGTTTTAAACTTTTCAGACATAGATGAGTGAATAGAAATTACTGTCTTCAAACCTGCATAGGCACAGGTTAAAAAACGACAAACGTAGGTTTTTGTTTTTTTTCAGTTCATTTATGTTACTGACGTCAAGATAATCTACTCCAACTGACAGATGCTAAAATCTTACCTCAGTGCTTTCTTTCCGGGTTCCTTCACCAGCACCTATTCCCTTCCCTGCCGTTCCAATGTCAACACAAAGCAAACATTCCTTGACAAATAACTAAATGTTAGACTCGCTCAAAACTGACATGCGGCGATAACATCTCTGTGCATCACTCTGATCACTCCAACACGGCAAATCAATACATATACAGCGTGTGCTGCCATCTGCTGCTGCGAACAATGATTTTCGTGTCATCGGGAGCTATGTATTAACTAAATCGAAGACGCAGCCAGATCAACGCAGCTGCCATTGTTTATCTGGTAGTAGCGTGCTCTGTATTTTTAATTTGCAAGCGCAAGGAGGTAGTTACTTGTAGCACGAACGTGCATTGTTTCTAATTAAGACAGAAGTTCTATCGGATATTGTAATTGACGAATTTTATCGTTTTGTACACAAGCTGTCCAGTCGAGCCAAACTGATAGCATAGTGCATCATTAATTTGTCGTCCGCTGGCGTTACACATCCATTTCCGAATCCTTAATTACACAGGGGTGGATGTTTTGGAGTTTAACGTCCTTTTCAAACACGTAAGGGTGATATCAAAGACGGGGCAATGAGAAAAAGACCAGTAAAGGCCTCAGCCGGGATTCTAACTCACGACCCGAGCATTGAGAGTCCAAGGCTCTACCATCTGGCCATATCCCAGCTCCCCTTAATTATACAGACGCGGGCTGAAAACAGATTTTACACACAGAAAGCCCACAGTGCCATTGTTTACACAGGTAGGTGGGTGGGTGCGTTAAGGGTTTAATGTCTTTTTATGGGAGACAGCAAAGACCGGGCAATGAAAAAAGGCCAGCACAAATATTTGACCCCAGCTTGAATTTGCACTACGCGTGCTCTCATTACAGAGGCCAGAGAAGGGAAGTGGAGAAGGGGTTGGGGGGAGGGTGGTGGGGGGTAGACATGCCGTGTGTGTGTGTGTGTGTGTGTGTGTGTGTGTGTGTGTGTGTGTGTGTGTGTGTGTGTGTGTGTGTGTGTGTGTGTGTGTGTTGGCGGGGGAGTGAGGGGGGGGGGAGGAATGGCGCGGTGGCGGTGTAAAAACAGATTTAAATTACTAACAGCCCACAGTACAATCCCAATCATGGGCCGGAGACGGCTGAGCAGTGTGAGACAGAGGAGCAGGCAGGAGGTCAAGACATGCTGTTGTGTGGCTGGAGCGCTTAGAACTGTTATTAACTGATAAGTTATAGCGCTATATAAGTACTGTCATCATTATTATTATTATTATTGTTGTTGGGTGAGGGGAGTGAACCGCATGGCCAGTGAAAGAGCAGCTACACGAAGACAATCCTATTTTTCAAGCAAGCTGAGAGACTGTGCGTACCAAACAAACACACAATTTACTCAGAGAGCCTCTCTGCGTCCGGCAGGAAGTCGAAATGTTCATCGATGAAGTGCAACTGTGCTGAAACAAAACCCTTTGCCAAGAGAACAGCTGCACCCATTTCAAGGCGAAGCATCAGCTGTGCGTGCCCACGGGGGATTGCATGGCTAAGTACTGGAATCGATAAGACACTGGCTTATTATCATTTCCGGCTGAACAATAGTAAAGTGCGTCTGGTAATTCAATCGCCAACAATTTTCGGCGATAACCGTCTTTTCGTAAAGCCATGTCTTTTCGTATACCTATCGTAAGTATTGATGTATGGAATGCTGTGATGATTTGGTAATTTGTGTTCAGGACTGTGATTGTATGAGTTGGATTATTTGTGATATGTGTGTGTGTGTGTGTGTGTGTGTGTGTGTGTGTGTGTGTGTGTGTGTGTGTGTGTGTGTGTGTGTGTGTGTGTGTGTGAAGGGATTTGCTGTGTTAGATGTGATGTTTACAAGTTATAAACTACTTGCATATTGAGATTCACTAGATACTGGGTTCATCGCGGTATTGGGTTCACCGTATAGGTTATATTAATTTGGTGTTGAGTACAGCTCAGTTCCTTGGATATACTTAATTTATTCTACATGTATCTCTTGTTATGGTCTGCACAAGCGTGGTGTCTTCATTCATCCACCTGTCCAGTATTGTATACAAGTATCTGCACGTGGTTTCTCATTGCCTTCATGGCAAAATCTTAGTGCACACATGTTAAACAACATCACAAAAACACAAATAAGGAGAAAACACACCTTTTAGAATGCTTACGATACGATTTTATTTTCGTCTTCACGACTGCTGAAACCCGTATTGTATCAGGTTTATTGCTGTAGAAGGAGATGACAGCGTCGAGTGTGCTTTATCCATGTATTCATTCTTTCTGTGCCATTGGAACAAGTCGTCGTGCGTAGGGTCAGCCTAGGAATTGTACTCTGAATAGCATCTGAAACAAATGCAGATACGTGCTTGAACCACAGCATTAAGTCAGAACGACACTGTGTAGCTCCAATTCAGATGTAGTAAACAAAACGATCATTTCGGGTTTTTGTTTGTTTCTGTGTTTACAGATACACCCCTCCCCCCCCCCTCTCTCTCTCTGCCTGCTGAAATTAAAAATAATTGTGCTGAACGACACCCCCCCCCTTTTTTTTCAATTCAGATGTAGTAAACAGAACGATCATTTCGGGTTTTTGTTTGTTTCTGTGTTTACAGATACACCCCTCCCCCCCCCTCTCTCTCCCTCTCTCTCTCTCTGCCTGCTGAAATTAAAAATAATTACGCTGAACGACCCCCCCCCCCCCCCCATTCAGATGTAGTAAACTGAACGATCATTTCGGGTTTTTGTTTGTTTTTGTGTTTGCAGATACCCCCCCCCCCCTCTCTCTCTCTCTCTCTGTTTCTCTCTGCCTGCTGAAATTAAAAATCAAGTAATTGCGCTGAACGACCCCCCCCCCCTCTCTCTCTCTCCCTCTCTCGTTCGAATCCCGGCTGGGGCCAAATATTTGTGCTGGCCTTTTTCTCGTTGCTCCGTCTTTGATATCACCCATACGTGGTGGAAAAAGACGTTAAACTCCTAAACACCCGGCCCCTCTCTCTCTCCCTCTCTCTGAAGCACACACACACACACACACACACACACACACACACACACACACACACACACACACACACACACACACACACACACACCCCTGGAAAAAAACCAGGAAACTTGTCATAGATAACTTGATTTGTTTTTCTTACTGATCATCAGTGCTCTCCACCCCGGAGTCATCGTAGACGAGGAACTGAGCAGCGAAGGCCCGCAACCCCTCCTCCCACGATCCATAACTCCTAAACGACTTCCCGTTCACAGTCACGTCATTACGTCGCTTCCCGTTGCAGTCACCACACAAACCAGTCAGTTTTGAGCGGTAAACCTGAAATAAAAGTTTTTTTTTTAAATTCTGTTTTTGTCATAATATATATTATAGTTACAAGAACATTACAATACAGCACATAACTATACAAAACAAGACAGTGATAAGTGTGCACTCCATGATTAGCACAATAAAGTTACAGTATACAGACCTGGATACTATCTAGTGTACTGCTAGTACTATGTTACATAGCACGAACGACAGGGAGCCGCATATGATTGAGCACACACACACACACACACACACACACACACACACACACACACACACACACACACACACACACACACACACGTACGTATATCACGAATAATCCGACTCATACTATCACAGTAAATAAAAGTATTACACACTGACTACAACTGGTCAGGTAAAACAGATTAGCCAGACTGACTCATGTAAAATTTGATCGTCCTTGCCTATAACCAAGACATTGCATCAGCTCACCTTCTTTGGAGCAGACACTCTTGCAAGTCTATCTCCGTCAAACTCGACAGTCGCATTGCAAGATGTCTCGACCACAACAAAAGGTCGCCTGTTGACGATCCTGTAGCCGGGTGTGGTGAAGGGAAGGTCTGGAATGGTGCTCCCGTCAACCTGAAACAGTTGAGCAAAGTCTTACAGTAACTTCACGAAATTCTCATTTCATTACTACCATCATCGTCATTGTCGTCGCCGTCTTTATCATCATCGTTGTGGTGTCGTCATCATCGTCATCATCATCATCATCGTCGTCGTCGTCGTCATTGTCTGTTCTTCTGTCAAGTTCAATCCTAATTGTCGTCATCACTTCATCACAGTTGTCGCCCTCTCTTCGTATCAAGTTCACGGTGTCTGTCATCGTCAGGACCGTCTACGTTGTCACCATCATCATTTATCATAACTGTCGTCTTTGCGTCGTATTCTTACTCTTAATATCGCCCTCATCATCGTCATCATCATCGTCATCATCATCAGTAGCGAAGGGGGCGGTGACGAATGCATCGATAACGGGTCAGCATAACCCGTGACCATGCGGTTCAGTATAATGTCACACCTCGTCACGCCACGTCACACCATGTCACGTCATGCCATGCCATGAGCATTGTGATACTTTTCGCGAATTCGTCACAGGTGATCGGTACTCAAAAGCGTACTTACGTATACCGCACCTCCCTGGTCAAGCCTGATAACACTCCCGCCAATTCTGACGTCCACCAGGCGCGTGAAGGCTCTGTTAGGGTAGCGAGACGATGGACGTTTCTGATTCTTCACCTCCACGTCGAAATCACACCCCTTGCCGAGCCCCGCGGCCCGTGCCATGGTGTACTTACAGTCTCCAATGAGTGCGAAGCGTGCGTTGTCAAAGGTGATGTAGTGGGGATCACCTCTAGCTTCACAGACGCAGTCTCTGTTCCCTGCAAGGAGACATAGAAATACATGTGTGTGTGTGTGTGTGTGTGTGTGTGTGTGTGTGTGTGTGTGTGTGTGTGTGTGACAGACAGACGGAGACAGTAAATGTTGAAATGGTACAGGACAGAAGTACCAATCCACAAAACCACTAAAAACAAACTCACCTGCTGTCTTTACTTCTGGAACTGGTTTTGGTTCCTGTACTGGTTCTGGTTCCTGGACTGGTTGTGGTTCTTGGACTGGTTCTGGTTCTTGTACTGGTGCTGGAAGAGAAATTGGTTCTGCAACTGGTTCCGGTTCTTGTACTAGCTCTGGCCCTTGAACTGGTTCTGGTTCAGAAAGTGGTTCAGGTTCTTGAACTGGTTCTGGTTTAGGAAGTGGTTCTGGTTCAGGAACTGGTTCTGGTTCTTGTACTGGTTCAGGTTCAGGAACTGGTTCTGATTCTTGTACTGGTTCTGGTTCAGAAACTGGTTCAGGTTCTTGAACTGGCTCTGGTTCTTGAACGGGTTCTGGTTCAGGAACTGGTTCAGGTTCTTGTACTGGTTCTGGTTCAGGAACTGGTTCAAGTTCTTGAACTGGCTCTGATTCTTGAACTGGTTCTAGTTCGGGAAGTGGTTCAGGTTCAGGAACTGGTTCTTGTTCAGGAACTTGTTCAAGTTCTTGAATTGGCTCTAGTTTTTGATCTGGTTCTTGGACTGGTTCTGGTTCAGGTTCAAGTGCTTGAACTGGCTCTGGTTCCTGAGCTGGTTCTGGTTCTTCTACTGGTTCTGGTTCAGGAACTGGTTCTTGTTCAGGCTCTGGTTCTTGAACTGGTTCTTGGACTGGTTCTGGTTCCGATTCAGGTTCTTGAACTGGCTCTGGTTCCTGAACTGGTTCTGGTTCTTGTACTGGTTCTGGTTCAGGAACTGGTTCTGATTCAGGAACTGGTTCAAGTTCTATTTCTTGAAGTGGTTCTGGTTCTTGAACTGGCAACTCTTGTTGGGGAACAGGTTCTGGTTTGGGAGCTGGTTCTGGCCGAGGAAGCGGTTCTAGTTCTTTGACTGGTACCTGTATCTGAGGAGCTATTGGTGGCTCCTCCTCCGGTATTTCTGGCTGGAGAACTTGTGGAACAAAAGGGACTGGTTCGACAGGAGCTTGGTCTTGCGTGATTGTGTCCAGTTCTGATTCTTGTGGACGGTTTTCAGGTTGAAGCTCAGGCGGCTCAACAACTGGCTTGGTTTCTAGTTGAAGATCAGGGAACGCACTTGCAAAGTCAGGAAGATCAGCCTGTGGAATGCTAGAAGACACATCCAGGACAAACTCTGGCAGCTTAATTTCAGGCAGTTTCAAAGCGACCGAAAGCAAGAAGCTCGGGAGATCAATCTCAGGAAACTCAGTCGAAATATCTACCACAAAGCTGGGAATGTCTGCAGAAGGGAGTTTGCTGGAGATGGTTGCTGCCATATCAGGCACGTCCAGTGTGGGGAAAACAGAAGAAATGTCAGTGAGGAAGGAAGGAATATCTGGCTCTGGCAGATTGAGAGAGGTGGCAACCACGAGACTCGGAAGACCGAGATTTGGCATTTTCAAGGACAAATCCAGCAGAAGCTTCGGAAGATCAGCGCGAGGCAACTGCATCGAGATGGAGGCCACTATACCGGGTATATCAAGATCAGGGAACTTCAAGGAAAACTTCTGAAAGAAATCTGGCAGAGTTGACTTCGGGAGTTTCACAGCTAGAGAGGTGACAAAATCGGGCCAGTCGAAGTCTGGAAGCTTCAATGAAAGATCAAAGAACAGGCTTGGCAAATCCACCTCAGGGAGATTCAAGGAAAGCGAAAGCAAGAGATCTGGAAAGTTCACTTCTGGAAACTTCACAGAAATGTCTGTCAAAAAGGAAGGTAAGTTTGCCTCTGGGAGTTCCAACGAAATCGAGCCGACGATGGTCTGGAAATCGAGGTCAGGCATCTTGAGAGACAGGTCAGATAAAATCTGAGGCAGGTCAGTTAGAGGAAGTCGTGGTGCCAGAGACACCAACAGATCTGGAAGACTTACATCTGGGAACTTGACGGATATGTCGGCCAGGAAAGTGGGAAAGTCAGCTTTTGGAAGACCCAAAGAAATCGAACCCAACAGACTTGGAATGTCAATGTCTGGCATTTTCAAGGACAAGCCAAACAGAATATCAGGAAGCTCAGGCAGCGAAAGTTGCAATGCTACGGAAGATAAAAATTCTGGGAAATTGAGCGTTGGAAACTTCGCAGAAATGTCAGCAAAGAAGGTCGGTAGATCCACTTTTGGAAGATTTACAGAAATTGTTGTCATCAAGCTGGGTAGGTCAAGTTCCGGGAGTTTCACGGACAGCTCAAACAGAACGTCAGGCAGATCAGTCGTTGGTAGTTTGACAGCAAGGGAAGCCAGGAAATCAGGAAAGTCAAAGTCTGGAAAGTTCACAGAGATGTCCGCAAGAAATGCAGGAAGATCAACTTTCGGAAGATCTAAGGCAACGGTCACGAACAGACTTGAAAAGTCAAGGTCAGGCAACTTCAGGGACAGGGGTACAAGAAGGTCTGGCAGTTCAACAGAGGGAAGCTTCAAGGTCAGAGACGCCAGGAGATCAGGAAAATTAAGATCTGGAAACTTCACTGAAACATCGGCTAGGAATGACGGCAAATCCACTTTTGGCAACTTCACAGACAACTTTGCCAGCAAATCAGGAAGGTCAAGGTCGGGGAATTTTACAGAAAGGTCAAGGAGAACACCAGGTAGGTCAGGCAAGGACAATTTTGTTCCGATTGATACCAGCAGATCTGGGATATTGATGTCAGGAAACTTCACAGACAGATCATCCAGAAAAGATGGCAGCTTTGCCTTTGGCAGTTCCAGAGAAATGGAGGTAAAAAGATTGGGCAGGTCAAGGTCAGGAAGCTTCAAGGACAGGTCAGCCAAAAGGCTAGGAAGTTTTGCTGATGGAATCTTCGCTGCGAGTGACAACAGAAAGTCTGGAAACTCTACTTCAGGAAACGTGGCAGAAATTCCGGCAAGAAATGATGAGAGCTTAGCTGTTGGAAGCTTGAAGGAAACAGCACCCAAAATATCAGGCAACTGAAGATTGGGTACTTTCAGAGACAAGTCAAGGAGGAACTGGGGAAGCTCACCAGCAGGGAAATCAACAGCAATTTTTGACATGAGGTCAGGGAAATCAACATCAGGAAAATTCAAGGAAATCTCCGCAAGAAAATCAGGAAGGGCAAGTTTTGGAAGCTTTAGGGAAATGGTCGCCAGGAGGTTTGCAATGTCAAGGTCAGGCAATTTCAAAGTCAATCCTACTAGAAGATCTGGTAGTTCGGCAGTTGGCAGTTTCAGTGCGAGAGATGCCAGGACGCCGGGAAGGTCAAGATCCGAAATCTTCAAAGAAACATCAGCCAAGAAAGATGGTAAATCCACGCTAGGCAGTTTCAAAGAAAACGAGGACAGCAGGTCAGGGAGGTCAAGGTCGGGAAGATTCGCGGAAAGGTCAAGGAGAAACCCTGGCACTTCAGGAAGTTGAAGCCTCATTGCCACAGACACAAACAGATCTGAAATGTCGATGTCAGGAAATTTCACTGAGAGATCAGCCAGAAAATTTGGTAACTTGACCTTCGGTAGCTGAAGAGAAATGGAGGTTAGCAGACTGGGAATGTCAAGGTCGGGAAGTTTCAAGGAGAGGTCAAAAAGGAGAGTGGGAAGTTCGGGCAGTGGAATCTTCACAGCGAGTGACAGGAGCAGGTCTGGGAGGTCTATGTCCGGAAATTTTGCTGAGATCCCGACAAGAAATGACGGAAGGCTGGGTGCCGGAAGTTTCAAAGAAATGGCGTCAAAAATGCCATCAAGGTCAAGGTCGGGCAACGTCAAGGACAAATCAAGGAGAAACTGCGGAAGATCTGCGATTGGAAACTTAACAGCAAGGGATGCCAAGAGGTCAGGAATGCTGAGGTCGGGAAATTTCACAGAAATGTCTGTAAGGAACGAAGGAAGTTCTGGCTTTGGCAATTTGAGAGAAATGGAGGTCAGAATCTTTTGCAGCTTAAGCTCAGGCGTTTTCAGAGAGAGTTCAGACAAAAGGTCGGGCAGATCTGCCGAGCGCAGACGAAGTGCCAGTGAAACGATGAAATCTGGAAAATCAATATCTGGGAATTTGACGGATATGTCAGCCAGGAATGAAGGAAGTTTCAGCTTTGGAAGACCCAAAGAGATTGACGCAAAAAGATCTGGTAGGTCAAGGTCAGGATGCTCCAAGGATAGCTCAAACAACATAGCGGGCAGGTCAGGTAATGGGATATCCAAAGCCAAGGAGACAAGAAAATCGGGAAAATCCAGATCCATAAACTGCACAGAGATGCCAGCGAGAAACGTCGGAAGGTTTACTTTCGGCAACTTCAAAGAAATAGAGGCCAGGAGATCGGGCAACTCCAGTTCGGGGAATTTGAGGGACAAGTCGAACAACAGCTGAGGCAGTTCAGATACCGGAAAGCGTTGTGAAAGCGACAAGAGAAGGTTCGGGATACTGAGATCAGGAAACTTCACTGACATCCCAGCAAAGAGGTCCGGAAGTTGCAATCTGTCGAGCTTGAGGGCGATGGAGATGAGCAGGTCTGGGATGTACATGGAAGGCAGTTCGCCCTTCAGATCAGCCAGCAGCTGAGGAATGCGGATTGGGTCAAGTGTACCAGCCAGTTGTACGACAAATTCTGGGATAGAAAATCCCGGCAGTTTAATCGAGCCGATAAAATCAGGAATGTCTTGAGGAGAAAGCTGACCAGCGATTCTCAGGAGTAAAGCTTTGGCGTCGATGTCAGGGAAAGCCAGCGATATCTTGCCTATGAAATCCCCGATGGACGCAGAGGGCAGACCGAGTGCGATCCGTTGGAAAATGTCTGGCAGGTTTACATTGGGAAAACTGGGAAGGACCTTGCCGACGAAGTCTGGGATGAGATCCAGATCGAGGCTCAGAGAAACGCTGGCCAGGAAGGAGGCCCTATCAAGGTCACCAGACTCGAGAGAAAATTTAGCTGTAAAGTCGACCAAATCCCCGAGAGACAAGTCAGCAGAGAGGGAGAGGAACAAGTCAATAGAGTCAAAGTCCGGAAGACCGAGGGTCATCTTCACCAGAAAATCCACACCGTCCGCTTTGGGCAGTTTTCGGAAAACCCCGATCAAAAAGTCGTGGATATCAACAGTAGGGAATTTCTTCCTCGCGGCTTGAACAAAATCTAGCATTTTGTCTGCGGGAATTCCCACAGCCGCGTCGACGAGGAGGTCAATAAGGTTGAAATCTGGGAGATTCAGGCGAATGTCAGCGATGATGTCGATCAGGTCCAAGGCTTCGAACTTGAGGGACAGTTTAGCCAGGAGCCTCTCAAGGTCGAGTCGGCTCATTTTCACTCCAACGTCGGCGACGAAGCGGCCAATATCAACCTGAAACAGAACAAGTACATTACACTAATCTAATCCTATCTGTTGTACACACGCATAGAGCATGAGCGCTGCAGGTAAACGATGTATACTCATTACGCTCAGAAACAAAGCATAGACGAAGACGAAATTGGTAGATGAAGAGGAAGAATAATGCTTGGTGTGGCTGTCAGTCAGTCAGTCTCGTGTGTGTGTGTGTGTGTGTGTGTGTGTGAGAGAGAGAGAGAGAGAGAGAGAGAGTGTGTGTGTGTGTGTGTGTGTGTGTGTGTGTGTGTGTGTGTGTGTGTGTGTGTGTGTGTGTGTGTGTGTGAGAGAGAGAGAGAGAGAGAGTGTGTGTGTGTGTGTGTGTGTGTGAGAGAGAGAGAGAGAGAGTGTGTGTGTGTGTGTGTGTGTGTGTGTGTGTGTGTGTGAGAGAGAGAGAGAGAGAGAGTGTGTGTGTGTGTGTGTGTGTGTGTGTGTGTGTGTGTGTGTGTGTGTGTGTGTGTGTGTGAGAGAGAGAGAGAGAGAGAGAGTGTGTGTGTGTGTGTGTGTGTGTGTGTGTGTGTGTGTGTGTGTGTGAGAGAGAGAGAGAGAGAGATTTCAAATCCTGCACCTTGGGAAGGTCGATGACCATATCCGCCAACAGTTCACCAATGTCCATGTCCGGAAACTGTATCCTGATGGTCACTACAGAGTCGACCAGCTCGGAACGCTTGATGTTGCTTACAAGATCTTTGGCTGCCTCCTCGATCGATTCTACGTCAGATGCAACAGAACCGGAAGTGTATGAAGTCAAATGAAAAGCGGTCCTACATTAATAACCATGCATGGTAAACATGTCTGCATTTACATATATGTGATACCGGTTTTTCCTGGCTGCCGGGCTGCTCATCTGGGGTTTCTCACCGGGTTATCCGGCTTTCCTCCCCCAGAAAAATTGCAAAATTGTTTTTAAAAAAATATATAGGATAGGTATTGGGTAGTTAGTAGACACACCGAGCGCAACGACTGTGATGTGCACATGTGCGATTCGCGCGCTGTGCCCAGTTAAGAGCAGGCTTTACGGATAATGTGTGTGAACCAGTGAACACGCTACAAACCTTACGAGAGAATCTTTCACCGATCTTTGATAATAATAAGAATAATAGTAATAAAGAAGCGTACTAATAGAGTGCAAAGTCTCATACTGTGACCCAATGCGCGTACTCCCGCACTCATCCCAACAAGTATGAAGTACGAAATTACCATCCGTCAAATCTTTATCCTCGTCAGTTTACGAAGAAATAGTCACAAAACATGATTTGATTTGAAACAAACGCAAGAATGAGCTGCACACACACACACACACACACACACACACACACACACACACACACACACACACACACACACACACACACTGTCTCTGACGTCTAGACAAAGGGAGGCAACAGAGCTTTTCAGTTCTGACAGTCCTGGCTTACTTGGAATGTCCTGGATGGCCGTTTTGATTGCATCGCCAGCGTTCTGGAAAATGTCGACCGCTGAAAGGAATGAGTAATTACGTCTAGTTGATGAACTCTCTGACAAAGACAACGTGATCAGAAGATGTCGTACGAAAGTGGACCTACGTTAATAATCATGCATGTTATACAATCATGTTTGTTTTCAGATTCACGTAACTACAAAAACAAATGAAGTATTGATTTAATTTTTGTTGTTGTTGTTGGCTGCACATTTCCACAGCAATGCCACGTACGAGAAAGATGGACAAATTCTTTGCCCTGAGTGGGCCTCGAACCTGACCTCTCGCACTGTCAGGTATAACTGGCAAGAAAAAAAAGCAAAGTTTGCTGCCAACTTTAATTTCATTGTTAAAGTCAGTAGGGCTTCACACCACTCAATATTTGGCTTCCACAAAGAGTGTGTTCTGTGCGTGTCTGTGTGTCTGCGAGAGCGTGTCTTGGTGTCTGCCAGTGCGTGTCTTGGTGTCTGCCAGTGCGTGTCTTGGTGTCTGCCAGTGCGTGTCTTGGTGTCTGGGGGTGTCTGAAAATGCAAAATTTAATAGCGCACTGGTAACGAAGTCGCTTAATCACAAGAGATGAAAGATCCCATTGTGAAAGGATATCCCTTACTTCATCTCCTTCATACGACATTAATTTTCTGCACTGCATTTACGACATGCTCACGTTATACCCCGTGTGATATGAATGGGAATGGTTTGCAAAAAGTATTCAAGCACACCTGTTACAAAGAACAGTTCGAAAGAGAACACGCAAACGTGCGTCAAGTTTGACTCACCTCGCTCAACAACTATATACATGGAGGCTACGAAAGTTGTTTTTTTTTTCCGCAACCTTCGTATTAAATTTGTTTACTAGAATTATTTTAAAATTTGTTTGCAAGTAAAACATGGCAATCTGGAGCTGTTTGTTGGCTTTGTAAATAGGTTTCATGCAAGGTTCCAGTGGAAGCAGTGAAAAATGAGCCTGTCATATGGACTGTTTGAATTCACGTGGCACAAGAATTAGCAGACCACAGAGCAATGAGGGGGGCAGGTGGTCGCTGCTAGCATTGCAGAAAAAAAACCCGGAATATTGGGAGTTGTTTAAATTCACCCTACACATGTGTTTGGCTGCTGGATTTTTGTGATTTTCTTTTCTTCTCACTCTGTCTCTCTCTCTCTGTCTCTGTCTCTCTGTCTGTCTCTCTCTCTCTCTTTTTTTTTTTTTTTTTTTTGGGGGGGGGGTGAATTTATAGCATTTATAGGATATCATGGGCAGTGTTACAATAGGAACATAGCAGTTTCTTTGAAATCCGTATCTGTATTGTGTAGCCTGTGGCATCAGCTGCCACCGAACAAAAGCTGGGTGTCTCATGCGAGCAATACACGATACGTGCGAAAAGTAAAAACTGAACTGTTACTTTTGATTATCTGAGGCACGCCTACGATTTCCTCGACTGGTGGTGGTTCCTCTGGCTCCACGCTCTGCGGCAACTGTACGCTGGGCGACTTTGGCGACACTTTGGGCGACTTTGGCGACACTTTGGGCGACTTGGGCGACACTTTGGGCGACTTGGGCGACACTTTGGGCGACACTTTGGGCGACTTGGGCGACACTTTGGGCGACTTGGGCGACACTTTGGGCGACTTCGGTGAAACGTTGGGCGACTTTGGCGATTTTGGAGGGAAAATTTTTGGTGACTTCGGTGAACCTTTCGGCGACTTTGGTGGTGAAATTTTGGGCGACTTTGGCGAAACTTTTGGAGACTTCGGTGACTTGGGCGACTTCACTGATTTGGGCGACTTTGCTGATTTGGGTGACTTGACTGATTTCGGTGACTTGGATGATTTGGGCGACTTCGCTGATTTGGCCGACTTCGCTGATTTGGCCGACTTCGCTGATTTGGCCGACTTCGCTGACTTGGGCGACTTTCGCGACTTCTTAGATTTCTTGGATTTGGACTTCGCTGATTTGGCCGACTTGGCTGACTTGGCTGACTTGGCTGACTTTCCCGACTTCTTGGATTTCTTGGATTTGGACTTCGCTCTTTTCACTCTGAGCCTCGGGGCATCTCTTTTCTTTAGGGGAGACGACTCGGTTAAGCTGGCTGACTTACCGGACTTGGCAGCAGTCTGCACGGCGGAAACTCCTCCATTGACTACAGTCTTGGCGCCTTTAAATAGAGAAGCTGAAAGAAAAGGAGAAAGTTCCTGGTTCTTTAAGTTAATCCAGGATTGTAATTGATTTTTTTCAGTAGCAACGGCAGCATCATTATGAACATCAACGACAACTGCAACAACAACAAAACATCAACAACAACAACAACGACAAAAACAACAACGAATAAAACAACGACGCGGACGACGACGACAACAACAACAACAACTACAACCACAACTACAACGATAACGATAACGACAACGACAACAACAACAACAAAACACAATAGCAAACACAATAGCAATAACAACAACAACAACAACAACAGCAACAACGAAAAATCGGCACACATAGTTCGTTGAAAAATTCATACGTACAAGCCTCCGATCCCAACCATCTTTTCTTCCTGCTGCCCAGATGACCTGCAACCAAAACAAGTAAAACTAGTACTATAGTGTTAATGTGCAAGTTCTTCATAACAGTCCATACAATAGTTCTTCATAACAATCGGAGTCCACACAATCACGATCACGTGTGCAAACTGTGAGCTCAAATTATGTCTGCTAAGAGCGACTGCAGTACGTTCCACTGGTAACATGGACTTTTGGAAAATACCAGAGTTAAAAACTGGGTGATTGGTTTTGCCTACCGTTTTCCGTAAGAAGCTGTTCCTCCGCTGCAGACACTGAAAAAGAAATAAAATTTAGAAACTGCAATCAGAAACGGATAGAATTTTCTGTGGCCCGCCCATAATGGGGTGAATGTGTGGGTGCTTTGGAGTTTAACGTCCTTTTTTCACCACGTCAGGGTGATTTCAAAGCCCATAATGGGCTGAATGGATGGGTGTTTGGGAGTTTAACGTCCTCTTTTCACCAGGTAAGGGTGATATCAAAGCCCATAATGGGGTGAATGGATGGGTGTTTGGGAGTTTAACGTCCTCTTTTCACCAGGTAAGGGTGATATCAAAGTCCATAATGGGGTGAATGGACGGGTGTTTGGGAGTTTAATGTCCTCTTTTCCCCACGTAAGGCTGAACAACAAGAAGAGACGGAACAACGAGAAAAAGGCCAGCACAAATATTTGTTTCCATCCGGGATTTGAACTCACAACCCGAACATTGAGAGACAACGCTCTTCCCTTCGGCTATCCCAGCTCCCCCATCCCATAATGAACAGTGACAAATAGATCGACATCTCAGTAAATAAAACTTTCAGAAGCCAGCAACAATGTCAGGAAAAATTAGGGAGGGGAAAAACGAAACTAAAACAAACAAACAAACAAACAACAACAAAAAAACCCACTCGGTTTTGCCTATGAGCGCTAACGTTTCCGTGTAGGTTCTCTGAGCTGCAGTAAATGCAATATCACTGTATATCGCACCTGCCGATTCTGATTGGTCGTTGCTGGAAGTTAGGTCACTGTTCTGTATATCTCTCTCTTCCCGCTCAGACCGATGTGCTTCAACAGCTGAAATGACCAAGAAAAAACATCTTGCGTGAACAAGAAAATATTTTGATATATTGTATGCATAGATATAGATACTGGTTCTTAGGTCACATTTAGATTGAGAAATCAGTTTGGGCGATTTATGAGATTATCATTTTACTGAGATCGTACATATTCCAAGGTTTTTGTGAAGCTGTTTACATTGATTTTTATATGGGTATTGTCTGTCAGTCTGTTTAATAATAATAATAATGAGGATTTTTCTGGCGCCCAACCTCCTGCTGGAGCTCTGGGCGCCTCACAATAGTAGAGCGGCATTACGCATTAAATACATGTCACATTACACACACATTAACTACACGTCGTCACATACACGTTACATACAAGCGGCCATGATACAGGGTTAGCGTCCCCGCGACATGGGTGATTGGAGACAGGAATGACTACCGCCATTTTTCGGAACTGTTTGACTGACAAACCGAGAGACGAGAGAGAGAGAGAGAGAGAGAGAGAGAGAGAGAGGGAGAGAGAGAGAGAGAGAGAGAGAGAGAGAGAGAGAGAGAGAGCAGTAATTTGATTTGGCACTAAAAACAACAGTCGGCGTTTAATTAATACGGAGAGAGAACTGTGAAAGTAAGTTAAATCGAAAAGAATGTCATCCAACTACCGAAACCATTTGCGAAGGCTATCGCCCAGCAGAACACAAAGGACGCCACAAGAAGACGCATGATGGCACGCCCTGGGCAAAGTCTCTGTCCTTCAGTTGATAATGCCTGCTGTCTTCTCTTGCCGCTGATGATCACAACTTCAGAGAAAACCCGGGTGAAGATAGTCCAGAGAGTGATGTCACCGTCAAGAACGACTGGTTAAATATGGAGGGGTGTTTGTTCGCGATCAATTTTGACAAAGCTGTTGCTTGTTTGAGCGGAATCGGGGTTTGTGAGGGCTCCTGTTGGTTTTACTGATTGTCATCCTGTTGTTGAACTATCACTGAAGTATTTATAAATCGTTGCGGTGGGGGGAGGGGGGGGGGGCACAGACTATTGGGTGGGAGGTGGTGACAGAGGAAGGGAATGCTTTTCCGTACTCCCTCCTTCCTTACCCTGTCTGTGGACTTTGAAACTACCGAAAGAGACGGCGTTAAACATCCCCCTCCAACCCCCCACCCCCCGCCCCTCCCCATTCCGGGATGTTCCAGCTGGTAGAGCGTTGGACTTTCAATCCAAGGGGCCGAATCCCGAATTTGTTGGCTTTTGCCCCGTTAGTCTCCCTTTGGCATCAACCTAATGAATTATGGTGTAGGCTAAAAGGGCGTAGACACGCAAATAACTAACACGCACACGCGTATGCACGCACACACACACACACACACACACACACACACACACACACACACACACACACACACACACACACACACACACACACACACACACACACACACACACAGAGAGTCACATCGAAATTCTCTTATTAAAGTCAAGCTGACCTTCAACGGAGAAATTTTCCCCCTCCGTCTCTGCCTCTGTCTGTCTATCTGTCTGCCCGTCTGTCTGTCTGTCTGTCTGTCTGCCTCTCTCTCTCTCTCTCACACACACACACACACACACACACACACACACACACACACACACACACACACACACACACACACACACACACACACACACGCACGCACGCACGCACGCACGTACGCCACCATCCCTCATTCCCTTTCCGTTGCAACCATCTGTCTCTACCGCTAGCAAACAACCACCATCAGCAGGTAATTGAAATGGATTTTCCCCACTAGTTCACTGAATACGCATAATTCTAAGCGCACCACGCTGAGGCTGTGTAGCTTTGTCTTCTGTCAACAACCAGCAAATATCACTCATGAAATATCGACGAAAGAAGTCCGAACAACCGGAGAAGGTGTGGTTCAGGAGAGTTCATGTGTCACACACAGCCACAGGTGGTTGGTTGGTTGGTTATTTGGGTTTACACGCTACAAGACGTGAACCAGTGGCCAAGCAGATCCTGCGGAGGAAGTGGGGCTGGATTGGACACACCCTCAGAAAGCCAGCATCCAGCACCACACGCCCAAGCCCTGACATGGAACCCGCAGGGGAAAGAGGAAGACAGTCCGGCCTCGCAACAGCTGGAGGCGGGACACTGAGGAAGAGTTAAGCAAGCAGGGGACCAACTGGACTGGAGTGGCAAGAGTAGCCCAGACCCGAGTGCGATGGCGAAGTTTCGTCGATGGCCTATGCTCCACAGGGAGCCAGGGGTCTAAGTAAGTAAGCAGCTACAAGACGTGACTGCTGACTACCCTAGTAGTGGGTAGGCTACGGGGAGAAAAGGGAAACCGAGCTACCTGATCTGCACAACAGTCCACTTGAGCACTACTCAGTTCAGCCAGACTGCCCTGTCAGCCACATTTGATGAATCTTCGACTGTAATGGACAAGTTCCACAAACAGGTCCAGTTTACACAGCCGGAGCCAGAGGAAACGGGCAACACTTTGGAGTGAGAGACATTAAAAAACAACAACAACAACAACAAAAAACCTTCTTCCTCGGGTAGGGGTCGAACTCACACATCTTCGCTCGAAGCCATGGGTGGTGTTTGGTTGTATGTGTAGATAATACTCTGCGAAAGGTAGAATGCTGCAGCTTCATGACTTCCCTGTCCTATCTTTCTGGTTGTTGTTGTTTTCCCACAAACGCAGAGAGAGATATTCTGTTCGTGGTTCGGTAGTTAATGGTTGCGGTAATCTCTCTCTCTCTCTTTCACACACACACACACACACACACACACACACACACACACACACACACACACACACACACACACACACACACACACACACACACCATCATCATCATCATCATCATCGAAACATAAAACACATTTTATACATAATTATTGTTAACAAGGCATGTCCGGTTTTCATTTATTCATGATACTTATCTTTAACGTCAATAAGTATAGTGTACAAGCGATAGCCTTTACTTGAAAACTGTACAATTCAGAAATTCCTTTGTTTCTCTGTCAATCAAGCAATGAATCTTGAAAAATCTGTGGTGAATATTATGACTTTTTTGTGTACATCAATTAAGTCTTTCTGTTTTTTTTTTTAATTTGTTTTTTTTGTTTTTTTTCTTGTAACATGACGATTACAAGAAATTTCTGCTACGTATACAAAGTATGACTCAAACTTGAACATGTGATTTTCTGCATAGACATGGGACAGTAACATAAATCTTGCTCAACTTTGACACTCGTATCAGGAAAAAGAAACAGCGATGAGAATATCCACAATCTGCAATATCCACAATCCACACGACCCACGGTCTACATTATGTATCCATAATCCACAACATACATGACCTACAGTATACACAATCTACAATTACCATAATCCACAATGACTAACACGAACAATCTACTGCATCCACAATCCGCAATGTCTATTATCTATGTAGTTTTTGAGAGGGGATACATATACTGAAGACACTTTGTTGTACACATTTGGTGTTGCTAATGACGCAACAGTTACGGTATCTCATGCAGTCCTTTTTTGTAACAGTTCGGGTTTTATTAATCACGAAACATCCAGAGGTACTGCTAGAGACACTTTTTTAACACTTTGGGTGTTGCTAATGACGCAACAGTTACGATATCTCATGCAGATACGTTTCAACATTCTGGGTTTTGCTAATCACGCAACATCTAGAGGTACTGCTAGAGACACTTTCATTTTTTAACACTATGGGTGTTGCTAATGACGAAACAGCAAAACTGAAAAATAGGATAGGTATTGGGTGGCGCTGGACCGCTGCGACGCGCTTCCCCCGTGGGAAGCAGGCCGAATTTTCCCAAAACGGATAATAAAGTTAAAAAAAAAAGGAGAAAAGTTACTGTGTCATGGAGACACTTTTTTTTATAATGTCGGTATTGCAAATGACGCAACAGTTACAGTGTTTGCCAGAGACACGTTTCTATACTATAAGTGTTACTAATGGCGCAACAGTTACGGTGTCTCATGCGAACACTTTTTTACACTGTGGGTTTTGCCAATGACGCAACAGTTACAGTGTCTGCTAGAGACAAGTTTTTTTTTATATGTATATATACTATAAGTGTTACTAATGGCGCAACAGTTACGATGTCTCGTTACGCTTTAGGTGTTGCTAATTACGCAATATTTCGATTTACTGCTAGGGACACCTTTCAGTCCATGACTGAACCAACTTCTTTTTCCACTTAGGGAGTTGTTCATCCTCAGGTGGACAGCCCTAATCAGCACTGATAAGGAACCCGCTGAACGATGTATCCTGGGAATCGAACCGACTTTCTGAAACAACACCTTTAATCCAGACGCGCTGCCCTATAGTAAGTCGAACAACAGCCTGGCATGTGCTAAGTTCCCAATCAGAGATGTATTTCAAGTAACAGTAAGCCACAATACGCTCTTCCACAACAATATGCATGTGTACAAGGCCTGAAGAATCAACAGAGACAGTAGAGATGAAAAAATAAGTGCCATTATAGGGAGCAGTGAAACGGCCAGTAGTGGAACTGTAGGCATCTCCCTCGTTAGTGATGACTCTTTTCAGAATAAGAACTTGACCGCTTGGTACTTTTGTATCTGTGTGAAGGAGAGCATGGAAGGATGCCCTCTTGCTAGTCATCTCTGAAACAAAACAAAAACAAAACATCATGAAGCCATCGTTAGATCGCGCACAGCAAAATACCACGACATGTAACCGAGTGATACGTGTACATTCTACAATGTGTTCAGCCGATGCGATAGTCACCATTCACGAAAATTATTCAATTTATTGGACTTGCTTTTTCGAGGTTGACAGTTTGACGATAACCGTAATGGTAACTTGGAGAAAATCAGGAACTATTATTAGTGTGCTTCACTTATTTCCCTGCTGGGAACTTTGGGTTGCTTCCTCTGTTATGTAACGGGCAGCAGCTAAAGTCGAACACACAACCTACAGAACCACAGCTTCTTTATGTTTTTTTTTTTTTTCTGTACAGCCAAGCTTGGGCTCCCTCCCCCCCCCCTCCCCCCTCCCCGCCACACACACACACTCTCCCCTGCGTTGTGACGGGTTCCACCAACCAGTGTGTGTGTGTGTGTGTGTGTGTGTGTGTGTGTGTGTGTGTGTGTGTGTGTGTGTGTGAGAGAGAGAGAGAGAGAGAGAGAGAGAGAGAGAGAGAGAGTTTCTTACTTTGTGTCTCTGTTCTGAAGTCGTTGAACTGTCTGGTGAGGCTTTCGACGGACGTTTTCTGGTCAGCAAGATCTTGGTGAAGTTTCCTGTTCTCTGAAGTCAGATCGTTCATTCGGGTTTCCATGTCCTCATCTTGTGACGTCAGCCTGCTTATGTTGGCGACAAGCGTCATGTCCACTTCCTGTTGGGAATCCACGTCTTGGCGAAGTTGTTCCACTTGTGACGTCATCTTGGCGTCTTGCTGGGTCACTTTCTGCTTCAGGAGATTGTCCTCAGCCGCCAGCCGATCAGCCCGAGAAGTGAGGCTGTCGGCTCTAACTGTAAGACTCTCGACCCGGGCGTTCAAACTGATGTCAGTATCTTCAAGCTGGCGAAGCTCATCCTGCAGGTTACTGTCGCTGGATCTCAACTCACCAATCTCGTCTCTTATGTCTTTGTCGGCTTCTCTATGTCGCTCCAGCTCTTCCTTCATAGCGTTGTCCTCGGACAGGAGTTTTTCCGCCAGGTCAGTGAGATTGGCGTCCACGTTGTCCTGCCTGTCTAACTCCGAGCGGATCTCCCGTGCCGTGTCCCGCAGTGTGTCCCATCGTCTCTCTACCAGCATCAGCCGTGCCTGGGCCTCATCCACATCTACAAAGGCGCCGCGCTTCAGTTGGGAGACGTCACGGTCCCTCATGCAGGCGGCCATTGCTGACGGGTTGTGGATGTGACACGTGTACAAGCCTCCTTCTACTGGGTTGGGAAGGTTCAGCAGGAACTGGCCGTTAGAATAGACAGTGCTGTCTGCTGTCTGGCCGCTGGGTTTCTAGACAAATGGACACGTACTGAGAGAAACGGTATGAGAGCTGGGTGCCTATACAAACAGGCAATGACAGAATTAATGGAGAGATACTTTTTGACTATGTTCTGTCTGCTTTAAGAAACAACCAAACCGAGTGTGTG
The DNA here is from genome assembly GCA_018292915.2 of Batillaria attramentaria. Taxonomy (NCBI): domain Eukaryota; kingdom Metazoa; phylum Mollusca; class Gastropoda; family Batillariidae; genus Batillaria; species Batillaria attramentaria. Next base: position 485,312 of record JACVVK020000120.1, on the reverse strand, counting down.
TGTGTGTGTGTGTGTGTGTGTGTGTAAGCAGGCGTGCCCTATTCTCCATACCTTCCACTTCACGGTCACTGGCCTGCTGCCCCGGGCCAGGAACGTCCCACAGGCCAGCTGCACGTGACTCTCGCCCGTAACTGGGTCCAGCACTGGTTCGGGTTGCACGTGCGCCACAAGTCTGCCTTTGTGCAGGATCGGGGCGTCTGTATGGTCCAGGAGTGAACGCATATAAGATAAGTAACGATCGTTTTGCCGTAGTCCCCGAGAGAGAGAGAGAGAGAGAGTTTGTCTCCCTTGCATCAGCCACAGTGCACATGCTTTTGCATACCAACCAGATCATGCTAACGCTATATACAATCAAGCTAGGCTACAGGTATTATCATTACAATATTACGTATCATTATTATTACAGTCAGTTTTGTAAATAGCCGCCAACACAAAAACGAAAAGAAACTAGTGGAGATTAGAAGTAGTACCTAATTTCATTTCGTTCTCGTTTCTTCTCGTTTAGAGTTTTAAGAGCAGAATGAAGTCACTATGAAAATAGTATTATCATACTCACTATTTTTTTCCTTCGTTGGTAGACCTCAAAACATCAGGTCATTTACAACAAGGCTTGAACGAAACGTTTGTGCTTCTAAAATCTGTTACCAAACTATATTTACCAGGCAAAGCCAGGACTGCTGTCTGCGTAGAGTAAAGCAAAGTCCCATCGCGGATGTAGTTGACACGGACTGTGTAGGACCCCAAGTCAGTCCGGTTGACGCGCGGGATTTGAACTCCAGCACTGGGCAGAAAGGTGAGCTTCTTGTGTGTGGCTGAAGTCAGAAAATGTCCGGACAGAAGGCCAGCGACGGGACGCTCCACGCCGTCTGTAATGTAGAGAGAAATTGTTGGACTTATGATTACTGTGCATTAATTATCCTTTATTGACGACCAAACAATAGTGTCGTTATTAGTGTTAATTTGTACAGGCTTCAGATTCCTACTGCATAACTGCTGAAATGCAAATGGTAAAGTGAGTGTTAGCACAGAAAAGTAACACTAAATTGGTCTCAGCGAATTTTTTTTTCTAAAACAGAGACTGCGAATATAATTTGAGTTTGTTTGTTTCTTTTGTATGGTGTCGTTGGAGGGGATTATAATTGGTATTCAAGGTCTGCATGGAGGAGAGAGAGAGAGAGAGAGAGAGAGTTGTCTACCCGTCACTTTTCGCCACTCAATGCTCTCAGTCCGTTCGTTCGGCCCTGTGGTGTAGGAGAAAGACAGGGAGACCGTCTCACCCAGACACGACTGTATGCTCGTTCCGTTTGAAGTTCCGGTCCATTCAAAGCCAGAGAGATCTGTACAAAGATACATTCATTAGCCTACTGCCCTGAAAATATTGACTAAAAATGTATGTGGGCGTTTTGGTTTTCGGTTGTATTACTAGCCTTGTGAGACTGTGAAAAAAGAAAGAAACACATTCGTATCATAATTATTCAACAATAAAGAAATCCTAGATACTCCATTTTTAACTCTGGGTCATGAAACGCGGGCTTAACTGCAGCCGTTGTGATAAGTCAGTTAGAGTTGCGCCTTATTCTTGTCTAAATCGCTTCGACTGCAGTTACAAATGACAATAATAGAACAACAACTACAAAACAAACAAGCAAGAAACAAGCAAATCAGGAAAGTGTCATAGCTTTTGTTCTGTTTCTCGTGTGTTAAGACGTGGGTCGGAATCACACACACACACACACACACACACACACACACACACACACACACACACACACACACACACACACACACACACACACACACACACACACACACACACACAGAGTAACATCAAAATTCTTTTATGAAACTGAAGCTGGCGGTTATAAGGTAAGAATTTTAAGTGCTCTCTCCCTCTCACAAACACACACACACACACACACACACACACACACACACACACACACACACACACACACACACACACACACACACACACACACACACACACACATACACACAGAGTAACATCAAAATTCTTTTATCAAACTGAAGCTGACCGTTTTAAGTACTCTCACAGCACACACACACACACACTCACCTTGAATAAAGACAAACAACAAAACCAGACGAATGAATCCTCCAGCCATGGTGAGTTGGAGCTTCACGGAAATTGCCGAATAAAATGTTGAAATGATGCGGCGTGCAACACTTATCATGTAGTGTGTATAGAGATCCCAGGCTTCCTTGGCAGTTTCCGCAAGTTGTTGCTACAATCTAAGTGTACATGCAGTTGTCAGGAGGGCTGACAGAAACAGACTGCTCCTTTTATCGTTTGCGCTTGGCTGGAAAACAGCAGGGTTTGTATAATCATGCGTCAGTGTTGCACATTTTCTGGCGTCTGTATCCTCCGTCAACATTTCTCAAAAACAGGGCTCAGAATATGGTTTCTACACGGATACGATCATTGCCTTGAACTGAATTGCGTCTGTGGAAAATCCCAGTGTGTGTGTGTGTGTGTGTGTGTGTGTGTGTGTGTGTGTGTGTGTGTGTGTGTGTGTGTGTGTGAGAGAGAGAGAGAGAGAGTGAGAGAGTGAGATCCTTCACCCTGTCTGGGTCCGTATCTACCGAAGCCACCACTCTTAATGTTTCCACTTATCAGTACAGCACGTGCAACATATATATCTGCACTCTGGAGATGGTGCCAAGATCGGCAAACATCCTGTTTACTTGCTGGGTTTTGCAACAGAGAGAGAGAGAGAGAGAGAGAGCTTACATCAAACTCAAAATCAGAGCTCGTCCCAAGTGCACTGAATTTTATTTTTATCTGGCACAGACTATAATCTGAGACAATTCCACCGAAACGTGTCAACCCCCCCCCCCCCCCCCCGCAACCCCCCCAAAAAAACACAGCAACAACAACAACAAACAACAACAACAAACAACACCAACAACAACAAAACAAACAACCAACTTGAAAAAGACAAACAAACAAAAACCGCAAACTGCACAATTATGACGTAGGAGGGGGAGGGTGCGGCATTGTAGCTGAGTGAACAAAGTGACAATCTGTCAGGGACACACAAAGTATCTCAGGAAGGGAATAATGCCTTCACTGGTTTGAACTGGAAATCCATTTTTTTAATGTTTTAAAACTACTAAAGATGTAGAGGTTAGGTGGTTTCAAGTAAGGTTACTACACCGGATCCTTCCTACGGGAAACTATTTGTACATGTGTAAGCTGGTGGACTCTCCCTTATGTACATTCTGCACACAGGAAACAGAGACTATTGAACATTTGTTTTGGGACTGTCATGTTGTTCAACTTTTTTCGAATGAACTTTTGTCTTTGCTGCTCTCTAAGTGTGGCAATAGTGATAGACTTGTATTTGGCAAGGAATTGGTTCTCTTTGGAGAGGCACAGAACACTGTAACAGACTTACCACTGGACTTTATTATACTTTCATCATTTTTTTTTATTTATAAACGCAAACTACAGGGTAGTATACCCAGTGTCCAGACCTTCATGCACCTTCTGAAACAGAAGTATAAATTAGAAGAAGCTGCTTGCTCTTCTATTGGTAGAAAAGTTGCATTTTCACAGCAGTATTACTCGAACTTAACATGTGATTTTCTGCATAGGCATGGGACAGTAACATAAATGTTGCTCAGCTTTGACACTCGTATCAGGAAAAAGAAACAGCGATGAGAATATCCACAATCTGCAATATCCACAATCCACACGACCCACGGTCTACATTATGTATCCACAATCCACAACATCCATGACCTACAGTATCCACTATCTACAATTACCATAATCCACAATGACTATCATCATCAATCTACGGCATCGGCAATCTACAATGTCTATCATCTATGTAGTTTTTGAGAGGGGATACATACACTGAAGACACTTTGTTGTACACATTTGGTGTTGCTAATGACGCAACAGTTACGGTATCTCATGCAGACTTTTTTGTAACAGTTTGGGTTTTGCTAATCACGCAACAGTTTGGGTTTTGCTAATCACGCAACATCGAGAGGTACTGCTAGAGACACTTTCTTTACACTTTGGGTGTTGCTAATGACGCAACAGTTACGGTATCTCATGCAGACATTTTTTAAAAACAGTTTTGGTTTTGCGAATCACGCAACATCTAGAGGTACTGCTAGAGACACTTTTATTGTTTTAACACTATGAGTGTTGCTAATGACGAAACAGCAAAACTGAAAAATAGGATAGGTATTGGGCCGCGGTGCACCGCGGCGACGCGCTTCCCCCGTGGGAAGCAGCCCGAATTTCCCGAAAGGGATAATAAAGTAGTAAAAATAAAAAGAGAAAAGTCATTGTGTCTCATGGAGACACTTTTTTTTTTTCAATGTCGGTATTGCCAATGACGCAACAGATACAGTGTCTGCTAGAGACACGTTTTTATGCTATAAATGTTACTAATGGCGTAACAGTTACAGTGTCTCATGCAGACACTTTTTTTTACACTGTGGGTTTTGCCAACGACGCAACAGTTACAGTGTTTGCCAGAGACACGTTTCTATACTATACGTGTTACTAATGCGTAACAGTTACGGTGTCTCATGCAGACACATTTTTACACTGTGGGTTTTGCCATTGACGCAACAATTACAGTGTTTGCCAGAGACACGTTTCTATACTATACGTGTTACTAATGCGTAACAGTTACGGTGTCTCATGCAGACACATTTTTACACTGTGGGTTTTGCCATTGACGCAACAATTACAGTGTCTGCTAAGGACACGTTTTGTTTTATACTATAAGTGTTACTAATGGCGCAACAGTTACGGTGTCTCATGCAGACACTTTTTTTTACACTGTGGGTGTTACCAATGACGCAACAGTTACAGTGTTTGCCAGAGACACGTTTCTATACTCTAAGTGTTACTAATGGCGCAACAGTTACGATGTCTCATTACGCTTTAGGTGTTGCTAATTACTCAATATTTCGATTTACTGCTAGGGACACCTTTCAGTCCATGACTGAACCAACTTCTTTTTACACTTAGGGAGTTGTTCATCCTCAGGTGGACAGCCCTAATCAGCACTGATAAGGAACCCGCTGAACGATGTATCCCCGGAATCGAACCGACTTTCTCAAGAACTTTTAATCCAGACGCGCTGCCCTATAGTAAGTCGAACAACAGCCTGGCATGTGCTAAGTTCCCAATCAGAGATGTATTTCAAAAGACACTCAGCCACATCACGGTCTTCCACAACAATATGCATGTGTACAACGCCTGAAGAATCAACAGAGACAGTAGAGATGAAAAAGTAAGTGCCATTATAGGGAGCAGTGAAACGGCCAGTAGTGGAACTGTAGGCATCTCCCTCGTTAGTGATGATGTTTTTCAGAATAAGAACTTGACCGCTTGGTACTTTGGTATCTGTGTGAAGGAGAGCATGGAAGGATGCCCTCTTGCTAGTCATCTCTGAAACAAAACAAAAACAAAACATCATGAAGCCATCGTTAGATCGCGCACAGCAAAATACCACGACATGTAACCGAGTGATACGTGTACATTCTACAAGGCGTTCAAGCGATGTGATAGAGTCATCATTCACGAATATTATTCAATTCATTTGACTTGCTATTTCGAGGTCAACAGTCTGACGATATCCATACTGGTAAATTGGAGAAATATGAGGAACTAATGACGTTTGAAGATGAAGATGATGATGATGATGATGATGATTTGTGTGTGCCACATTTCCCTTTTGAGAACTTTGGGTTGCTTCTTCCGTAAAGTAACGCGCAATAGCTAAAGTCGAACGCACTACCTACACGGCCACTGCTTTGTTATTATGTATTTTTGGGACGTGTTTCACCAACCACTGTGTGTGTGTGTGTGTGTGTGTGTGTGTGTGTGTGTGTGTGTGTGTGTGTGTGTGTGTGTGTGTGTGAGAGAGAGAGAGAGAGAGAGAGAGAGAGAATGACAACGACAAAGCTTTTGGCCCGTAAGTGAAGGAGGAGGGGGGGGGGGGTAGGGGAAGGGTGGAGGGCGAACATGTACATACACACGCAGTTCACCACAATTGTATCTGAGAGAGAGAGAGAGAGAGGTGTTCCTTACCCCGTGGCACTGTAGTGCTGAATTCGTTGATCTGCTTAGCAAGGGCATCCAGGTCTTCGCGAAGTTTCTTGTTGTCAGCTCTCTGTCGCTCCAACTCTTTCTTCGTAGCCATGTCCTCAGACGTCAGCAGGTCAGCTCGAGAAGTAAGACTGTCGGCTCTAACCGTAAGACTGTCCACCCGGGCGTTCAAGCTGACGTCAGCATCTTCAAGCTGGCGAAGCTCATCCTGCAGGTTACTGTCGCTGGATCTCAACTCACCAATCTGGTCTCTTACGTCCTTGTCAGCTTCTCTATGTCGCTCCAGCTCTTCCTTCATCACGATGTCCTTGGACAGGAGTTTTTCCGCCAGGTCAGTAAGGTTGGCGTCCACGTTGTCCTGCCTGTCTAACTCCGAGCGGATCTCCCGTGCCGTGTCCCGCAGTGTGTCCCATCGTCTCTCTACCAGCATCAGTCGTGCCTGGGCCTCATCCACATCTACAAAGGCGCCGCGCTTCAGTTGGGAGACGTCACGGTCCCTCATGCAGGCGGCCATTGCTGACGGGTTGTGGATGTGACACGTGTACAAGCCTCCTTCTACTGGGTTGGGAAGGTTCAGCAGGAACTGGCCGTTAGAATAGACAGTGCTGTCTGCTGTCTGGCCGCTGGGTTTCTAGACAAATGGACACGTAATGAGAGAAAGGGACATTTTGAACGGTATGAGAGCTGGGTGCCTATAAAAACAGACAATGACAGAATTAATGGAGAGATACTTTTGGACTGTGTAATGTGTTCTGTCTGCTTTAAGAAACAACCAAACCGAATGTGTGTGTGTGTGTGTGTGTGTGTGTGTGTGTGTGTGTGTGTGTGTGATCAGGCGTGCCCTCTTCTCCATACCTTCCACGTCACGGTCACTGGCCTGCTGCCCCGGGCCAGGAACGTCCCACAGGCCAGCTGCACGTGACTCTCGCCTGTAACTGGGTCAAGCACTGGTTCGGGTTGCATGTGCGCCACAAGTCTGCCTTTGTGCAGGATCGGGGCGTCTGTATGGTCCAGGAGTGAACGCATATAAGATAAGTAACGATCGTTTTGCCGATAGTCAGAGAGAGAGAGAGAGAGAGAGAGAGTTTGTCTCCCTTGCATCAGCCACAGTGCACATGCTTTGCATACCAACCAGATCATGCTAACGCTACAATTACGTTATCATTATTATTAGTCAGTTTTGTAAATAAACCATCACAACAGCCGCCAACACACACACACACACACACACACACACACACACACACACACACACACACACACACACACACACACACACACACACACACACACACACACAAAATGAAAACAAACTAGCGGACTTTAGAAGTAGTACCTAATTTCATTTCGTTCTCGTTTCTTCTCGTTTAGAGTTTTAACAGCAGAATGAAGTCACTATGAAAATAGTATTATCATTCGCACTATTGTTTCCTTCGTTGGTAGACGTCAAAACCATCAGGTCACTGATTTACAACAAGGCTTGAACGAAACGTTTGTGCTTCTAAAATCTGTTAACAGATTGGGGGCGGTCGGTAGTCTAGTGGTCGAGAGGTCGGGGGTTCGAGTCCCATTCGGGGCAAAGAATATTTCCTTCCCGTATGTGGCACCGTTCATTCGGGCCGATCGTTGGGGGTTCTCTCCGGGTACTCCGGCTTCCTCCCCCTCTGCTTTGGAAATGTTCAGCCCACCAAATTTGAAAAATAAATGCAATTCTAAATTCTGAAATTTAAATAGCTGAGCTGACCCTTCGCACCACATGATGTCCAGTGTGTGAGAGAATGCGTGTGATTCACGTGAGCGTGCACAGCCCACCAAATTTGAAAAATAAATGCAATTCTAAATTCCGAAATTTAAATAGCTGAGCTGACCTTTCGCACCATGTGATTGTAATGTGTTTATGTCTAGTGTGTGAGAGAATGCGTGTGATTTACGTGAGCGTGCGTGTTGAGTTCAGTTCGCGGCGCTTTGAGCCGATTCACCAAATTGGGTAAAGCGCCTATACAATACTCATTATTATTTATTATTATTAACAAACTATATTTACCAGGCAAAGCCAGGACTGCTGTCTGCGTCGCGTAGAGCGAAGTCCCATCACGGACATAGTTGACACGGACTGTGTAGGACCCCAAGTCAGTCCGGTTGACGCGCGGGATTTGAACTCCAGCACTGGGCAGAAAGGTGAGCTTCTTGTGTGTGGCTGAAGTCAGAAAATGTCCGGACAGAAGGCCAGCGACGGGACGCTCCACGCCGTCTGTAATGTAGAGAGAAATTGTTGGACTTATATGATTACTGTGCATTAATTATCCTTTATTGACGACCAAACAATAGTGTCGTTATTAGTGTTAATTTGTACAGGCTTCAGATTCCTACTGCATAACTGCTGAAATGCAAATGGTAAAGTGAGTGTTAAGGCCGTTCTACACGCGAAGAGCGGCAACTTGCCGCCCTTCGACTTTCCCCCCACAAGTTTGTCTGCCGCAACGCCGCTGCTTCTACACGCGGAAACCCCCGCACCACAAGTCGGCTGATTGACCTTTCGTGTGACCCTTTCAACCCCATATTTGGAAGGGGCCTCGCGCGATTTCGCCCGGCCATGGTCGCGAGTGAATCCGAGTCAGACTCAGCTGAAAATGTGAATAAAAGTTCGGAGGAGGAATTAGCTGTTGCAGCAGCTGCAGTTATTTTGCTGCAAAACAGGAAGAAACAGCGGATCTGGGCGAGAGAGTGGATCTTGCAGTGAGATTCGCTTGACGCATACGGAGGTCTTTGACGCCATTTTGTTTAATTTGGCCGCGTGACCACTACGCGGCGTGCGATTGGCCGTCCTGGCGTGCCTCGCGCGCACTTGCCAGGCGCAAGCCGAGAAAATAGAAAGCCGTTCTATCCGAAACTTGCCGCGGCAAGCCGTCGGCCGCAAGACTGTACAGCTTGCTTGTACATTTGCCGTTGACTTGCGGGGGCCGCAAACCCGCTTTTGCCGGGCAAACTTGCCACGTGTAGAACGGCCCTTAGCACTGAAAAGTAACACTGAATTGGTCTCAGCGAATTTTTTTTTCTAAAACAGAGACTGCGAATATAATTTGAGTTTGTTTCTTTTGTATGGTGTCGTTGGAGGGGATTAGAATCTGTATTCAAGGTCTGCATGGAGGAGAGAGAGAGAGAGAGAGAGAGAGTTGTCTACCCGTCACTTTTCGCCACTCAATGCTCTCAGTCCGCTCGTTCGGCCCTGTGGTGTAGGAGAAAGACAGGGAGACCGTCTCACCCAGACACGACTGTATGCTCGTTCCGTTTGAAGTTCCGGTCCATTCAAAGCCAGAGAGATCTGTACAAAGATACATTCATTAGCCTACTGCCCTGAAAATATTGACTAAAAATGTATGTGGGCGTTTTGGTTTTCGGTTGTATTACTAGCCTTGTGAGACTGTGAAAAAAGAAAGAAACACATTCGTATCATAATTATTCAACAATAAAGAAATCCTAGATACTCCATTTTTAACTCTGGGTCATGAAACGCGGGCTTAACTGCAGCCGTTGTGATAAGTCAGTTAGAGTTGCGCCTTATTCTTGTCTAAATCGCTTCGACTGCAGTTAAAAATGACAATAATAGAACAACAACTACAAAACAAACAAGCAAGAAACAAGCAAATCAGGAAAGTGTCATAGCTTTTGTGTTTATATATATATATATATATGTTTCTCGTGTGTTAAGACGTGGGTCGGAATCACACACACACACACACACACACACACACACACACACACACACACACACACACACACACACACACACACACACACACACACACACACTCACCTTGAATAAAGACAAACAACAAAACCAGACGAATGAATCCTCCAGCCATGGTGAGTTGGAGCTTCACGGAAATTGCCGAATAAAATGTTGAAATGATGCAGCGTGCAACACTTATCATGTAGTGTGTATAGAGATCCCAGGCTTCCTTGGCAGTTTCCGCAAGTTGTTGCTACAATCTAAGTGTACATGCAGTTGCCAGGAGGGCTGACAGACACAGACTGCTCCTTTTTCGTTTGCGCTTGGCTGGAAAGCAGCAGGGTTTGTATAATCATGCGTCAGTGTTGCACATTTTCTGGCGTCTGTATCCTCCGTCAACATTTCTCAGATTATGGTTTCTACACGGATACGATCATTGCCTTGAACTGAATTGCGTCTGTGGAAAATCCCAGTGTGTGTGTGTGTGTGTGTGTGTGTGTGAGAGAGAGAGAGAGAGAGAGAGAGAGAGAGAGAGAGAGAGAGTGAGAGAGTGAGATCCTTCACCCTGTCTGGGTCCGTATCTACCGAAGCCACCACTCTTAATGTTTCCACTTATCAGTACAGCACGTGCAACATATATATCTGCACTCTGGAGATGGTGCCAAGATCGGAAAACATCCTGTTTACTTGCTGGGTTTTGCAACAGAGAGAGAGAGAGAGAGAGAGAGAGAGAGAGAGAGAGAGAGAGAGAGAGAGAGAGAGAGAGAGTACTTACATCAAACTCAAAATCAGAGCTCTGTCCCAAGTGCACTGAATTTTATTTTATCTGGCACAGACTATGATCTGAGACAATTCCACCGAAACGTGTCAATCCCCCCCCCCCCCCCCGCCAAAAAAACAAAACAAAAAAAAAACAAAAAAACAAAGCAACAACAACAACAAACATCAACAAACAACAACAACAAACAACGCCAACAACAACAAAACAAACAACCAACTTGAAAAAGACAAACAAACAAAAACCGCAAACTGCACAATTATGACGTAGGAGGGGGAGGGTGCGGCATTGTAGCTGAGTGAACAAAGTGACAATCTGTCAGGGACACACAAAGTATCTCAGGAAGGGAATAATGCCTTCACTGGTTTGAACTGGAAATCCATTTTTTTAATGTTTTAAAACTACTAAAGATGTAGAGCTTAGGTGGTTTCAAGTAAGGTTACTACACCGGATCCTTCCTACGGGAAACTATTTGTACATGTGTAAGCTGGTGGACTCTCCCTTATGTACATTCTGCACACAGGAAACAGAGACTATTGAACACTTGTTTTGGGACTGTCATGTTGTTCAACTTTTTGGGAATGAACTTTTGTCTTTGCTGCTCTCTAAGTGTGGACATTGTGATAGACTTGTATTTGGCAAGGAATTGGTTCTCTTTGGAGAGGCACAGAACACTGTAACAGACTTACCACTGGACTTTATTATACTTTCATCATTTTTTTTAATTTATAAACGCAAACTACAGGGTAGTATACCCAGTGTCCAGACCTTCATGCACCTTCTGAAACAGAAGTATAAAATAGAAGAAGCTGCTTGCTCTTCTACTGGTAGAAAAGTTGCATTTTCACAGCAGTATTACTCGAACTTAACATGTGATTTTCTGCATAGGCATGGGACAGTAACATAAATGTTGCTCAGCTTTGACACTCTTATCAGGAAAAAGAAACAGCGATGAGAATATCCACAATCTGCAATATCCACAATCCACATGACCCACGGTCTGCATCATGCATCCACAATCCACAACATCCATGACCTACAGTGTCCACAATCTACAATTACCATAATCCACAATGACTATCATCATCAATCTACGGCATCGGCAATCTACAATGTCTATCATCTATGTAGTTTTTGAGAGGGGATACATATACTGAAGACACTTTGTTGTACACATTTGGTGTTGCTAATGACGCAACAGTTACGGTATCTCATGCAGACTTTTTTGTAACAGTTTGGGTTTTGCTAATCACGCAACAGTTTGAGTTTTGCTAATCACGCAACATCGAGAGGTACTGCTAGAGACACTTTCTTTACACTTTGAGTGTTGCTAATGACGCAACAGTTACGGTATCTCATGCAGACATTTTTTAAAAACAGTTTTGGTTTTGCGAATCACGCAACATCTAGAGGTACTGCTAGAGACACGTTTATTGTTTTAACACTATGAGTGTTGCTAATGACAAAACAGCAAAACTAAAAAATAGGATAGGTATTGGGCCTCGCTGCACCGCGGCGACGCGCTTCCCCCGTGGGAAGCAGCCCGAATTTTCCGAAAGGGATAATAAAGTAAAAATAAAAAGAGAAAAAGTATTGTGTCTCATGGACTTTTTTACACTGTGGGTTTTGCCAATGACGCAACAGTTACAGTGTTTGCCAGAGACACGTTTCTATACTATAAGTGTTACTAATGGCGCAACAGTTACGGTGTCTCATGCAGACACTTTTTTACACTGTGGGTTTTGCCAATGACGCAACAGTTACAGTGTTTGCCAGAGACACGTTTCTATACTATAAGTGTTACTAATGGCGCAACAGTTACGGTGTCTCATGCGAACACTTTTTTACACTGTGGGTTTTGCCAATGACGCAACAGTTACAGTGTTTGCCAGAGACACGTTTCTATACTATAAGTGTTACTAATGGCGCAACAGTTACGGTGTCTCATGCGAACACTTTTTTACACTGTGGGTTTTGCCAATGACGCAACAGTTACAGTGTCTGCTAGAGACAAGTTTTGTTTTTACTATAAGTGTTACTAATGGCGCAACAGTTACGATGTCTCGTTACGCTTTAGGTGTTGCTAATTACGCAACATTTCGATTTACTGCTAGGGACACCTTTCAGTCCATGACTGAACCAACTTCTTTTTCCACTTAGGGAGTTGTTCATCCTCAGGTGGACAGCCCTAATCAGCACTGATAAGGAACCCGCTGAACGATGTATCCTGGGAATCGAACCGACTTTCTGAAGCACTACCTTTAATCCAGACGCGCTGCCCTATAGTAAGTCGAACAACAGCCTGGCATGTGCTAAGTTCCCAATCAGAGATGTATTTCAAACGACACTCAGCCACATCACGGTTTTCCACAACAATATGCATGTATACAACGCCTGAAGAATCAACAGAGACAGTAGAGATGAAAAAGTAAGTGCCATTATAGGGAGCAGTGAAACGGCCAGTAGTGGAACTGTAGGCATCTCCCTCGTTAGTGATGACCCTTTTCAGAACAAGAACTTGATCTCTTGGTACTTGTGTATCTATGTGAAGGAGAGCATGGAAGGATGCCCTCTTGCTAGTCATCTCTGAAACAAAACAAAACAAAAAAAAAACATCATGAAGTCATCGTTAGATAGCGCACAGCAAAATACCACGACATGTAACCGAGTAATTCGTGTACAATCTACAAGGCGTTCAACCGATGTGATAGAGTCATCATTCACGAATATTATTCAATTCATTTGACTTGCTATTTCGAGGTCAACAGTCTGACGATATCCATACTGGTAAATTGGAGAAAAATGAGGAACTAATGACGTATGATGATGATGATGATGAGTTGTGTGTGCCGCATTTCCCTTTTGGGAACTTTGGGTTGCTTCTTCCGTAAAGTAACGCGTACCAGCTAAAGTCGAACGCACTACCTACACGGCCACTGCTTTGTTATTATGTTTTTTTGGGTACGGTTAATGTTGGGCTGGCTCCTGCTGCCCTCCCACTTCCCCACCCCCCGCCACACGCCCTCCTCCGTGTTGGGACGTGTTTCACGAACGAGTGTGTGTGTGTGTGTGTGTGTGTGTGTGTGTGTGTGTGTGTGTGTGTGTGTGAGAGAGAGAGAGAGAGAGAGAGAGAGAGAGAGAGAGAGAGACAGACAGACAGACAGACAGACAGACAGACAGACAGAGAGAGCGACAAAGATTTTATTGAGTGAAGGCTTTTGGCCCATAACTGAAGGGGGGTAGGGGGTGGGGTGGAGGGCAACCGTGTATACACACGCAGCTCACCACAGTTGTATCGCGGAGAGAGAGAGAGAGAGAGGTGTTCCTTACCCTGCGACACTGTAGTGCTGAATTCGTCAATCTGCTTAGCAAGGGCATCCAGGTCTTCGCGAAGTTTCTTGTTGTCAGCTCTCTGTCGCTCCAACTCTTTCTTCGTAGCCATGTCCTCAGACGTCAGCAGGTCAGCTCGAGAAGTAAGACTGTCGGCTCTAACCGTAAGACTGTCGACCCGGGCGTTCAAACTGATGTCAGCATCTTCAAGCTGGCGAAGCTCATCCTGCAGGTTACTGTCGCTGGATCTCAACTCACCAATCTCGTCTCTTATGTCGTTGTCGGCTTCTCTATGTCGCTCCAGCTCTTCCTTCGTAGCGTTGTCCTCGGACATGAATTTGCTGGTCTGGTCAGTAAAATCTTCGCGAAGTTGATTGTTCTCTGATGTCAACTTGTTTATGTTGGCGACAAGGGTGTTGCCCAGTTCCTGTTGAGATTCCAGCTCTTCCTTCATCACGATGGTCAGGTCAGTGAGATTGGCGTCCACGTTGTCCTGCCTGTCTAACTCCGAGCGGATCTCCCGTGCCGTGTCCCGCAGTGTGTCCCATCGTCTCTCTACCAGCATCAGCCGTGCCTGGGCCTCATCCACATCCACAAAGGCGCCGCGCTTCAGTTGGGAGACGTCACGGTCCCTCATGCAGGCGGCCATTGCTGACGGGTTGTGGATGTGACACGTGTACAGGCCTCCTTCTACTGGGTTGGGAAGGTTCAGCAGGAACTGGCCGTTAGAATAGACAGTGCTGTCTGCTGTCTGGCCGCTGGGTTTCTGGACAAACGGACACGTACTGAGAGAAACGGACATGTTTGAACGGTATGAGAGCTGGGTGCCTATTAAAACAGACAATGACAGAATTAATGGAGAGATACTTTTGGACTATGTAATGTGTTCTGTCTGCTTTATGAAACAACCAAACCGAATGTGTGTGTGTGTGTGTGTGTGTGTGTGTGTGTGTGATCAGGCGTGCCCTCTTCTCCATACCTTCCACGTCACGGTCACTGGCCTGCTGCCCCGGGCCAGGAACGTCCCACAGGCCAGCTGCACGTGACTCTCGCCTGTACCTGGGTCCAGCACTGGTTCGGGTTGCATGTGCGCCACAAGTCTGCCTTTGTGCAGGATCGGGGCGTCTGTATGGTCCAGGAGTGAACGCATATAAGATAAGTAACGATCGTTTTGCCGTAGCCCCGAGAGAGAGAGAGAGAGAGAGAGTTTGTCTCCCTTGCATCAGCCACAGTGCACATGCTTTTGCATACCAACCAGATCATGCTAACGCTATATACAATCAAGCTAGGCTACAGGTATTATCATTACAATATTACGTATCATTATTATTACAGTCAGTTTTGTAAATAGCCGCCAACACAAAAACGAAAAGAAACTAGTGGACTTTAGAAGTAGTACCTAATTTCATTTCGTTCTCGTTTCTTCTCGTTTAGAGTTTTAACAGCAGAATGAAGTCACTATGACAATAGTATTATCATACTCACTATTGTTTCCTTCGTTGGTAGACCTCAAAACATCAGGTCATTTACAACAATGCTTGAACGCAACGTTTGTGCTTCTAAAATCTGTTACCAAACTATATTTACCAGGCAAAGCCAGGACTGCTGTCTGCGTCGCGTAGAGCGAAGTCCCATCGCGGATGTAGTTGACACGGACTGTGTAGGACCCCAAGTCAGTCCGGTTGACGCGTGGGATTTGAACTCCAGCACTGGGTAGAAAGGTGAGCTTCTTGTGTGTGGCTGATGTAAGGAAATGTCCGGACAGAAGGCAAGCGATGGGCCGCTCAACGCCGTCTGTACAGAGAATTTGTTGGACCTGCAATTACTGTGCATTAATTATCCTCTATTGACGACCAAACACAGAGGGGGCACCAGTGTTGTTATTAACGTAAATTTATGCAGACTACTGCATAATTGCTGAAATGTAAATCCTAAAATGAGTGTTAACTGTCATAGAAACGTAACACTAAACCGGTCTGAGTAAAGTTATTTCTAAAAAAAGATACTGCTGCGAGTATACTTTGCTTCTGGTTTGGTATGGTGTTGTTGGGGGGGGGGGCGCATAGCTTGAGTGACTTGTTATTATTATTACTACACTGTATTGGCATTCAAGCTCTGCATGCAGGAGAGAGAGAGAGAGAGAGAGAGAGAGTTGTCTACCCGTCACTTTGCGCCACTCAATGCTCTCAGTCCGTTCGTTCGACCCTGTGGTGTAGGAGAAAGACAGGGAGACCGTCTCACCCAGACACGACTGTATGCTCGTTCCGTTTGAAGTTCCGGTCCATTCAAAGCCAGACACAGCAGCTGATACAGGATGAATAGGAAGCAATGTAATGGGCATATTTGTGGTGCATGTGGGCATCCTACATTTGATGAAAGATATATACTTTTTTGTTAGTTATAGTTTTTCTGAGATACCACGGAAAGTGTTCGACGGTGGAAAGTTTTTGACTTAACCCTTTGTGTACACCCTGACACTAACTTCATACTTCTGGCATAAACCGCATAAAAAATCCCACACAAAGGCCACCAGCGAAAACAGAAAACCGTTCTCAAAGGAGTAATTTCATCTAGAGCCGTATTTCGAACACGATAGAACAAATAGAAACATGAATTAGAAAATAGAAAATGAATTCCTGTCTGACTGTTGCGACAACGGGAGCACGGGAAAGAGGACTTTATTCTTGTGACGACTTTTGCCGGCCACAGCTCGGGTAGTATGAGTAAACCGTACAGATCTAAGCTCCCAAACAAAAAGCTTTCCGAAGTGTGAACAAATTTTACAGAGTCGACCGTGCAAGCACAGTCAACTCTGTCACAGTTGCAGAGTTCACACAGTGTCCAGAAACAGCGACAAAACCATTCCGAAAAACTGCCCCCACTTCCTGTCGGGGTCCGGCTCATTATGTGACCACGCCGCGGATACGTCAGTTTAGACGACTGAGCGATGTCGGACATGGCGCAAGCTATGCTACTACCGGTAAGTGCACTTTTGTTTCTTGCGTAAACATTTCAGCTCGCATACGAGCGACACTGACCAAATTCAAAAGTGACACGACCTGTATGGGGATCACTGCTGACAGTACTGACTCGGTAACGGCTGCTGTGATGACCACTGACAGGAATTGGGGGCAGTTTTTCGGCCTGGTTTTGTCGCGGTTTCTAAATTTTTTTCACACTTCGGAAAGCTTGTCGTTGGGAGCTTAGATCGTTAAGTCTGAAGTCTCAATATTGACGTCAGGCACACAACAACCCTGTTGAAAACATTTTGCACTTAACGGTCTGCAATCTCAGCAAAAAGCCGCAAACACTGCGTTTTTTTTTTTTTTTGTTTGTTTAAACTGCGACTCCTTCGACTGTGCATATTCCAGGCAACTCTGTTACAGCTGCAGAGTTTTCAGCGCTTCGGGGACCCTTATAAACCAGAGCACGAGTTTGCCGTGACATTATTTGGCTTTCGGTCAGTGAGCGAGACACATCGATACAGTATCTAGCGGATGTTGAGTGCTGCACGATCTTTCTCGCTCAGTGTCAAAACGCAAACTGAGCTGTGAAATCAGGCTGCCCTTGGTTTTTATTTGGGCTTCAGGGACGCTGAAAACTCTGCAACTGTGACAGAGTTGACTGTGCTTGCACGGTCATCTCTGTACATTTTTTTTCACACTTCGGAAAGCTTTTTGTTGGGAGCTTAGATCTTTAATGAGCTTAATCCGTGCATCAGAATCAGTCACCAGGGCCCGTATGTTAAAGTCGAGGTTAATTTAACCCACGGCTACGGGCCTAACCCAGAGTAGGACAAAAGAAAAAACAACAACAAAAAAACAAAAAACAAAAAAAAACAAAAAACAAAAAACACGAAATTATATATTAA
>JACVVK020000120.1:435000-465000 GCA_018292915.2 Batillaria attramentaria | reverse complement strand
ACAAAGCCCTTTGGTTGTCAGACAGAGAAGTCACAGGATGCAGGTAGTCAGGTGACAAAGCCCTCTGGTTGTCAGACAGAGAAGTCACAGGGTGCAGGTAGTCAGATGACAAAGCCCTTTGGTTGTCAGACAGAGAAGTCACAGGATGCAGGTAGTCAGGTGACAAAGCCCTCTGGTTGTCAGACAGAGAAGTCACAGGGTGCAGGTAGTCAGATGACAAAGCCCTTTGGTTGTCAGACAGAGAAGTCACAGGATGCAGGTAGTCAGATGACAAAGCCCTTTGGTTGTCAGACAGAGAAGTCACAGGATGCAGGTAGTCCGATGACAAAGCCCTTTGGTTGTCAGACAGAGAAGTCACAGGATGCAGGTAGTCAGATGACAAAGCCCTTTGGTTGTCAGACAAGGAAGTAACCGGATGCAGGTAGTCAGATGACAAAGACCTTTGGTTGTCAGACAGAGAAGTCACAGGATGCAGGTAGTCAGGTGACAAAGCCCTCTGGTTGTCAGACAAGGAAGTAACCAGATGCAGGTAGTCAGATGACAAAGACCTTTGGTTGTCAGACAAGGAAGTAACCGGATGCAGGTAGTCAGATGACAAAGATCTTTGGTTGTCAGACAGAGAAGTCACAGGATGCAGGTAGTCAGATGACAAAGCCCTTTGGTTGTCAGACAGAGAAGTCACAGGATGCAGGTAGTCAGGTGACAAAGCCCTCTGGTTGTCAGACAGAGAAGTCACAGGATGCAGGTAGTCAGATGACAAAGCCCTTTGGTTGTCAGACAGAGAAGTCACAGGATGCAGGTAGTCCGATGACAAAGCCCTTTGGTTGTCAGACAGAGAGGTCACAGGATGCAGGTAGTCAGATGACAAAGACCTTTGGTTGTCAGACAGAGAAGTCATAGGGTGCAGGTAGTCAGATGACAAAGGCTTTTGGTTGTTAGACAAAGAAGACACAGGATGCAGGTAGTCAGATGACAAACACTGTCGCCTGTCAGGAAACGAAGTGACTGGATGCAGATAATCAGAAGGCAAAGAAGACCGCCTGTTACGCTTAGTTTCGCAATCAGACTGCGTCAAATTAAACGCCGCAGATGGGTGCAAAGTGACTTCCGAAGAGAACAACCGCCTTCTGTGGCAAAGAGAAGCAGCTTTCTCTGAAGCTTCTGAAGGAAGTGGGGGCAGATGGCAAAGAAGACCGCCTGTTACGCTTAGTTTCGCAATCAGACTGCGTCAAATTAAACGCCGCAGATGGGTGCAAAGTGACTTCCGAAGAGAACAACCGCCTTCTGTGGCAAAGAGAAGCAGCTTTCTCTGAAGCTTCTGAAGGAAGTGGGGGCAGATGTTCTCGAGGTCTGAGTGGTGTTTGTGGTTCACGGGGTGGTGCTAGGCAGGGATGTCGTCTCCCCTACATGTTACTTACTTGCTTATTTGACAACGTCTCGCGCAGCCGAGCGGAGATTTTCATTGTGTTGTTGTGAATACACATAGACCCCCCCCCCTCTCTCTCTCTCTCTCTCTCTCTGTCGCCCCCCCCTCTCTCTCTCTTATGTAGTTATAATTTATCATAATTACTGACCAGTTTAGCCTGCCATGGCAATACTGTCAATATGTACTTGTTCCCCCCTGAGCATTGTCATAAGCGGTGCTTGTTTATGCTCACTAATTGTTTTACTTGTACGACTTGTATTGCAATAAACCTGGTTAAACCAATTACAAAACTAACACCACCATCTGCTGCATGGAAGGCGTCCTATGTATAAGTACCGTTGAGCGGGGGAGGGCGAGAGGTGCGCCTCTCAAACTGACCATTGCATTGTCTGTTACATTTTCTATGGTGAAGCTCTGAAAGGTTAACATTTCTGGTGAAGAAAGATTTATGTCTGTGTCTTTGTTTGCTTGTGTGTTTATCTTTAAGCTATAAGATATTGTCTTGCTTTATCCGATGCTTTTTTTTTTTTTTGCCGCTAAATGTTCAACTGTACATTTTGGTATTTGATAGGACAAAAGCGAAAGTACAACACTACTGATACCACAGATCCTTAAAAAAATCAGGCTCCTGTCTGAAACCCGGGCCCAAACCAAATCCATCAGCAATCAAAGGCAGAAGTAAGACCCGTTTGTTTGAACCGTCATATGAGTAGCGTTCTGGATATACGGAGTACCTCAGGTCATAGTGAGGCTCGTTGTTGAAGGAGTGTGTGTGTGTGTGTGTGTGTGTGTGTGTGTGTGTGTGTGTGTGTGTGTGTGTGTGTGTGTGTGTGTGTGTGTGAGAGAGAGAGAGAGAGAGAACACTGTGTTGTGACTGTCGAGATGAATATGTGTTGTGTTTTCAGTAATATTAAGTGTTGTGAGTTTGGTAGTAAAGCAAGTAAGTGTTCTGAATTTGGTAGCAAAGCTTTGTGGTATTATCGTGTAGGAAAATTTATTATTATTATTATTATTGTGTCACCTGATTCAGGCCCAATGTGACTGTCATCGATCATATGGTAAACTTCTTCGTCTGTTTCACGAACATCCTCTCTCCCGAGTATAGCTCGCCCCAGCCGGCTGTAGAAGGACATCTCCTTCGGCCGTTGACACCGGTCGTATGTTCTCATTACTGAAACACAGACAAAAAAAAAAAAGCTGATAACTAAGAGCTGGTCACGTACTATAGTGTCGGGTTTGCCTAGATAGAACCCTCCTGGTGGTCTTTGCTTCGCGAAGCGGGAATGCGTTGGAGCACAGTCACTGACACGCCGGCCTGTAGCGATCGGTGACTAGCTCTTACTTATGGGTTCTTAAACATAGGGGATAACGGCGCAAGTGGTGTAGTGGCAAGCGCTTTGGACTACCTTGTTGTAACACATCGCATGGTGTGTATGGTTGCTCGGCCGTTGTTGCTGATGCTTACCTAATTATCTCCTGACTAGAGTGATTATTACCTATGTGTCTTTGGAATAACCTGATGCTTACCTAAGTGTCTCCTGACTAGCATGATGTTTACCTAAGTGTCTTTTGACTAGCCTGATGTTTACCTAAATATCTCCTGACTAGAGTGATGTTTACCTAAGTATCTTCTGACTAGCCTGATGTTTACCTAAGCATCTTCTGACTAGCCTGATGTTTACCTAAGTATCTCCTGACTAGCATGATATTTACCTAAGTATCTCCTGACTAGCATGATGTTTACCTAGGTATCTTCTGACTAGCCTAATGCTTACCTCAGTATCTCCTGACAAGTCTGATGCTTGCCCAAGTATCACCTAATTAGTCTCATGGTTAAGTATTGCCTGACCAGTCTCATGCGTACGTAAGTATCTCCTGGCTTGTCTGATGCTTACCTAAGTATCTCCTGACTAGCCTGATGCTCACCTGAGTATCTACTGACAAACTTGATGCTTACCTAAGTATCACCTGCCCAGTATCATCCTTAGGTAAGTAACTCCTGGCTTTCCTGATGCCTACATAAGTACCACCTGACCAGTCTCATGCTTACGTAAGCATTGCCTGACCAATCTGATGCTTACCTAAGTATCATCTCTCATGCTTACGTAAGCATTGCCTGGCTAGTCTGATGCTTACCTGAGTACCTCCTGACCTTGAACACGCCCACGACTGCTAAGACGACCACCACGACAGCTGTGATCCCGCCGAAAATATAGACTCCAAGATGCAACCCAGCAGGCTCTGCTCGTCCGTCGCCGGTACTATCGGTGGTGGATTTTGCCGACTCTGAAAAAAAAACAACCCAGTAACATGGCAGATTCAAGCAGTTACCATGTCAGACAGTATCTAATTACTCGATTGACACTGGTGAAGTGACTGGCCGATTTCGTAATTATGAGTATTTGCAGAATTGATGACCCCCCCCCCCGCCTCCCCAATCAATCAATCAATCAATCAATCAATCAATCAATCAAAATATTAGTTATAAATCAATAGGTAATTAATTCACTCTGTCCTTCCAAACTGACTTAATTATTTTGCATATTAAAAGGTAATAATAGAATAAGTGGACAGCACTTACTACTACGACTTCTACTGCTACGACGACTACTACTACTACTACTACTACAACGACCACTACTACTATTTCTTCAACTACTTCTACTACTACTAGGGTGCCGGGGTGGCCGGATGGTAGAGCGTTGGACTTCTAATGCTCGGGTCGTGAGTTCGTATCCCGGCTGGCGCCAAATATTTGTACTGGCTTTTTCATCGTTGCCCCGTCTTTGATATCACCCGTATTTGGTGGAAAAGGACGTTAAACCCCCAAACACCCACCCACCCTACTACCCCCTCAACTACCACTACTACTACCACCACTACCTCGACTACCACTACGACTACTACCACCTCTACTAGCAGCAGTAGTAGTAGTAGTAGTAGTAGAATTAATCAGATTACAGAGCCAAGGGTTGAAATTGACTGAACAGATGCAGACCTTCCACAGCGCCCTCTCGCTGAAAGAAAACAGTGACGTCACCATAGTCGTTCCGCAAGGTCAAAGCGTAGAATCCTGCTTCCCGGACAACACTCGAGATGTCAAAGACACTGCAGGTAGCACGATAGAGAACGACAGACGTTTCACACAAAACCGTGACGGTGGTGGACAAGGCCGAATTTGGCAAGGATGAAGGTGTGAAGTTGGCCGGAAGTGCTTCCCCCATGAAGACGACGTGTGAGTCTCTGTGAGGAAGAGGATAGGATTCCAGTTCGAAGATGAACGTTTGTGGATGACTGCCTGCAGTTACATTAAACGGGTTCGCCTCCGTCCCCGAACCGTAGGGGTAGTTGTTCGAGACCAGTGTTGGAGCACCTTTCGTAAAGGGAGAAAGAAAGACACGCACGCACGCACGCACGCACGCAGGCACACACACACACACACACACACACACACACACACACACACACACACACACACACACACACACACACACACACACACACACACACACTTTTTCTTACAATTTTAGTAATTTTGTAATTTTCCCCCGTGGTCAGTCCTTTAAACAAACAAACAAAAAATTCTGCGAAAACTTCGAGGCTGAATAATTATAACTTCAAATCATGTGAAAAGGAGTATTTCCTACAACCGTGCCATACTTCCCACGTCACACTTTTACCAACCATTTTCTCAAAATGACTAATTTCAACATGAATTTTGTTTCAGCAAACATACCTTAGAACACACCAAGCTACAGAAATATTTTTTACACCAAAAGGAAGCTTCTTTTCTGCACTTTTCATTGAAACCAATAACTCCATATGCCCCAAATCATCCTTTGCCAACCCCTCCCTCCCCCTCCCCCCCCCCCCCCCCCCTTATGTGAAGACTCATCACAAATACATCAACATACCGGCCCCCGTAGTGTAGTGGTTAGCACTTCGGACCAATGACCGGCAGACCCGGGTTCGAGTCCCAGCCGAGGCGAGCGGGATTTTTCCTACCTAGGTCGGCTCCAACCCAGAGCGGGTATGCTGTGGGCCCAATGGGGAGGCTGTTGCCACACAGCCGAGCTTCACCCACTTCACGGGTGCGACTTTGAGGGCGCTTCCCTTCGTATGAATTACACGATTGATGATTACACGGCCGGCACCGCTGGTGCCGTAGTTCCCGGGCCTGGTTAATGCCGGGATATTTATGACAGGAAGCGTGTAATGCGGCCCTGTCCTGCAGTCCCAAACTACACGGACCTTACAAACATCCTCATCTCCATCATCATGCATAAAAAAATGCTCCAGCTTCCGAGCCCTCCGTGGATTCCACCCATTACCTGGGAGGAACACGACTGGAACTAGCAAAGAGTTGGGGCAGCAAAAAAACCAAAAACACAAACAAACAAACAAACAAACAAACAAACAAACAAACAGGGCTAATAATGCTGCAATTTAATGCTCACAGATCGTTCTGAGCTATTTTCGTGGTACATCTCATCACACCACTTAAACATCCTGGACCCTGACAGCACTGAGCTTACAGAAGCGTACTCGATGACATGGCCACCAAACTGAGCGCTCCAGTAGCCTAACAACAACAGTCGTAGAATTTGTACGTTTGACCGCAGTGTACACAACAGTGTCGCATTAAGAGCTGTACTAATCATCGAGAAAGAGTGTTACGAGCGTACAGGCGCACTTGCGAGCGAAACTGTTAAAAAATATAAGCTGGTTTAGCGAAAATGGAATTAGCTCGTTCATTTTAGAGCCCTTACAACTGACTCGGAGCGTAGCGTTATTGTCACTGGTTCCGTATCTGCTGCTTGCCTCGCACCTGTAGACGGCAGTGTCTCGGCAGCTGGCGGTCATCCTTGCTGTGAACTCTATACAGGCAGAAAGAGCACAAAAGGATTGGTTTCTTGGTTGGTTTTATTCAGTGTTAACGGCAAAGCGCTGGGCGTAATGATACAAACTGAACGCGTGGTCAAGTGCGGTGGTTGTTTGATGAAATCACGCTTTTTCGTGACAATAAAAAAAAATCCCGACAAACTAGAACACTCACACAACAGGGTCCCCCCTGTTGTGTGAGTGTACTAGTTTGTCGGGATTTTTTTCTTATGGTCACGAAAAAGCGTGATTTCTGGGATTTTTGTATTTGCATGATAGGGCAAGGTGCATGCCAGGGGAGTGCAAGAGGAGGCAAGGCGGTAGCGGTGCGATGGTGTGGTGATAGCGACAAACGCTTTGGGTGTATCCATATAAATGGCGCGATTGCAAATGTCCATTTCATGGACAATAAAGTTATCTCTATCTGTATCAGTATCTGTATCTGGCCTTTTCCGTCAGGGATT
Source organism: Batillaria attramentaria (assembly GCA_018292915.2). Lineage (NCBI taxonomy): Eukaryota > Metazoa > Mollusca > Gastropoda > Batillariidae > Batillaria > Batillaria attramentaria. The sequence continues at coordinate 458,229 of JACVVK020000120.1, read as the reverse complement.
ACCTGAAACTAGTAAAAGCGCATGTCGCTGTGGAGAAATTACCGATAACACTATCTCTACTTAAAAAAGGAAGATATTCATTATGGCTGGTTCCATCTCTTTCGCTCTTCGAACAGGTGAGAACTTAGCGCAAACTAAAAAAGCGAAGCTCCTGTTCGCTGCGAATCGCGTGCGACAGCGATTCTTTCAGGCTCTTGAAGCAAAAAATTAAAATTAAAAAATGTATCGAGTTCCTGTTGCGTCCGGTTCCGCCACCGCGTCGCTTCCGCATTGTGCATAGTTATGGATACACGCATTATTTAATATTATTATAATTTATTATTACACTCATTATGTCCATAGGGGAGCCGGGGTGGCCGAATGGTAGAGCGTTGGACTTCTAATGCTCGGGTCGTGAGTCCGATCCCGGCTGGGGCCAAATATTTGTGCTGGCTTTTTCATCGTTGCCCCGTCTTTGATATCACCCTGTGTGGTGGAAAAGGACGTTAACCCCCCGAACACCCACCCACCCATTATGTCCATTTGAACACCTGTCGCTGTCACTTCCGCTTCCACCTCGCTACCAAAGACCCCAACGTGGAAAAAAACAACCCAAAACAAAACAAAACAAAACACACACACACACACACACACACACACACACACACACACACACACACACACACACACACACACACACACTTGCCTCCTACCCAGGATTCGAACTAAAGACCCGAGCACTGCAAGTCCAACGCTCTACCTTTCGGCTATTCCCGGCTCCCCCGAGCGGAGAGCAAAGAGAGGAAGATACTGTATGTCCAGACAGTGAGCTTCCCCTTTCCCCGTGTAACTTGTTCATGTATAAACGTCTCCCTTCGGGTCTTCGCCCTTTTCAAGTTTGTCAGTCGAAGTCGGAATTCATTCTGCTTGCCTTTCTATCCTTTCTCCTCTACTGTTCTGCGATGCTGGCGTATGCATCTGTGTGTGTGTGTGTGTGTGTGTGTGTGTGTGTGTGTGTGTGTGTGTGTGTGTGTGTGTGTGTGTGTGTGTGTGTGTGTGCGATTCCGACCCACGCCTTAACACAAGATAAACAGAACAAAAGGTATGACACTTTCCTGATTTGTTTTTTGCTTGTTTGTTTGTTTGTTTTGTAGTTGTTGTTCTATTATTGTCATTTGTAACTGCAGTCGAAGCGATTTAGACGAGAATAAGACGCACATAAGTGTACCCATATGAATATTTGAATTTCCCATTGGGGATAATGAGTGAGTGAGTGAGTTTTTCGGGCTCAAAGCCGCGCAAGCACCAAAGACTAATTTGCGGCTGAGTGTGCCTACACTACGTGAAAAAAAAAATGTAACGTTGGACAAAGGATGCAAACTGGTCTATGGGGCAATACTAAACTAGGACATGCAGGAGACGCTGCACCTTCATGCTAGTTTATCGAACTCCCGATTACCAAAAAGAACAACCCCCAAAACCCACCGTAGAAAACAAATAACAATTACAACTAGGTAAAACAAACATAAATACTAAGCGCATATACAGCAAATATTGCAACTTATCATCTCCTAGGCGCAATAAACCAGTTCGCAGCGCATGCTCTACATTACGTATTCCTAAACACTTGAGGATAATGAGGTGATTTGATTGATTGATTGATTGATTGATTGATTGATTGATTGATTGATTGATTGATTGATTGATTGATTAAATTCTTTACCAATCACTTTCTGGTCCTGGGCGTCATAGCCTTTGTCATCAGTATTGCCTGGTAACTGTTGTTTTGTATCTTGTCGGAAGACACGTAAAGAGTCCAACCGCAGACCGCGTGCTTGACAAGTGACCGTGATGTCTTGGCCACTCAAGACAGTCAAAGTATGGTGGTTCGTTGTTTCGTTGGTTCCAGCACCCATGGATAGAGCCACCTCTGGAGCTGGGATCGGTGAGACAAAGCGAAAATGTTGTGTCAATCTGATGCTAAAAATACATTCCTTCGTATCTCAACAGAGGCTTCAAATTACAAGACAACAGAATCGCAATGTACGCATTGCATGCCCAACGCACGCGCAAGAATGTTTTCCGACCCGTCGATCCCAGTGTTTTTAGCAAGGGTAGGCTAAACAAAGTAGAGGGGTAGTGCGCGTATAGACGTATGAATTATATTATAAGTATATAATTATACGAATTGTGTAAGAGATACAGAAGGCAGGCATAATGAGGCTGTAAGTTCTTGATTTTTTTAACTACAACATGCACATTTTATTCCATTGATTATTTGTTATTAATTATTTGTGTTTTTTAAAAAAATGTATTTTGGGGGGGGGGGAGGGGTAGGGGTGGGGTGGGGGGGGGGGGGGTTGAGGCCGGAGTTACAGGAAGATGCAGGCGTCTGATGTTCAGAACCCTCTCTTATCCTGCCGGTTAATACTAATAATAATGAATTGTACTAATATAGCGTAAATTCGCATAAAGTGACGCAATGCGCGTACTCCAACGAATATGCAACACACACACACACACACACACACACACACACACACACACACACACACACACACACACACACGCGCGCACGCACGCACGCACGCACGCACGCACGCACAGTAGCTGAATCAAGAGGAAACATACGGACCTGGCCGAAAACCAGCCGGAACTGATACCCTTTTAAGTCAGACTTCAGCACTGATGTCTCTCAGACCGGCAAGAAGTTCGTTCCAAAGTGACGGGGCAGTGAAGCTAAACGCGCGCTCAGCTACTGGGGTTTCGGCGAGGAACTTTTTCAGAGGAAGAACGAAGAGTGCGTGCTGGTTGGTGGACTGTGAAGGAGTTTGAAAGGTAAGCCGGAAGAGTTTCTTCAAAGGAGCGAAATGCCAGTATGCAGATTTTGTTAGTCTACGTTCATGCGCACATGTAAAATCTTCTTGGCAAAGTATTAATCTTAAAACTTACCTTGTGGAAAACAGTCCACGCCAGCGTCGTCCTCGTGTGAACAGCTTGTCATCCCAAGACCGTCGTGTGGACAATGTAGAATGTTCTCCTCCTGCCCCGTGCAATCCAGACCAGAGACCAGAACAGATCCCGTTCCTTGTCCATAGCTCGCATGGGATCTCACTATTGGAGTAACGTTGCTGGTCCAAAAAAAAAAAAAAAAAAAAAATCATATTAAAATTCATGCTATTTGTGACCCCTTCTCGCGAAAGGGACCGTAAGTCGCGTTAGGCCGAACGCCGCTACAGGCGAAAAGAGTGCCGTGGGTCAGTATGGCCGCCTTGTGAGTAGCCAACTTCAACTGCTGATATCTCTGTCAATTTTAGTAGTACAGCTTTCATTCTTATACTGAATTAAACTGCATGACCAGAAGATTGCAGTGATATACATATCTCAAAAATGATGATTTTCGACTTTTCAACTCGGTCCCTTTTGTGAGAACGGGTCACATTTTATTGTCTCAGGAGCTAAAGTGCCCGCTGTACCACTTTAAAAAAAAAAAAAAAAAAGCAAAAGAAGGCTTTGGCTCAAGACGTAATGAATGTTTTAATCTTTTGAATCTTTCGCGAGTTTTGGACGGTGTTTGTATAGAGAATTAGAATGAGAAAAAAACTTGAAACAAAATGTAGCAAGACGACCAAGAAAGGTGTACGATATCGGCGGCAATATCAGAGACACGTTTACACATGATACAAATCATTAGGAAACCGCGATGATGGCATGAATGACTGCTTCCTCATTTTCTGTCTAGCTTTCTTTGTCTTCAGTGCAATATAGTTACAAGAGTAGATGGTTGGACCTTTCCGCTGTACCACGTACTTTTACACTTTCTGTGCCCCAGTGGAAAATTGTGTAAAATATTCGGAACAGTGTGCCCTACTGGGCCTGGCGCTATACTCATCAAAAGAAGTTTCTACCTGCAAAACCACTCACAACTCAGTGAAGACACAGTGCCCCAATGTGTCTACATGCCCGCTCATAAAGTTTCATAAGTGATCAGAACCTACAACCAAAATATCACCGTTGTCTTCAAAATGTGTTGTTGTGTCAGTACTTGCGTGTTCTGAGGGATTAATTTTGATCGAAGTTGTTTTGACGAATCAGTACACGCGGGTTACAAAGTTAAATTGAAGATGCTGTAATTAAGCTGACTCAACAATGACTTATTCCTTTTTTTTTTTCTTTTCTTTTTACCGAGGGGGCCTTAACATCCGGCAGACTACAACCGCGTCTGCAACGCCAAAGTCTCGACCGCAGATTGTCTCCCAAACTCCGGGCTGAATCTGTATCTCAATGCGCCCTGCCCATTTCGAGGGCCCGTGGGCCAGCCGAATATGAGGACTCTCTAGAACTGAAACACACAGCTCCATTAGGCATGTCGAAATCATCATCAGTCAAACCTGTTGATTCACATAGTCACAAAACACCGATAAAGTTACTTGATATAAATGCGAAACATCAGTTGGGGTATATAGATGCATAAATCAAGAAAATCAAGTTTCTAACTTGACTTCCAGGAAAGCGGTCAAAATGCATTAATCAGCTGTTTTAAATAGTTGCAAGCATAAACAAAATTAAGATGTGCCACTCGAGGCAAAGTTTAAACAAAACAATACGATTGAATAAAGAAATAGATATACAAATAAATAAAAACCGACCCTCCCCCCCCCCCCCCCACACACACACAATATTCTTCTCCCTCAATAAACGAGCAACTGTGAGGTCTTTTCTACTTTTTACGAAAAAAGTAATATCGGAAACAAACATGTACAGACAATTAATGGTAATACACCTACGGATCGAATCCCGATGTTTTTCCTCGTTGTCCCGTTTTTGAACATCACTCGCTGAGGGTGAGAAAGGACATTAAACCCTCATCCCAAGCCAGCTAACCTCAAAAGAAACATTCAATCAACGAACAGAGGTGCAAGACAACAACGAAGATGACGGTCACTTGCAATGGCGATGACGTCATTTTTTGCTACGGCGATGACGTCATTTCTTGCTACCACTGATGATGACGCCAGTACTTACATGGTGGCTGGCAGTCGACACCCACGTCATCCAAGTGATCGCAGCCATCTGCCACAACGCCGAGACCGTGGTGCTTGCAATCGAAGATGCTTTCCTCGGCCCCAGAACACTCAAGCCCTGACAGAGCAATCTGACCTCTGCCTTGGCCGTAAAACGCATTCCTCCGCACCACCGGATGGCTCCTATTACAGAAGAAAGTGTGTCTTCCGAGCACATGGCCGCACGTGTGACGATCAATCAATCAATCAATCAATCAATCAAAATAATACATAATTACCAAAGTGGAATTCAAAGCGGTAGGTCGTTACAAATCAACACACACACACACACACACACACACACACACACACACACACACACACACACACACGCGCGCGCGCGCGCGCGCGCGCGTACGCACAAAGGTCGTGAGATCGAGTGGTTTGTGGTTTGAAAAGGAACCTCTATTTTGTTTTTTAATTTCGATAATATGGGTTTTTAAAAAAAAAGTTCTAGGCTTTCTTTCCATTGCATAAACAGCTGAGAGCTTGTGCTATATGCAAAACGTATTATTCTAACGTAGTTCTTGTCATACCCAGGGTACCCAAGCATCCGACATAACACACGAGCATCGACCACGCCGAACTTAAAGCCGCACACGCTGTCCCAGACACCTTGCTGTAGTTGAACCTCCACACGTCCAGAGGAGTGCGTCGGCCCATTTCTCAGACGGATTTTGGGGGTATCTACCACACAAGCAGAAGCACGCTCCATCACATACTGCAGAGAGAGAGAGAGAGAGAGAGAGAGGGGGGGGGGGTGTTGGGGGGGGGTGTTGGGGGGGGGGGGGGTTAACGTCCTTTTCCACCACATACGGGTGATATCAAAGACGGGGCAACGATGAAAATGCCAGCACAAATATTTGGCCCCAGCCGTGATCGAACTCACGACCCGAGCATTAGAAGTCCAACGCTCTACCATTCGACCACCCCGGCTCCCCCGAGAGAGAGAGAGAGAGAGAGAGAGAGAGAGAGAGAGAGAGAGAGAGAGAGAGAGAGAGAGACAGACAGACAGACAGACAGACAGACAGACAGAGGCAGAATGAGAGAGTGGCACACGGATGATGATGATGAATCGTTTTTAATCAGGATAACACTATTAGGCATTGCTACCTATCTTACAAACTGTCAGTTTTAATCTATTCGCTATAACAGCATACAACAACAACAACAACAGCTATAACAACAACAACAACAGCAACTTTGCCAAATTTGATTTGACAAACATCAAGCCTAGAAGCTGCAATACTACGTTTTATACAGACTTCTGTTTTGAAACAGTTAGACTTGTGACTGTGCCTGAGTGAGTTTTTAGGGCTTAAAGCCGCGCAAGCCACAAGGACTAATTCGCGGCTGAGACTGTGCCTGTGCGCTCGAGATAGTCTATCTTGGAAATTAGTATAGTTCCGTGTTACGATTGTGGCTGTGTTTCTTACTGTGTTGACAGATAGTAGCTGTGGGTTTTTTTGTTTTTTGGTTTTTTTTGGTTATTTTTTAGAAAGTTGAGTGAGACAGAGAGTTTGTCTCACCTTTGGTTCCTATCGTGTTTTAATAATGTAGATCTGATCTCCGTGTTCCAGAACTGAGTTTCTGTTGTTTTCCACGAAAATTCTAGAAGTGGAGACCTTGTTTTGACTGTAGCTAATGTTGTCACGGGAGGCGGTATGCGTTTAGGGTCAAGGTTCGAGTCTCCCGGAAATCTCGAGCAAATCGCTTTGTTAGGGGTTGTTTACGATTACAAAGAGTTATATGACGCGCATAGATTCGGCGGGCGGGCACACCATAATTCTGGATTCTCAGTCTGAGTTTTAAAATAGTTATCAGGTGATTTACGTTCTGATTTTTGATTGGTTCCTTCATGATAGCGGTTCAGCCGAGAACGTGCTAGAACGCCATGAGACTGTATATAAAGGCTCTGAGATGTTTATGTGGGTGTGCATGAGAGAAGCTCATATGTGTGAAGCTTGAGCGTGCAGTGTGACACCAGAGACGTGCTGTAATAAACTCCACACAGCTATAACTTTTCTACGCGCTCACGAGTCTCTTTTTGAGTGAATGAGACTTTCTCCTCAGTCAATACAAGAACTCGCTACGTGCAGAGTGTGTGCCTGACAGTCACCGTATCCCGCTGTAAGACGACGGGCTCTTCGAACATTCACCACGTAACACTCCGAATGCAACGCACTGACGTTTGAGGCCGTGCAAACGAGGGAAACTCAGCTACGTGTATACAAGGCTTAGTGTTGTGACCACAAAGTCACCGGTTTCTGCGTTATTTGTCTCCAGTCAGCTGAGCGGTCTGTCTTTCCATGTGTTTATGCATGTGTCTTAAAGATCTAAGCTTCCAGCAAAAAACTTTCCGAAGTGTGAACAAAAATTACAGAGTCGACCGTGCAAGCACAGTCAGCTCTGTCACAGTTGTAGAGTTCACACAGTGTCCAGAAACCGCGACAACACCGTGCCGAAAAACTGCTCCGACTTCCTGTCGGGGTCCGTCCACGCTACTGTGCACATCCCCGTGCAACCCAGCTCATTACGTGACCACGCAGCGGATACGTCAGTCTAGACGACTGATGTCGGACATGGCGCAAGCTATGCTACTACCGGTAAGTACACGTGTTTGAAATCAGTTTTGTTTCTTGCGTTTCTCGGAAAACATTTCGTTGGCAGCTTAGATCTTTAATTAGGCTGATGCCACACGGGAGAGTGTATTTGGTCCGACCAAACAGCGAACATGAGGTTTTTCCGTGTTTCTCGTGTGACATGCGATACAACATGCCTTTGCCCCTTTTTTCCCCGAAGCGTGTTTTGAGCTGTTTTTCATGTTTGTGTCCTAGGTAAGCCTAAAGCCTGCTGTTAACACACATGTGCACATCACAGTCGTTGCGCTCGGTATGTCTGCTAACTACAAAACTGAACACAGCTGTGCTCGGTGACAAACCGATTGAAGATGCACTGTCCGCCATGTTTGCGCGCCGAGTGACGTAGTACAGCCAGTCAGAATCTGTTGTGGAAACCACAGTCACAATTGTTTCTATTTGAAATCTAGGTTGCTGTGATGACGCAGCAGCGACGGAAACCCCCCAAATCACAACAGTGTCACAACTGTGGACAGCACTGTGGCGCTCCGCAGTGCCCAGTTACGAGCCGGCTTTAACAGGTTACAGAGCGGTAATAGCTTCCGGGTCTGGTAGTAAGAACTCGGCTAAATATAGTAAAAAATCTTTGCCCCTTTTAAGATTTGTGTGCAGAGTAAAAAATGGTAATCTGGTGCTTTTTGTTTGCTTTGTAAACAAGTTTATAGTACAATTAGGGGAAAATGAGGCTGGCTTGTGGACTATTTGTATTCATGCGCGGCTGGCACAGGAGCCAGCAGACGACCGTGGAATGAGGGGGTATGTGGTCGCTGCCAACATTGCCAAAAAACCCCGGAATATTGGAATTTGTTGAAATTTACTCTACACATGAGTCTATGGCTGCCTGATTTTTGTGATATTTTGGTAAATTTTAAAGCATTTCTAGGGTGTCATCTGCAACGTTATGTGTAAGGGGAATATATAGCGTTTTCCTCGTAATTTGCATCTCTGGTACGTAGCCTAACTGGTGTGATACGAGACACCACCACGGCAGCTCAGAACAATCTGTAAACCTAAAACAAAATCAGAAACAATTAGGGCCTGTTAAAATCTGTCAGTGTACGAACAGTACCTAAATCTACCTTTGCAATGAACTAACCAATAGCTCTTGGTGCATTTGCTGGCCGGCAGTCTATCCCCACGTCTTCGGTGTGATCGCAAAAGTCGGCCTCAACTCCCAGCCCGGTGTAATGGCACTGCTGTATGCTGGACTCGCTTCCTCTGCAATACCTGACGTTCAGCGCCATGATGTAACCCCTACCCTGTCCGTAGGTACCAGCAGTTCTCACTATCGGGTTACTACTGCAAGTACAAGTATACAGTGAAGTCATTATATGCACACAGGCGCACCGTCATTACATTGTCTATTACATCTACACTTTATTGGGACACACTAAATACGTTCTGCGTCAGTCATGACCTTCAAGCGGAACCTCAAGACGCATCTTTTCTCTCTCTCTCTCTCTCTCTCTCTCTCTCTCTCTCTCTCTCTCTCTCTCTCTCTCTCTCTTTGTGTTTTCTACGCTTTTTTGTAACCGGGAGTTCGAAAAATTAGCATGAAGGTGCAGCGTCTCCTGCATGACCTAGGTTTATATTGCCCCGTAGACCAGTTTGCATCCTTTGTCCAACGTTACATTTTTGTTTTTTTCATGTAGTGCAGGCACACTCAGCCGCGAATTAGTCTCTGTGGCTTGCGCGGCTTTAAGCCCTAAACTCTCTCTCTCTCTCTCTCTCTCTCTCTCTCACACACACACACACACACACACACACACACACACACACACACACACACACAAGGAGATACAGATATACAAAAATAAAGCCACAGTTGGTGGTCCGTTTTGTCTTTCGACCACGACACTCACTCAGAAAATCCCAGCTGTCTGCACACAACGCGTGCTGCTGTACTACTGAACAAATCCGCACAGAGCGTCCACCAACTTCCGTTGTGAAAGATCTCAACACGTCCCTCCCAGTTTCGACTGCCGCCTTCAAGACGCGCCATCAACGCTGAGGGGGAAAAAAAGACAGGATGCGCAATATCACGAGTAATTCTCTTGAAAGTTAGCACATCTACAATGTCTAGGCGCGCGTCTGATAGTGTACTACAACTGCGTTGAAAACTTTACATCGAATGCGTGCTACCCGGGGATGTCCAAGCTGGTTGGGAGTTGAACTTTCAATGCTTGGATCAAGTGTTCGAATCCAGACAGAGATTGAGCCAACTATTTGTGCTGGTTTTCTTCCTTCTTGTCCCGTCTTCGATATCACTCGTCTGTGGTGGTAAAAGACGTTAAACCCCCAAACGCCCACCTACCATACATCGAATGGCAAATTTGGGAGGGGGAGGGAGGAGGTTAGCGGTGGTCTAATACGTAACGCGTTGGACTTAGCCTCTGCGCTGCTGAACGCCCGTAACCAATGTCAAGGCGATGAAGCGTGGGTTCGAGTTCAGGTCGAGCTTGTGATATGTGATACGGTTACCGGTTTTTCCTGGCTACCGGGCTGCTTATTGGGGGTTTCTGTCAGGGTTATCCTCCCACAGCAAAATTGAAAAATAGAATAGGTATTGGGTGGCGCTGCACCGCGGCGACGCGCTTCCCCAGGGGGGAAGCAGCCCGAATTTCCCTAAAAGGATATTAAAACAGTATATGAAAAAAAAAAACAAAAAAAAACACCGAAATAATCTCAGTGACATCTATCAACAGTAGAAGCAGGAGTCGGTGTGGTCTGGGGGATGGACATGATGGCGGTACTGCTATGGGGTGAGCGGTGGTCTAATAAGTAGCGCGTCGGATTAAGCCGCTGAACTGCTGAACGGCCGTCACCAATGTCATGGCGATGAAGCGTGGGTTCGAGCCCAGGTCGAGCTTGTGATATGTGATACCGGTTTTTCCTGGCCGTCGGGCAGCTCATCGGGGGTTTCTCACCAAGTCATCCGGCTTTTCTCCCCCAGTAAAATTGCAAACCCCATCGATGAGTGCATCCTTGCCGTTGGAGATGGGGCTTGCGTGTCTCCATGACCCCGAGAGCTATGCTGGCGGGAGATTCGTCTCCTGGTAGGGCCACCCATGCTGGACAGGTCGAAGGGTAGAGGCCAGACGAAGCGCACTCACTGGTCCTCCAGGTTGGGGGTTTGAGTAGGGCTAACAACCCAACTCTTTAAAAAAAAAACTGTTACAGAAACTACAACCACAGATCTACAACGCAACTTGGTCCAGGAAGAGTCCTCTCTAGTAGAGCCCATGACGCGAGCTGGTGAAAGCCCTCGGGAAGCCAGTGCGCCGACTACTCTTCTGACGGCCAAGACCAAAGCCAGGATAGGGACCTGGAACATCCGAACCCTATACGAAACAGGAAAGACAGCACAAGTGAGTCAAGAAATGCATAGATACGATCTGAAGCTGCTCGGCCTATGTGAGACAAGATGGACAGGAACAGGACGCACACGACTCACCTCCGGAGACACCATCCTCTACTCCGGACACGAAGACGGCCAGCCACACATGCATGGAGTAGCGTTGCTGATGACACCTGAAGCAACACAAGCACTATTGTCCTGGGAACCAGTGTCACCAAGGATCCTGAGCGCCAGATTCAACTCTAAGGGCAGGAAAGTCACCATCCTCCAGTGCTACGCCCCCACCAACGTGGCAGACGAGGAAGAAAAGGAGAACTTCTACGAGCAGCTCCAAGCCATCCTGGACAAAGCACCGAGAAGAGACCTGAAGATCCTCATGGGAGACCTCAACGCCAAAGTGGGCACCGACAACACAGACAGAGAACTCATCATGGGCAAACATGGAACAGGGACACAGAACGAGAACGGAGAGCTCTTCACAGAATTCTGCACCACCAACGACCTGGTCATCGGAGGCACCATCTTCCCGCACAAGACCATCCACAAAACCACCTGGACATCACCGGACGGAAGAACTGTAAACCAGATCGACCACATCACCATCGGCAGAAAGTGGCGAAGAAGCTTGCTGGACGTCCGAGCAAAGCGGGGAGCTGATGCAGCCTCAGACCATCACCTCGTCATTGCAGCGATCAAGATCAAGCTGAAGGCCTACAGAGACCAGGCGGACAGACCATCTCACAAGTACAACGTGCACAGTCTGAAGGAGAGCGTCAAGACCAACGCCTTCAGGTGTGAGCTGAGGAACAGATTCAGCGCTCTTGACACACTACCTGAAGAGACAATCGAGGAGCACTGGCATGACCTGCGAGAAACCTGGACAGCAACATGCAAGAAAGTGCTGGGAAAGAAGACGAGACAACACAAAGAGTGGCTTACATCTGACACCTGGGACCTCATCACAGAGAGGAAACGCCTGAAAGACCTGATCAACCACACTGACGACCAAGACCACAAGCGCGACCTGCAGGCTCAATACTGGGACGTCAACCGGCAGGTCAAGAGGAGCGCAAGGAACGACAAGAGGAACTTCATCAACTACCTCACAGAAGAAGCAGAAACAGCAGCAGGACAACGGAACATGAAACGGCTCTACGAAATAACAAGGACACTCTCTGGGAAAAATAACAACCCCACCAGACCAGTCAAAGACAAGAACGGACAAATCATCACCAAAGAGGAAGACCAAAGGACAAGGTGGGCTGAACACTTCAAGGAAACGCTCAACAGGCCTCCACCACCAGTCCCACCAGACATACCACCGGCAGCCCAGCTACTCGACATCAGCACCAACCCCCCTACCAAGACCGAGATCATCAAAGCCATCAAGTCCCTCAAGTCTGGCAAAGCAGCAGGCCCCGACGGCATACCACCAGAAGCCCTCAAGGCCGACATCCAGACCTCCACCGACATGCTGCACCCGCTCCTGAGGAAGATCTGGGAGAACGAGAGCGTGCCACAAGACTGGAAGAAGGGACACCTGGTAAAGCTGCCAAAGAAAGGGGACCTCTCATCCTGTAGCAACTGGCGAGGCATCATGCTCCTGTCCATACCAGGGAAGGTCCTCACCAGGATCATCCTGGAGAGGCTGAAGACCGCGCTGGACAAGACACTCCGGGAGGAACAGGCAGGATTCCGCAACGACCGATCCTGCACTGATCACATAGCCACGATGAGGATCATCATCGAGCAGTCCCTGGAGTGGCAGACCCCTCTGTACAGCACCTTCGTTGACTTCCAGAAGGCGTTCGACAGTGTTGACAGGGAGGTCATCTGGAAGCTGATGTCCCACTACGGTTTTCCACCAAAGTTTGTCAACATCATCCGACAGCTGTACGAAGATGCCACCTGCCAGGTAATCCACGACGGGAAACTGACAGAGCCATTCACAGTACGGACCGGTGTTCGTCAAGGCTGCATCCTCTCACCCACAATCTTCCTGATGGTGGTCGACTGGGTCATGAGGCAAGCCACCGACGGCAAGAGGACAGGGATCCAGTGGACCTTCAGCAAACACCTCGAGGACCTGGATTTCGCGGATGACATCGCCCTCCTCTCCCACAAACAACAAGATGCGCAGGAGAAGCTGAACAGAGTCGCCGAAGAAGCTGAGAAGACCGGCCTCAAGATCAACATCAGCAAGACCGAAGTCATGAGAGTCAACCACAAACAGCACGACCCCATCCGGCTGCACCAGGAAGACATCAAAGAGGTGGACAAGTTCGTCTACCTCGGCAGCGTTGTCAGCAAGGATGGAGGAACGGACGAGGACATCAAGAGCCGCACCAACAAAGCCAGACATGCCTTTCGCACTCTACGCCCCATCTGGAGATCCACAGCCCTATCCCTGCGAAACAAGATCCGGATCTTCAACTCAAATGTGAAGTCGGTCCTACTCTATGGCTCGGAGACATGGCGCACCACCAAGACAAGCTCCCACAAGCTGCAAACCTTCATCAACAGATGCCTCCGCAACATTCTCAACATCAGATACCCACTGGTGATCACCAACCAAGACCTCTGGGAGGGAACAAGACAGGTCCCCATCGAGCAGGAGATCAAGAAAAGGAAATGGGGATGGATCGGACACACTCTGCGAAAATCAACATCAAATGTCACCAGGCAGTCCCTTGACTGGAACCCCCAGGGAAAGCGCAAAGTGGGCCGACCGAAGCAGACCTGGCGGAGGAGTACGGACGCTGAAGCCAAGGCCGCCGGAACGACGTGGGCCGAACTAAAGAGGGCATCCCAGAACCGAGTGCGCTGGCGGAGTGTGGTTGCAGCCCTATGTCCCCCAGGGAATAAAGAGGACTAAACTAACTAACTAACTAAAATTGCAAAAGTTAAAAAAAGGTATATAGGATAGGTATTGGGTGGCGCTGCACCGCGGCGACGTGCTTCCCCCGGGGGAAGCAGCCCGAATTTCCCGAAAGGGATAATAATAAATAATATAAAAAAAATAGAATTCCTTACTGGAGTCGGGCAGTGTAGATGACGCAGGGATCACCCTGTACTTCCGTACTGCGGTCGTGTTTGGAGTAACGAAGGTTGTTTCCTCAACTCTGGAAGACCTGGCGGTCTCTCTGTCCAGCATGTCGGATGTGGCACTCATACCGCCTGATGCCTCTTTCAAGTTGGCCGCGCAGGCCGCATAGAGGATCACAGTGAGCGCAGAAAGCCGGCAAAGGCTGGTCAAAAAGGATAGCGTGCTCATTGTCGATGTTGCCGCCTTCTTTACCCCTGTATTCCTCTTCTTGTGCCTCGTAGATTATACCATAGTTTCTTTTCTTCTTGGACTCCGCAACGCAGCCAGTCAGTCAGCTGGCAGCTCAAGAATACTGAAAGTCCATACAGCGTCACAAGTTTGAGACTAACATTAGGAAGTAAGTTGGGAGTGCGATTCCACGATCGTGTGGGCATGCGCTGGACTGTTTTCCGGAAATGATTGTGAGATACCTACACCGAAATTTAGTGCCACGTAAAGTGGCCCGACTAATGATACAACATGACCACAGATACTTTCGTGTGTAGTTATTTTATTTCCTGTTCGTCTCTGGGTGATTTTTACATTTGTGTGACAATAGGTCTCTGGACGAGTCTGAGGAATTTCTGTTCGCGTATTCAGCTATTATATTTAATATGATAGCGAGGTTGTCTTGTCTTGTCTTGTCTTGTCTTGTCTTGTCTTGTATAGGGGATGACTTATACAGAGGACAGACAATTAATGATCAACGTGCCTGGTAACTGAGTTCCTACTTCAAGGTGAGCAACTCTCACTGTTTCAAAAACAAGCTTCGCACAGACGTTGCCACTACTGGGTCAGTGGTCTTCAGAAGGTCTATTATATATAGCTGTATAAACTGATCGATCCCATGTAATATTGTTTATTGTATATCGATCCCATGTAATATAGCCATCGGTCCCAAGTAATACTGCCATCGATCGCATGTATTATTGCCATCGGTCCCATGTAATGTTGCCGTCGGTCCCATGTACTCGTAATATTGCCGTCGATTCGATGTAATATTACCATCGATCCCATGTAATTTACCATCGATCCCATGTAATGTTGCCGTTAGTCCCATGTAATATTGCCATCGGTCCCATGTAATATTGCCATCGGTCCCATGTAATATTGCCATCGGTCCCATGTAATATTGCCATCGGTCCCATGTAATATTGCCATCGGTCCCATGTAATATTGCCATCGGTCCCATGTAATATTACCATCGATCCCATGTATTATTGCCGTCGATTCCATGTAATATTACCGTCGATCCTATGCAATATTGCCGTCGATCCCATGTAATATTGCCATCGGTCCCATATAATATTGCCATCGGTCCCATATAATATTGCCATCGGTCCCAAGTAGTATTGCCGCCAATCCCAAGTAATACTGCCATCGATCCCATGTAATATTAAGCTCGATCCCATGTAATATTGCCATCGATCCCAGGTAATATTGCCATCGGTCCAAAGTAATATTGCCGTCGATCCCAAGTAATACTGCCATCGATCCCATGGAATATTACCGTCGATCCTAAATTTGAGTTCAGGCGGACCCGCAAGCCGACATAACGCTGTTTGCCACAGGTATCAGCCCTCTTCCCCCATCCCCCTACCCCCGATCCCCTCCACCACCAAAACCACCAGCACCACCACCAGCACCACCACCACCACCATCGCTCTGTTTTGAACAGGTCTGCTTTCGAAGTTCTAAACACAGCAACGTTTCTCCTTTCTTCTCATCAGCTACATGACTGTGGTCTTCATGTACTGTGGGTTTTTTCCCCTTGCTTCTTCTCCGTTGTATTAATAAGCGCAACGAACATGAACGGTTTCGTGAAATACTTCTGCGCCAAATACCGTAAGTGGACATTACACTGAATTCTCTATGTCGTTGGGAACTCTGAAACTTAAACAGCTGGGCTGAACCTTCTCACTGATGGTCTCATTTGGGAGGGGAATTCGTGTGATTCACGTGAGCGCGCTTAAAAAAAAAAATTCAGTTCGTAGAGCATTGAGCCAAGTAATTTGGAATAACGCGTCTTTATTATTATTATTATTATTATTATTATTATTGTTATTATTATTATTATTATTATTATTATTGTTATTGTTATTATTATTATTATTATTATTATTATTATTATTGTTATTATTATTATTATTATTGTTATTATTATTATTATTATTATTATTATTATTATTATTATTATTATTATTATTATTGTTATTGTTATTATTATTATTATTATTATTATTATTGTTATTATTATTATTATTATTATTATTATTATTATTGTTATTATTATTATTATTATTATTATTATTGTTATTATTATTATTATTATTATTATTGTTATTGTTATTATTATTATTATTATTATTATTATTGTTATTATTATTATTATTATTATTGTTATTATTATTATTATTATTATTGTTATTATTATTATTATTATTGTTATTATTATTATTATTATTGTTATTATTATTATTATTATTATTATTATTTTGCTATTATTATATTATTGTTATTTTTATTATTGTCATCATCACATTTATCTTCGTCGTAGTCGTCGTCGTCGTCGTCATCATCATCATCATCGTGATGATGATGATGATGATGATGGTGATGATGATTATGATGATGATTTGCCTAGATACTGAACAAAATCACGAGTTAACAAAACGATCGGTCGGTACATCCTGATATGATGTAGGCACTTCCTCAGTACTGAGACACCGCCCTAGTCCTCAAGTTGATACATCCAGGTCCACTTTGCAGCCGTCGCCCCGGGAATTCTGATATCGTGTCATAATTTGGGTTGCGAGAAATGGGAAGGAATATACCTACACAATCATTCAAGAGTGATGTGTGTTCGTGACCACAAACAACTCATACAAGGTGTGTGTGTGTGTGTGTGTGTGTGTGTGTGTGTGTGTGTGTGTGTGTGTGTGTGTGTGCGCGTGTGTGTGTGTGTGTGTGTGTGTGTGTGAATCAGTTTCATATGCAGCTCATTCTTGCATTTGTTTCAAATCAGTTCACCCATGTTTTGTGACTATTTCTTCGTAAATGAGGATAAAGATTTGACGGATGGTAATTTCGCCACATCAACTAATGGAGCCGTGTTGCAGTTTCAAAGAACCCTCATGATTAGTCCACGGGTCCACGAAATGGGCAGGGCGCAGTCAACCAGGCGTATGGGGGACGGTCTGTGGCCGAGACCTTGACACTGCAGTTGTAGTTGCAGCCTGCCGGATGTTAGGGATCTCTAGGAAAGCAATGTATCCTTATTTGTTTGTGTGAGCACGCGTGTGTGAAAAGGAAACTCAGTTAAGACATCTGTCCATGTACTAATTTCAAAACCATTAATTTAAAAGCAGTGGGGAACTAATGAAGAGAGGCCGATCAGCCAAAAAAAAAAAAACCCCATAAAAACAAAAAAACAACAACAATGAAAACAATGAAGAAAAAAAAAAAGGGGGGGGGGGGTTGCTGCCACAACTCTTTGCCGGCTCCAGTGGTGTTCCTCCCAGGTCATGGGTGGAATCCACGGAGGGCTCGGGAGATGGGGCAATTTTTATTATGCATGATGATGGAGATGAGGATGATGGTAAGATGATGCTATGGAGGTCCGTGTGGTTTGGGACTGCGGGACAGGGCCGCATTCCACGCTTCCTGTCATAAATATCCCGCCATTAACCAGGCCCGGGAACTACGGCACCTGCGGTGCCGGTCGTGTAATCATCCACATCATAAGACGTGTCATACCAAGGGAAGCACCCCCAAGGTCGCACCCGTGAAGTGGGTGAAGCTCGGCTGTGTGGCAACAGCCTCCCCATTGGGCCCATAGCACACCCGCTCTGGGTAGGAGCCGACCAAGGTAGGAAAAATCCCGCTTGCCTCGGCTGGGACTCGAACCCGGGTCTCCCGGTCCATAGTCCGAAGTGCTAAAAACTACACTACGGGGGCCGGTAATAAAAAGGTTTTGAGCGGCCTGCATGCAACTGAGGTTAAAAAAAAAATAAAAAAGCACGCGTGTGTGAGCGTGCGCGTGTGCGTGTGTGCAATACGTGTTCCGGCGTATGGGCAATGACTGATAATTATGCTCTCTGTAGTACAGGTCCCTTGTATGACACTCGGGCTGAATTCCGGATTTCCGACCACACTAGGCCGTTTTAATCATCAGGAAACACCAAGAACTCAACGACGTATGCGAACGACACACACGAGAAAGAAATCCTGTTGAATGATACTAACAAGACCAAATGTACATGAGCGCGTCTCTCTCTCTCTCTCTCTCTCCAAATGTACATGAGCGCATCTCTCTCTCTCTCTCTCTCTCTCTCTCTCTCTCTCAAAAACAAATTAACGATAAAATGGATGAGTGACTAGAATCAACATTCACCAGATACGTCATTAGTGCTGATGTAATCTCAAACCGGAACATTAGCTGAAGTTGGAAGTTAGTAAATCCTCCACTATTTCCCCAGTATGGATCTCTCTCTCTCTCTCTCTCTCTCTCTCTCTCTCTCTCCAGCTGTGACGACCTGCGAAACTGCCGCAGCTGTCAACATCGTGGACAATGAACAGGCTGTTTCCCCCGGCATCGCCAAGCCTTCGGGTAACACAACAGAAAACACACCAGCTGGCGCTAGTAAAATTCAGGTGAGGATTACCCTGCCCAAAGACAACAGCCACGAGGCCCCTTGTCAAGATGAAGTCACCCAAACACGACCGGAGGGCACGGATGATCGTCAGCGACGGGATGTACCTCCCCGTGAGCGTATCATGGAGCGGAGTGTGGCTTCTGACACTACAACGCTAGTTGTTGGCGATTCTGTGCTCGCTGGTATGCAGGGTGACAAAATGGCGACATACCAGGGTGAGAGGGTACAGGTTCTCTCAGTGTCAGGCCTCCAGACTTCTCATCTTGTAGACTGGTGCCAGCAGCAGTCCCAGTCCCCTTCTCCACAAGTGGAACTGATAACATTTCATGTAGGGGTGAATGACTGCAGACAGGAGCGAGAAGTTGACAGCTCGAAATGGGACCGAGTCATCACCGCCTGCAAGCGTGCATTTCCCAGAGCTCGACTTCAGGCATCCTCCATTATGCCAGCGTTGGGAAACCATAGACTCAATCGCGTCATCCTCCCTTCCAACGCTAATCTCTGCCACGTTGCTAAGAAGCGGGGGGTGAAGTTTATTGACAATGACGTGGTATTCAAGGCGAGCAGTGGTGCCCCGAGGAAAGCCTGCTACAGAGACGGTAAAGGTGGGAGAAAGGACCCAATCCATCCCTCCAAGCTTGGGACCCGCAGGCTGGCCTCCAATATCAAGTATGGTGGAGAGGTTGTACAGAGGGCTAATCATCCTTCTAACAGTGGCAAGACAGGTGTAGAGCAGAGCTACTCACAGGTGGCGACAAGCGGCACTTCGTCTATACCTGTCAGTGCTGCCCTCTATCACTCTGCAGTACCCGGTGTTCATGACCAACAGCGGCAGCATCTACCCTATCACCTGTCGCAAAAGCCGCCATGTAATGATCAAGCAGCAGGTCTTGAATGGCAACAGCAACAACCACGCCAACCACCACACCTGCAGTTCCATCCACCGACTTCACCATCATGGCAGCAGCAATATATTACCAACAGTTTTCAGTCGGAACATCAGCAACCTCAAGCTGCAGCCACTGTGTTTCCGCATCCAGTCCAGGGTGAGGTACATGTGCCATTCAGTGCCAACCCATCTCCATTTCCAGTGCTTTATGGTAGCCAGGTGGCCCAAGTAACCAACCAGTTACGCAGTTGGTAATGTGTTGGTAGTGTGTACAGTTATTGCAAAACCAGCGCGTAATCTTTATTCTACTGTACTTCGCATCTGTTGATATTCTGAGACGATGTTTGCTGGATACATTCGCTTCTGGTGTGCCTAGCAACAGTATTGAGATAACTTAGCTTGTGTAGACTGAATTGTGAACTTCGGTGTGTCTTTTCAATATTGCTGTGTGGATATACGTGCTAGCACTTCTGGCTACGCCTACAGCAGCGGTGCTCCTAATTTGTGGTGTTACATCACGCTATTCCGTATTCTGGTGCTACATCGTACCACCCTGTTGTGGAGTGAATGTGTTTATAGCACCACAGCGGTGATTGTGATTCTCTGTAGTGCTGTTTCATACGTGTTGATAACTCTGTGACCGTATCACGTCATCTATCTGACTGGCTGGGGTCTGGATTTATTGTGTCTAACTTCACTTACAGTGATTCACATTATCATCTACATTATCCTCCTCAGACCTCGTGTCACTGGAACGGTGTTGCTGTGCAGTCAATAGACACGGTGCATTAACTGTGCGATCCCCACCTGTGCAGTACTTATCTGCAGTTAGTAGTTTGTTTTGTTAACTATCGCCGAAGCGTGGCCGTTACAGTGCCCTTGGACTTCCTATAGTGATCCGACGTGAATAGTGTGAACTACCTGTGTGTACACATATCGGATTACTCTTACCCCACGGATACTACCTACCTAGCCGAACAGGACTGTAGTGTGAGTTTTGTACACAATCACCTCTGGATTTATCCTCCTCTTCTACATATCCGTGGGTATCAATTTTCTTGTGCATACGCTGATTTTTGTCATCATCTGGCTTACATAATCATTTTATGTGGTGATATTATTGTGGTGCATATATTCCTACATTTGGACTGTTTTCAAACTGCCGGTGTAGTGCCTTTTCTACGTTTTGATTTCTTTTCCCTAGATCCTAGCTTCCTTTTTATCTCTACCCAAGTATATTCCATCTTTCCGTTTACCTTACATTTACGTTATTGTGTTGTGCTTATCTTCTGCGCGAAACAAAGCGTGTGTAGCCCGTCTGCTACTGAGCTACGAACTGTGTGACTGACTGTGTTCTCTTCACTGCGCGTTGTGTTATTGTCAAGAACTATATTGACAATAACTTCAAGTTTTGTTTAGATTATTATCTTTAAATAGCTGTTCATTCATTGGTTTATCTCTTCCTTTTCTTTTGGGATTTACGCTTTCAGTTTTATTATGATGTCTTCCTCGTCCGTTAACAACACCCAGTTACATATTGGGCACCTTAATGTCTACCATTTACTCAACAAGGTGCCTGATATCTGTGTTCTCTTGACCCAACCCACTCCTTTCCACATATTTGGCCTGACGGAGTCACGTTTAAATGACAATGTAAGTGATGCTTCCATATCTGTTCCCGGTTTTTCGGTATTAAGGCGTGACCCGAAGCTTCCACAGCAGACAGGTATTGCCGTATATGTTCACGACTCTGTTTCACACTTCACCCGTAGAAGAGTTGACCTAGAGTCCAGGTTTGTGGAAAGTGTCTGGGTTGAAGTCAAGGCCAGTAAATCTGCCCCTCTATTAGTGGGCTTTGTTTATCGAAACCCTTCTGCCAGTTTCGATTGGTATGATGACTTCATGCAAATGCTCGATAAAGTTAATCAATGTAAAAATGATGTTTTAATTCTAGGAGACTTTAATATTGACATGTTTTCATCAAACCCCGCATGGAACTCCACTCTAACCCTATTAGGCCTCAAGCAGCTTGTAACCTCTCCTACTAGGGTGACTGAAACGTCTGCTACTCTGATAGACCATATATATACCTCTAATAAGGCGAAAGTTTCCAGTACGCATGTGCCTGAAATAGCAATTAGCGACCACTATCCCGTGTGCTGTAGCTGGGCCTTGAAGGTTGACAAACAAACCCACAAGCATCAACACACTTCCATCCGCTACAGGTCACTTAAACACTTCAGTAAGGATGCTTTCCTAGCGGAATTGAATGAAACTCCCTTTCATTCCGTTTACCAACACAGTGACCCTGATGACGCTCTAGCTGAGTGGTACAGATTGTTCCTCGGGGTACTTGACAGGCACGCGCCATGGCGTGAAAAGAGAGTCAAACATCCTCACCCCCCAAAATGGCTGACAAAGGAAATAACAGATGCCATGGCCATTAGAGACGAGCTCAAACGCAGCAAAGATTTCCCCGCTTTTCGGAAACAACGTAATCGCGTTAAACATCTAGTTTTAGAAGCTAAAAAGATGCAGTTTCATCGCCTCATGGAAAACAAAAAAGACGTTATATCTGTCTGGCGCGCGTTACATTCACTTACAAAGCCTAAACACACTAGCTCATGTAGTTCCATTGCCGCTGACGCATTCAACAACCATTTCCTTTCCACAGCTGACAAATTGTTAAACAATGTTGTCACGGACACCCCCTTGCCGCGTGTGTCTGAAAAGTTACAAATGTTTTGCGATCGGAAGTTAGATCCTGATATACTGTTTCATGTTCCCTTTCTGACTGTATTTGACGTTGGCAAATCCATCAGTCAGATGAAAAACAAAAGGTCCTCCGGTCACGATGGAGTTAATAGTTTTTTCATAAAGCTAGCGCTGCCGTATATAGTCGACTCGCTAACGTATATCTATAATCTTTGTATTCACCACGGAAGTTTTCCGGCCATATGGAAAGTTGCCAAGGTAGTCCCTCTTCCCAAAACTAAAGACCTCACGGACCCCAACAAGTTTCGACCCATCTCCCTGTTATCCTCTCTGTCTAAACCGATTGAGCGCCACATCCACAAACACTTAAGCCTTTTTCTTGAACAACACAATCTCCTTCACCCCCTACAGTCAGGTTTCCGTGCCCGGCACTCTTGCCACACGGCTCTAGTTCATTTAACTGACAAGTGGCTTACTGCAATTAACAATGCAGAGATGACAGGCGCTGTGTTTCTGGATTTTACCAAGGCTTTTGACTTAGTGAATCACGGCCTCTTATTAATGAAACTTTCTTTGTACCGCGTTAGTGACAAAACTCTGGAATTTTTCGAGTCATATTTAGACAACAGACATCAATATGTCTCTATTAATGGCAAATGCTCATCGATGGGGAAAATCAATCATGGCGTACCCCAAGGGTCTATTCTGGGACCTCTTCTATTTTCCATTTTTATTAACGATCTTCCTCTACATATTTTAAACCCCAACGTCACATGCAGCCTTTTTGCCGACGACACCACCCTTGATGTTTCCTCGTCGGATGTATCGGTAATAAACAAGTCTCTT
>JACVVK020000120.1:427500-430000 GCA_018292915.2 Batillaria attramentaria | reverse complement strand
AAACAGAGAAGAAGTAGAAGTATAACACGCAGAATAGTAGACGCAACAGAACAAGAAGAAAGAACAAACAGAGAAGAAGTAGAAGTATAACACGCAGAATAGTAGACGCAACAGAACAGGAAGAAGAACGAAGAGAGAAGTATAAGAAGTAGGAGAACAACACGCAGCATAGCAGACGTAACAGAACAAGA
Source organism: Batillaria attramentaria (assembly GCA_018292915.2). Taxonomy (NCBI): domain Eukaryota; kingdom Metazoa; phylum Mollusca; class Gastropoda; family Batillariidae; genus Batillaria; species Batillaria attramentaria. The sequence continues at coordinate 429,809 of JACVVK020000120.1, read as the reverse complement.
AGAAGAACAGAGAAGTAGAAGAAGCAGAAGTACCGTGACAACACGCAGCATAGCAGACGCAACAGATCTAGAAGAAGCAGAAACGGAAAAGTTGAAGAGGTAGAAAAAGAAGACGAGAAGACGCAGAAGACACAAAACTATAAAGATGCGGAGAAGAAGAGAAGACGACGAATCAGTCACGCCGCAAATTAACCACTCCACTCGGCAGGCCTCGAGGCCAAAGCCCAAGGGCCTTTCTTCTACCGTGTATTGGTAAAACCTGTGGGTAAAACACAGTAGGTCCATGACGTCATTGTGTGGGGAAAAAGGGGGGTGATTCCACAGACCTAAAAAAGATAGACCCCCTGCGGTGCTGGAAGTGTGACGCCGCCGCGCGCCATGTTGCGAGTACCTGGAAGTGCCAGACGCTATCAGCTGTTTATATAGCGCGCATAGCATTGGCCAGACGCTATCAGCTGTTTACATAGCGCGCATAGAATTGGTCCGCTTTATCTTACGTCACATTTCTGATGACGTCTTTCTAAAGAACTTTGTATTTCGAACGAGGCGTCCTGTACACAGAGCATCTGAGTTCTGGTATTCACAAGATGGCCGCGATAGCGACACTCGCAAGCAGCGGTGGCAGCGTGCGGCGGTGCGTCTATCTTTTTTTTTTTTTTTTTTTTTTAGGTCTGTGGGTGATTCCAAGATGAAAGAGATTGACGTAATGGTCTTTTTCCTCAAATGACGTCAGTGTTCTTACTGCTTTCTTTCCAGGCTTCAAGTCATATCAAACTACACGCGCTACGCTCGTTGTAGTGTCTGGCAAAAAAGTTTTCCAGACCATGTCATGTCTTGTGCTCATTATGCCGCGGGACGCGATTGGCTAAACTCTGGGGGCTCGGCCCCTTTGATTGACAGAAGTCGGGTCGTCCATTGTGACGTACATGTAGTTTCTGACGGAGTCGGGGAAAATGATGACGCAGCGCTTTCCTTTCTTCAGTCCAAAGTCTCTGATGGCCTCAATAGCACTGTGGAGTACAGCACCGCAGCTGCCGCCTGCGTACACACACACACACACACACACACACACACACACACACACACACACACACACTGGTAAAGCAACTGATTCCTAACACTAACGCTCACCCGTACTGCGCTTAATCATATTTTTTTATCCCCCCCCCACTCCCCTCCCCCCCCCAAAAAAAAACAAAACAAAAACAAAAACCCCAACCAAACAACAACAACAACAACAAAACACACACACACACACACACACACACACACACACACACACACACGCACGCACGCACGCACGCACGCACGCGCACACACACACACACACACACACACACACACACACACACACACACACACACACACACACACACACAAACCCAGAATGTAGCCGTATAATTATGTCAAGAAAGACCGACTAAATTCACCTTTTTGATTTTGCGCACACCTAACCGGGGCTTCTACTTCTTTGCGTCGTGTCACTCATCCGCTACTAGGACGCATCGTGTGAACCGTGTACAGCCATACCGCGCAACTTACATCGTAAGGAAAGAGTCATAACGCAAAGAACTGTGAAGAATATGAAACGCTATGACTCACCGCACAGCAGACCCTCATCACGAATGAGTCGTCGTGCCATCAGGAAGGTCTCTTTGTCGGGGGATTTGTACCACCTGTCCACATACTGCACGCAGACGAGCATACTGTATCTGATACGCTATGTATGATAAATTATCAAGATTATGGGAGTTAAACCAAGCAGTCTCTTTTCAAAATAATTCACCTTTCTCCCTCTCTGTCTGTGTCTGTCCGTCTGTGTGTGTGTGTGTGTGTGTGTGTGTGTGTGTGTGTGTGTGTGTGTGTGTGTGTGTGTGTGTCTCTCTCTCTCTCTTTGATTTTGTAGTGTAGCAACGACACATTAAGTACAAACTGGCACATAATAACGCCAAAACTTTCTGCCGTTTAAAAATAAAGTGTAATTGTTTCTCTCTCTCTCTCTCTGTGTGTGTGTGTGTGTGTGTGTGTGTGTGTGTGTGTGTGTGTGTGTGTGTGTGTGTGTGTGTGTGTGTGTGTGTGTGTGTGTGTGTGTGTGTGCATACGTGTTTTCTCACCTTCCTCTCCAACACAGTGGGAACGAAGTCGTGGCCCATGCCTTCCACCTCAAAGAACGACGAGTCTGACTCGTTCAGCTCACGTGGCTCCGCCATTATGGAACCCACAGGGTCCACCCCGATAATCTGCATATGGAAATGAGATTGAAATTAATTTAAATTTGTCAGGGGTGGGATTAGAACCAAACTAAAACC
>JACVVK020000120.1:310000-422500 GCA_018292915.2 Batillaria attramentaria | reverse complement strand
AAAGCTATTCTCATTAATAATGAGTGATAATGAGTATCATAATTATTCCGTTCCGCCCATATTATCATAATTATTTCGTTCCACCCACATTCTCATCATTATTTCATCCCGCCTACAAAACCAGTAATGAAGTAGAGGACACGGGAACAAAATCAAAACTGATTCGTCCGTACTTCTAAAATTCACTGTTATCTGCTAGCGATGAGCGTCTTAAGACTGCCAGCTCAAGATTAGATCCCAAGGAACGTGGTCAGTATCATTCCCGTTCCGGGGGCGTCGCTACTCTTGGCCCCCGCGACGATGCCAGCTCGGGCTAACCGAAACCGGGCTGAGCTTAGGTAATGCCGAAGAAGGAAAAAATCAAACTACTCGGTGACAAGGAAAGTGGACAGTTACGAACAACTTTGAGGTCCCCGTGTTATTTCACAGTGTGCACAGAAGCGGTAAAAACTGTCGCATTCACCAGCACCAGTACACTCTCGGCCTGTTTCGAGATTATTACCTGCATGAGTAATCTCCCTTGCCACAACAAGCACGCATTTTTCGCGGCGGAGCACAAAGCTGCCACGAAAAATGATTGATTGCTGCGGGTCTACGTATGCACGGGGGACTACTCATGCAGGTCGACTCTGTACATTTTTTTCACACTTCGGAAAGCTTTTTCTTGGGAGCTTAGATCTTTAAGTTCACTGTAACTGCCCACTCCCGTTTTCTTATCCAACAGGCGGGGAAGCGTCCCATCTAATGGCCGTGCCGAAAGCGTCACCAGAGGCCCGCGTGTTCTAAATTGCAAATTTACATTATTCTCATGCATGAAACCTACGTGCTCTTGGGCTGACAGCCAAATTAGTCAAGCTGTATGATTTACTCACACTGTGTGTGTGTGTGTGTGTGTGTGTGTGTGTGTGTGAATCTCTCTCTCTCAGAGTGTGTGTGTGTGTGTGTGTGTGTGTGTGTGTGTGTGTGTGTGTGAATCTCTCTCTCTCTCTCTAAGTGTGTGTGTGTGTGTGTGTGTGTGTGTGTGTGTGTGTGTGTGTGTGTGTGTGAATCTCTCTCTCTCTCTCAGTGTGTGTGTGTGTGTGTGTGTGTGTGTGTGTGTGTTGGAGAGTGAGAGTAAGCACGACAGTGTAGGCAAACAGGCTACTAGCTTTGTATGCGGCAGTCTTCCCCCCTCAGAACGAGCACGTTAAACTCCCACACACCCACACACCCCTCAGAATTAATACAAGCATACAGAATTTACAGTACAACAGTCGATGCGTCGAAATTGCAGACACCTCCAAATCAGTTTCAATAAAGTGAGATAATACTGTGAACAGAACTCACAGCGGAACGTGACGATGGGGAGACTGGTCAAGTGACATGCCCAGTTCGTACGTGCATCTGCTGACCTCATCCGGTTTGTTCCAGTTTCTGAAGGGACTTTCCACTCTGTCATCGGACTCTTGTGGTGCGGGGGCTGTGTGCCGGTCACGTGTCTGACCTCCTGTTGCATCACCCCAAAATGAAAATGTTGTTTAGTTGATGTTTCTTTATGTTGAAGTCTTTATTGGTGCAATACAAAACACAAAAAACTTGTTTCCTGACACTTATAAAGTTTCTTACCTTCGACCACATTTGTGAGACACACGGAACTCGTGTCTTGCTTGCTGGTAAACCAAGCATAACCTCTTACCTTCCTTCCGGATCCAGTTTCTTTCGAGAAAATTCTGCGGCTGATCTACTGCTTCTCCAAACACCATCAGCTATCAAGATCGATGTTATACTTTTCCTAATTATATCAGCTAGGTTCCACTAACATCTGAAAAGAAAACAAGGCCGTCGGCCCAATGTCAAATATGTTAAAGATACAATGTGGCCCTTCTTGATTTCAGGAAAGCTTTTGACAGCGAAGTCATCCATCTTCTCCTCTGCCTGCCTGTGTTTGTGAAGATGCGGTTGACATGTGCACTGTATTATGAGTTTTGTGTCTCATGTACTCGAAAACTGGTCCTGAAATGAACTATTTTCAACATCTGCGCCAGTGACTGACCAAGGGCTCTTCAAGGCGAGGTCATGGCACCTGCAGTTTTTGTCTACAATACGGTCGCTCAAGTGCATGTGATAAAATTGATATTAATTTTGACACAGCAGCCTATATTCGTCAGCAGCAACAGCGGATAGTTTCAGCTTTGTGCCATCCAGGGGCTCCTCAGGGCTGGAGTCCTTCTCCTGTTTACTGTCTACAATTAATGATTTGTAACGTGTGTAAAAGGGAGCACCGGCCTGCACTCCAGAAGGCACCATGTTGTTCTGTGACATCGCTCGACTCTGGACAGGCTCAGCAGCAGAATCTCAGCATACATGTCCTGCAACCATGGGAAGACAGCTGGCGAATGCAGTTCAACCCATGTAAAACTCAAAAACATTCAGTGAACACGTTCAAACAGGCAGCACTAGAGTCCCACTTCCAACAACCGGAAAAATACTTCATCGGCGGCACACATCTTTGTGGGTGAGTAAAGGTAAGTATTCAAAAATCTAAGCTCCCAACAAAAAGTTTTCCGAACTGTGAAAAAAAAAATTTCAGAGTCGACAGTGCAAGCACAGTCAACTCTGTCACAGTTGCAGAGTTTTCAGCGCTTCGGGGACCCTTATAAAACCAGAGCACGAGTTTGCCGTGACATTATTTGGCTTTTGGTCAGAGGAGACACATCGCTACAGTGTCCAGCGCCGGGATGTTGAGTGCTGCACGATCTTTCTCGCTCAGTGTCAAAACACAAACTGATCTGTGAATCAGGCTGCCCTTGGGTTTTATTGGGGTTTCAGAGACGCTGAAAACTCTGCAACTGTGACAGAGTTGACTGTGCTTGCACGGTCGACTCTGTAAAATGTTTTCACACTTCGGAAAGCTTTTTGCTGGGAGCTTAGATCTTTAAGGCTTAAATCTGCGCAAGCCACATCTATGTGGAGTAGTTTGTGAGTTAACACAGACAAAATATTTTTTAAAATATATCTATTAGTTTGTGTTACACACACAATTTTCACTGGTTTGTGTATTCTTACCTTTTTTGGAGACAGTGGACATTTCTCTTCTTTGCTGTGTGTGAACATGATCTGAGGACATAGACAAACGGACTTCAGTTTAACCTTTACATTTTGATAGCCTGGTGGATTTGTGATGTTTTGAAAAGATGGGTTGTGGAGATGGGGTAAAGTGGAACAGGGTTGAATGCATCGTCTAAATCAGATATTTTCTTAATGAACCAAGTAAGTGGGTAAGTAAGTAACCGGGTGGGTTGGGTGGGTGTTTGGGAGTTTAACGTCCTTTTCCACCCCATAAGGGTGATATCAAAGACGGGGCAACGAGAAAAAAGGCCAGCACAAATGTTTGGCCCCAGCCAGCGGGATTCGAACTCACGACCCCAGCATTGAGAGTCCAACGCTCTACCATTCGGCCACCCCGGCTCCCAAGTAAGTAACTAACTAACAACTAACTAACCAACCAACTAACGAGATAATTAAGTTTTTTTAGGGCTCGAACTGCGAATAATCTTTAACTTTCTCTGGCTCTGCTAAGAGTTTTTCTCAGTAGCATAGTAAAATATGGTTGCTTTCCCTTTGACTGGTTATAAACCCGTTTTGCTAGCACTGTATTTAGTTCCTCTTCTGACTGAGACGAAAAACAGAAAGTTGGCGGTACCATAAATCGGACCTCTGTTGCTACGCACTGTGAGCGTTCAGCACAGAAAGAGTTAATCTTAGCGACGATAACAAGTAGGCAAAAAAACAACAAAAAAACCCAACAATAACAATTCAGTTTATAGGCTGACATGTATATATATATATATATATGTCCTACATTCTGACATCATTTTTGTCCCCTTTGGATCACCAGATCATGTCCTAACCTACTGTTTCACATTTTAGCCAGACCTGGCTACCCTTTCACTGTAAACAGAGGAAGATTTTCTATCGTCTGACCCACTGAAATGGCCTTGACAGTTTCAGACGTGTATCCTCAGCTGTGACCCGCTTAGATAAGGCCGTCATTATCAGTACTGGAGTAGGAATATTTTCCATCACGCACGCCACCCTTTTCATGCAAACTCTTTCTGTTTAGGCTATGTTCACTCTCAGCATAAGGTAACAGGCAGATTCAGTAGGACTTCGTAAAGAGGACTTCGCTGAGCAGCGTAACCCATTTACATGTAAATTAGGCTCGCACGGCAGAGGCCGCGAGCTGCTAACGCGCTGCGATTGGCTAATGGCACCCGTAACATGCCTAATTTACATGCAAATGGGTTACGCTGCTCAGCGAAGTCCTCCGCACGAAATCCTACTAAATCTCACTAATAAGGGAAACACTCTTCCAATGGTGGTCTTAGTCGCATGCACCTTTCAAATTTGGACCGGGACCGGCCTCAGCCTGTTTTTTAGCCTCTACTCTGTTAGAGGACAGCGGGATGATTACTGAAACTTGGTTTCTGCAAGCTAAGTCTCAGATTTCCTTTTCCTGATGTTCCCTTGGCGCAGGCCACTCACAAAGTTCGCCCGACCGGCGAGGGTGTCTGCTCTGTGTGAATGAGGCTTCGTTCTTCAAGATTGTCGTGACCTCAAACCTACAAATCTTGCTTATCCTGCCATTTGGGAAGGTCTGCAGTATGACAGGTATCTGTGCCAAGGCCAAATTAAAATTCAAGCCCTATGATACTAGCCATTAAACTAAAGTTGGAACGTGTCAGGTTTTTTATGACTGTGCAGAGATACAGCTACAGGGTACAAAGCTGTATTTTGTGTCAAAAATTGAAAGGGCCTGGCCCACTGCCCTTAAAATGTGTGGTGATCGCGGATTTCAGTCGCAACCCCAATCGTACGTTAGTGTGCAGCATTGTGTGTGTGTGTGTGTGTGTGTGTGTGTGTGTGTGTGTGTGTGTGTGTCTGTCTGTCTGTCTGTCTGTCTGTCCTCTGGCTGTGTGGTCTAGACCTGTGTAACCTTTTCCATCACAGTCATGGCTTAATAAAATAGCCCGCTCGTTAGGATCATTTCGTATCACTGAATCCATGGGATGCATGGAGAAAGACTAAACTAGTCTAAGACTTAGCTCTATTGTCAAACTCGTCACGTTGGGTCTATCATCAGCGAGCACTGCCATTTAGCCGCAGGCTCGCCTTAGTCTCCGTTTATGCATCTCGTGCTGATTTTTCCGACTCGGCTTAGTCAAGCTAGTCTCAGACTTATATGTCCGTAGTCGCCCTCCATGCGTCAGGCCCCAGGTACCCAAACTGACTGAACCCAACACGCACGCTCACGTGAATCACACGCATTCTCTCACACACTGGACATAAACACATTACGATCACATGGTGCGAAGAGTCAGCTCAGCTATCTAAATTTCGGAATTTAGGCTGATTGCATTAATTTTATTTTTCAAATTTGGTGGGCTGCACATTTCCAAAGCCTAGGGGGAGGACGCCGGAGTACCCGGAGAGAACCCCCGACGATCGGCCCGAATAAAGTGGCTTCTACTGGTGTGCAGTGGTTTGTTCTTTGTAACCAGTCTTACCATATAGCGGGTACCCCCTGATTGTAATGTGTTTATGTCCAGTGTGTGAGAAAATGCGTGTGATTCACGTGAGCGTGCATGCTGGGTTCAGTTCGCGGCGCTTTGAGCCGATTCATGAAAGTGGGTAAAGCGCCTATACAATACTCATTATTATTATTACTCAAAGCCACTATTACGCAATGCGTGGGCCTTCCAAGCTAGGCCTAGACTGCTGCAGACTTCATAATACTGGCTTGAAGTGGCTTTTAGTGATCTGAATATTTCAAGTAAAATTGCGATTTTTTCCATGGGCTTTTAAGAGTTAATTTAGCAGAGCCTAACATAATAATAATAATAATAATGAGTATTGTATAGGCGCTTTACCCAATATCAAGAATCGGCTCAAAGCGCCACGAACTGAACCCAGCACGCACGCTCACGTGAATCACACGCATTCTCTCACGCACTGGACGTAAACACATGACAATCATGTGGTGCGAAGGGTCAGCTCAGCTATTTAAATATCGGAATTTTTAATTGCATTTATTTTTCAAATTTGGTGGGCTGAAAATTTCCAAAGCAGAGGGGGAGGAAGCCGGAGTACCCGGAGAGAACCACCGACGATCGGCCCGAATGAACGGTGCCACATACGAGAAGGAAAATTTATTTGCCTCGAGTGGGATTCGAACCCCTGACCTCTCGCATTGGTGACAAGTCTCTTAACCACTTGACCACCGACCGCCCCATGCACTCAACATGCACTCAACTGACCTATCTCGCTGCTCTTCGTCGCTCGCGAGATTTGGCTCGGTCCGGTACTGATCCTGAAGTGAAAAACGGGTACTGTGCTCTCCTCGGACACTACGTAAGTTTACACAGTCCTGCCCTAGCAGATGACCAAGTTCCAAGGGGGTCAGACTGATAGCGCGTTGGGTCACCGTATGGCCAGGGCCACACTGGCGATGTCACAAATGTCCCACGATGACATTCTATACTCCTCACAAAAAGTTATGGACCGGCCGTCTTGCCAGTCTGGATGTTCTTGCGAGATGATCATAGTTTGTGAATTCGGTTAGATGAAGTAGCAAAAGTTTATAGTTGTAATAGTAGCAGTAATTTATTGGAATGTATAAAAAAAAAATAATATTTTGGAATATGTGGTTGGGTTGAAAAGAACTGAGTCGGGCTACGCTGTGAAAGCAGAAAAGTCTTGCCCTTGCACTTCAAGGACATCACTGTGAAGTTGGAGCTTGAAAGACTTAGCCAAATGTCTAAAATTCGATCAAAATTAGCCCTCCACAATGCGCACCACAGCACGATTTACAGTACAGTTATATACACTCGCATTTGTGCGTTCTTGCCAAAACTACACATTTGCCATATAAATGAACACTCAGTGTCATCTTCTGACGCTTCTTTTGAACGTGACTGTACATAAGTGTAAGATTGAAACTTTCACTTTGGATACTGCTCGCTTCTTTTTTGCCTTTAATAGCAGGCCTGGAGGCACTATGATTCACTGCGTCGTCGGTGCGTCCTGATTGAGTCATGCATATTTTTGTTAGCGGTCCTTTACTTTTTGTGGTGAGTATATAGAGATATGCATCGCGATTAGAACGCAGGTAAAAGGACTTGATCTGTACCTGAGCCATAGGGAATCCTGAGTGTGAGGAAGTTATCTCCTCTGTACAGCCAGGTCCTTCAGAGATCGGTCAGTGACTGGGTGCTTTGTTGCTTTTGCTTTTTTTCAGGAAAGTGGGGCGGGTATCAGTTTCTCAGTCATGGGAGCAGTAATGCAGCACACGTTTGCTCCGACAAAATACGCAGCGCCGATATACAAACATCACGAAACAACCCCGGACCTGTGCACCGCGAGCAGTACTGGAGAACCCACTACACTCAGTCACTGACATCACGTGCAAAGTTCACATTGTCGTGTCTCTTATCTATCACGAACAGCTGTCTTTATCAGTTATTGTTGCATCATTTTCACTGGGCGCTTTCTCTATTCCCCCCCCCCCCTCTCTCTCTCTCTCTCTGATCCTCTTCGAATATCTATTAGCCAAAAAATAACCGACAATGATAAAAAGCAGATACCCTATGTTTACATGATGTAAATAATACTAAATATGACATGCATGCGGTGAATTTGTGCGTGCGTGTGTGTGTGTGTGTGTGTGTGTGTGTGTGTGTGTGTGTGTGTGTGTGTGTGTGTGTGTGTGTGTGTAAAGTTTCATGTTCCACTTTTAAGTATGTTCAAACGTAGAATTTTTAACGGCAAGTTTGAAAATTGGTCAAAAACCAACACTTCCACCGTTCTCAAATAAAGTTATTCAATTTCAAATTCAGTTTATCTCTCGACTCCCCCGGCTACAGAGAAAAACAACCCTGACCGTAATACTGGCAGTCGGAATAGCAGCTGTGTTATAGTGGGCAGAAGTACAAGAAACCCAGTGAATAATATTCACAGCGTGAAAAAAATGCAACGAGTTTGGTCAAAAGTACAGGAATCCAACGACAGCATAGTATGGGAAAGGCAATGAAGTCGAGTTATTTTGATGAAACGTAAAGAGAGTCAGCTTGACTGCATAATACTCACAGCCTGAAAAAAGGCAACACGGTTGTGTTAATTTGGTCACCAGTATAGATTAGCAACTTCTCTGCCCCCTTACCCAGCATCTCTCCATTCTGATCTGCACCAGAAGTCCAGTAGTGGAGATGTCTGCCTGTTGTGGCCCTCACTGCCGATGTGTTCAGATTCGTGACTGCCGGGAACTTGAAGGAGAGGCGAGTTATGTGTCTGATACTTGCTAACGCCATCGTGACTTTCTTTCTGTGAACAGCTGTACTCTGCAGAAAAACAGGTCGAAATGACCAAAAGCTGAAAAGAGCGTGGGTCGAAGTATACATGGGCGAGATGTTCACTTGCACTCTGCAGAAAAACAGGTCGAAATGATATTAACCTGCACGAAGCGTAGGGCGAGGTTGGGAAAGGGGGGGGGGGGGGGGGGTCCAAAAGTTGAATGCCAGGAGCTTTTCAATGTGATTAGACTAGCAGTCAGATACGAAAGCGAAATTTCGTAAACAGAATAGAAGAAAAACACAAGTTTGCATCTGCATTGCTGTCTGTTTCGTTAGTATGGACTTTACGGTCAAATAAACCAACAGATAACGTTTATATGGCGTGCCGTAAGAGACCAGATTTAAGTACAAAATGCCCGCTTTTCTTTGGCTAGTTGGTTGTATTTTTTCCCTGTCGACGTCTGTTACAGTCTAACCTTTGGGGAAACAAAGCGTCAACTTTTCCTTACTAAATGGTTGCACATTTCTATATCAGATAATTGGATTTTATTGCTAAATAAACCAGCAGAGTTCGTAGACTCCATTACAGTCCAACCTTTCCGAAATGGTAGAATGAAATTTTCCTTTGTAAGTGTATTTTATCGCCAAATACACTAACAGAAGTTTGATCCATAGGCCTACCATTGTCAAAACCTTTCCTAGCCAAAGTGGTAGTTGACTGGTGCAAAAGCGATTCCATATACACGAAAACAACATAGGCCAACCATTGTCAAAAACTTTCCTCGCCAAAATGGTAGTTTACTGGTGATAAATCGATTCCATATACACGAAAACAACAACAACAACAAACAAACAAACAAACAACCACACAAACAAAACGACAGTACTAGAACACTGAAGCCACCAGTCACCACCTCACACTTACTTGAGCTTACAAACCAGCACAACCAGCGACAAGGGTTTGACCCGGACTCTCAAAATTGCGGTGCGCCTGCCTAGACTAGCCGCCCCGGGCGGTGACGCAGTGGTTTTGTCAGTTACCTGCAACCCGTGACAGCGGCCCAGGTACATATTTGGGCTTGAGGGGTGGGTCCTTCGCTGTGCCTCAACTTTGGCTAATCTAGGTTCGCGTCCCGTTGGAAAGTTTTGAAGGAAACCGCGCTGCAGTGAGCTTGGTAAGGCCTGAATAGCTTTTCATGGGGGGAAACACGATGGCGCAGGGGTATGGTTATGGTACTGTACGGCTGTTCCTCAGCGCACATGGCCGTCTCTTCCGAGACGCTCAAGGCGCCGCAGGGCTGGAAGACGAAGCAGTGAAAGCCTGCTGCCGCTGCGAAATGCTACTTTATGTGCAAACCGCTTCACCGTGGCGCGTGCGACAGTAAATATTTCTGTTCAGTCTCCACTCTACCAGCCACACACTACTCTTCTTCGAGAGATGGATGTGGGATTTCGTGCGTGCGTGTACACGAGGGCGGGACAGGCCGACCAAACTGCTGCTCGCCAAGCCGGGATTCGAACCCGTTACCACTAGGAAAAATTCCCTCTGTGTGTGTGTGTGTGTGTGTGTGTGTGTGTGTGTGTGTGTGTATGCGCGCGCGCAATGATTATGACGTCCTATTTGCCAGTTGCCGTTTATACGTGTGAAAACTGTCAAATTCAGGTTTTTTTTCAGCCCGAAGTCTCTGGAACTCACTGCCATCCAGACCGGAGAGCGTTAAACTACAATGCACGAGTCTTGAGTCCGAGTCCCGGCTGAGGCCAAATATTTGTGCTGGCCTTTTTTTCTCGTTGCCCCCACTTACCCACCCTCTGCCATCCTAACCTTACTATACCTTACATGTACGGCGGTTAACGTTTGTTGATTTGCTCCCTTGCACCTAGCAGCTTGTTTAATGCGGTGAGTGGGTTGGAACTCTGTGTGTGTGTGTGTGTGTGTGTGTGTGTGTGTGTGTGTGTGTGTGACAGTGTGTGTGTGTGTGTGTGTGTGTGTGTGTGTGTGTGTGTGTGTGTGTGTGTGTGTGCTGATAATGGTGACGATGATGCATTTTGTATGTTTATTAGTGTAGCAAGGACAGATAGTAAGGGAGACCTGTGCGCCGTCTATCATCTCATCCTTGAAAAACAAAGTTTCAGTCAGTCAATCAGTCAGTCTCTACCTCAAGTTTTTCTCTCTCCTGCATCTCAAAGGCACCCGGCCGTCAGCATGCTACAATCATCATCATCATAGTCATCACCACCACAAAATGAATAGCAGATTTATTTCGAACACGTAACAGCGATGCAAGCATGCATGTTTCCTGCTCTGACCTTGACTGATCCTCAGGTTAACATGACATTTACCTTGACCTAACGACCAAGGTTAAAGGATGCTTTTATCGGCTGTGAAGTCAGTCTGTAAGAATGTAAACAGCGAAAGAGAGAGAGAGAGAGAGAGAGAGAGAGTTGGTCGAGTTTTTGTGTCGCTAGTGTACACATGACCTGTCCAAAAGGTGAAAAGGCTTACGCATATCCTCGCGTGAAGTTGCATGACCTTGAGCGCGTTCCGGCCACCGGGACAGGAACGCAAAGAGGAAGAACAATAACAAATAAAGTTAGGAACCAGTCATCCCCGTACCGGGGGCCGAATCGTTAACACTAGGCGCCTAGTGTTAACGATTCGGCCCCCGGTACGGGGATGGGAACCAGTGGGACAGCAGAACCTAGTCGGAGATCTAGAATCGAGAACAGGAATCCTGAGTTTGCGCAAGAACTATTCATTCCCCCTGGTACCAAATTGTTCGTATAACAACTACATGCATAGTTAGTTAGTTAGTTAGGGCTTAACGCCGTGCAGGCAACAAAGACTAATTCGCGGCTAAGCAAGGTCTTCCTCCGCTAAGTCATTAAAAGGGTCACAGTATTACTTAAAACATGATGTAAATATATATTAAAAATCTAGCTGGTTTTTAAATGAGATGACATGTCTTAAATCGACTCAAGTCCAAGGCTTATCAAAGGCTTCACAGTAGAGAAGGTTAGCCAAGGAGAGTCTGTAGTGTTTACGATGAGTAGATTTTATAAAATAAGTTTGACTCTCTCACGAAACAGTTGTCAGTACATTTCAAACTACCACCATCTGAGCCGCCCCGCCCCCCCCCCCCCCTCCTCCACCACATCTAGGCCAAAGTGTAACCAAGAGCTACGAAAGAGCTACTAGTTGTGCAGTTCTGGGTGTGGGGTGTTTGGGGGTTTAACGTCCTTTTCCACCACATAGGGTGATATCAAAGACGGGGCAACACAAAAAGCCAGCACAAATATTTGGCCCCAGCCGGGATCGAACTCACGACCCGAGCATTAGAAGTCCAACGCTCTACCATTCGACCACCCCGGCTCCCTGTGCATTTCTTGGTGCAGTGGATAATAATGATGCGAATGAATGATGATATGAATGGTACATGTACGATGAATGCTGAGGAGTGTCACGGGGTAACACGAGGGATGTACTCCCCGGCCAATGTGAAATGCCCCGGGTCTAAGGGAGCCGGGGTGGTCGAATGGTAGAGCGTTGGACTTCTAATGCTCGGGTCGTGAGTTCGATCCCGGCTGGGGCCAAATATTTGTGCTGGCTTTTTCATCGTTGCCCCGTCTTTGATATCACCCTATGTGGTGGAAAAGGACGTTAAACCCCCTAAACACCCACCCACCCCGGGTCTAACCAGCTTGAGACTAAAAGTGTTCCAGGTCAATGCAGCTTGAGGCTAGAAGTGTTCCAGGTCAATGCAGCTTGAGGCTAGAAGTGTCCCAGGTCAATGCAGCTTGAGACTAGAAGTGTCCCAGGTCAATGCAGCTTGAGGCTAGAAGTGTTCCAGGTCAATGCAGCTTGAGACTAGAAGTGTCCCAGGTCAATGCAGCTTGAGACTAGAAGTGTCCCAGGTCAATGCAGCTTGAGGCTAGAAGTGTCTCAGGTCAATGCAGCTTGAGGCTAAAAGTGCCCTGGGCCAATGCAGCTTGAGACTAGAAGTGTCCCGGGTCAATGCAGCTTGAGGCTAGAAGTGTCCCAGGTCAATGCAGCTTGAGGCTAAAAGTGCCCTGGGCCAATGCAGCTTGAGACTAGAAGTGTCCCAGGTCAATGCAGCTTGAGACTGGAAGTGTCCCGGGTCAATGCAGCTTGAGGCTAGAGGTGCCCTGGCCCAATGTAGCTTGAGACTAGAAGTGTCCCGGGTCAATGCAGCTTGAGACTAGAAGTGTCCCGGGTCAATGCAGCTTGAGACTAGAAGTGTCCCGGGTCAATGCAGCTTGAGGCTAGAAGTGTCTCAGATCAATGCAGCTTGAGGCTAAAAGTGCCCTGGGTCAATGCAGCTTGAGACTAGAAGTGTCCCAGGTCAATGCAGCTTGAGGCTAAAAGTGCCCTGGGTCAATGCAGCTTGAGACTAGAAGTGTCTCAGGTCAATGCAGCTTGAGGCTAAAAGTGCCCTGGGCCAATGCAGCTTGAGACTAGAAGTGTCCCGGGTCAATGCAGCTTGAGGCTAGAAGTGTCCCGGGTCAATGCAGCTTGAGGCTAGAAGAGGCCTGGGCCAATGCAGCTTGAGACTAGACGTGTCCCAGGTCAATTCAGCTTGAGGCTAAAAGTGTCCAAAGTCAATGCAGCTTGAGGCTAGAAGTGCCCTGGGTCAATGCAGCTCGAGGCTAAAAGTACCCTGGGTCTAAGCAGCTTAATGCTGGAAGTGCCCCTGAGGAAAGCGGACTGGAAAGTACATCTGGCTTATTACACCTGCATCTGCCTCTGTGTAAATACGTACCTCTGTTATCATATCCACTTACCGCATCATCACGTCATTTGTGTCAGTACGTCGTACCCTCTGTCCAAAATACGTGACATAAATCGTCTGCTGGTTAGGCAGGGCAAGATAGAGATGAATACAAGCACTTGGACATGAACACCTGCTCTTTCCAGTGCTAGTTAATTTTGCATGTCCACTGTACCTGTAATACGGGAAACTCAAACTAATGCAAGCATAATTTTATGTGGGCTGAACTACAGAAGTATTGGTACTGCTCTACTGTAAAATCTCAGGCGAAAGTAAGACTTTAGATCAACTCAAGATAGATACTAGGCCCCTCTAATCGAGCCAAGATGTGACTTCCCCGATCACTCATGGGTTACCCGAACTAGAGAAATACCTAACCAAGCACGTTCTGTTTGATTACTGCTTCGTCATTCGTGAGAACAACTCAAGCTGTGTATGATACGTAATGCCAGATAAAGGTTTGAAAGCAGCTTTTAGTACTTTCCCTAATACAGGTCACAGATGATACAGCTGTTTTTCTGCTCTTTGGCTCCTACTAATATCAGGCAGCACATTTACTTCAAAAACCACTAAAACTGACAATGGGGGATTTGGTCTAGTGGTTAAGGCATCCGACTTCGGATCCTGAGCTGCCTGGTTCGAGTCCCAGGTGGGCAGGAATATCAGTGGTGGGATTTTTCCTTACCATATCAAGTCAAATCCACGTGCAGACTCGTTTCCGGTGCCTGTCTCGCCTTCGTGTACACACTTGACGCACGCACATACATCAAATATGCACGCTAAAAATCCCACGTTCATCTTTCGAAGAAGAGTGGGCTGTGGTCGGTGTCGTGGTGAACAGAAATACTGAGTGTCCAGAGTCACCAGAGTGGATAGCAGGGTGGAGGTTTGCACATAAAGTAGCGCTTAGCGGCAGCAGGCTTTCACTGCTTCGTCCTCCAGCCCTGCGGCGCCGTGAGCATTTCAGCAAAGATGGAAATGTGCGCCGAGGAGAAGTCTACCATACCATACCATACCATACCATACCAATGGTTTCAAGGAGCAAGACATGTCAACAAGCTGCATGACAAAAATAAAAAAGTTCTTAATGTAATTTTGATAGTCTACTGATCCGGCTCCGTCACAACCCCACATACTGAAATGTGCACTCTGTTGTTCACATGCCCCAGGATATGCTTCAAAATTGGTCACTCATCGAGTGAAGTCTGCCATTTATCAACACATCAAATATGCCGCTTTTCACCAAAACCCAAAAATTGGCATCAAATGCACTGTTAACGACTGTAAAAAAAAAAAAAAAAAAAAATTCAAGGAAAACAAGGGAATTTCGCCTTTATGATACCGGTTCTCCTACACCCTAACCTGCCGCATTTGAATTGTATTCTGTGACCTGCAGACGCCGGATCACGTGCACTCTTTGTGAACGATTGTTTCGTTCTTGTGTATGGCATATGATATACAGTGTACTAGTAGCTTTCTTCAAGACTCAAATAATTATCAAATTTTGCGGGTGCTGGCATACATACATGTGTCTTTGCACTGGTGTGTGTGTGTGTGTGTGTGTGTGTGTGTGTGTACTTAAAGTTTAAACTATTCCTATAAAAGCGCATCCACCAAGAGTATTGCTTCACACAGACACCCTTCGAACGGTTGCAATTGTGAGTGAGCTTTACGCTCCAACTACAGAATAGTCCACCTTAGTTTAACCGTCATTGTACTTCCTGGGTCGTAGTAGACCCACAGCTATACGTTTGTTCATTTTGGAAACGGAACCGTTCTAACTTCTTATTGTTATATGTGTGGTATCTATGTGGTGAAGTGCTGGACACCACCTACCTGGTGGTGTGATGACACCACCAAAACAGCTCAGAACTGACGATCTTTGAGCAAAAAAATAAAATAAAATAAAAATGGTAGCAGTTGCTTCTTTAAGTACCTGTTTAGCATAAATTATGTAGGTGACCCAGCTGAGAGCATGATAACGACTGTCGACCGGTGAAGTACAGCCCACAAATACCACACGATCTTCAGACTGTGCGTGTCCTTATAGCTCACGTGACGTGATATAGGTCACAGACCACACGATATTTTTAGTTCTGCCAGACAGGTTGCTTTCATTAGATATTGCGCGCGCGCGCACACACACACACACACACACGCATTGCATTACATCAATACATATATATATGAATACCTTGCCCTTGGACCGTGGCGTACGTTTGCACACACACACACACACACACACACACACACGTCTCTACCGTTTCTCTACCTACATCAAACCACAGTACAGACACCGCCTCTGAATGCAGACCTCCATGTGAAGGAGACATTAGCAAATATGCATTGTTAGAGCTTCAACAGAGGTATTTTTTCCACAACTGCTGGCTTGCATCTGCAGTTACTTGAGGAAGAGCTTCAGAGAGAATTTTGTGTAAACGTGTACTAGAAAAGGAGAAAGAGAGAGGGGGGGGGGGGGGGACTTATTTGTGCTGTACAAAGCACTCATCATCACATGAGCCAAAACTGCCATCACTGTCATCAGTTTCTTCAACACAAATAATGCCTTTCAAATACACAGTATTTCATCCAATACACATTTTTTATTATCTTGCCAAAATAGATGCAGTAGTTCATTCAAATACGATAAAACCCATACCATACCATCAAAAACGCATGTGTAATATCAAGAAAGTTTTCCCTAAAAGAAAAATAGAAGCATGAAAATAGAAAGTACAGTGCCGTAACATTAAACAACGCACCATTTTCTTTTTGTTTCTTTTTTATTATTATGGAAAATAATGGCATCCATCAGAAACAAGATTGCATTTGTTTGAGCAGAGTCCACAATAAAATAAAAAATAATAAAATCATTCACACAAAAGCCAGAAAAAAAACAGAAGAACACAGTTTGAAAGTTTGGAATGATCAGCTGACTACAAGGCAGAAATTACTCAAAATCATTCACACCTTTCTCCTTGCAATCTGTACATTATTACAAAACATGAGATTCTCTACACATGAACCCCCCTAGAATCAGATCTGGACAAAAATCACAGTCCTTAACAAGCCTACACCGTGAATTTTATTCTGAAGTATCTGAAATGCACACAAAGTGAACGTGCGTTGTTGAATTTTTAGCATAACTCAATTTCGACACCAGCATAGAACAAGCAGAGAAATCTTGAGCTTTTCAGAAAAATGAGTAACACCCAAATTCTACAATGCCAAAGGCACTGCTTAGCATATTTATATAAAAGGCACTGCTCACAGTACAGTATATAATATGACTGGGCAATCTGTATGCAAAACACACGCTCACAGAAAAAGTTAATCAGAGAAGACCACATGATCGATACATGCATGCACAAAATATTACAGTTAAAAGATAAAACAAAGCATGTACTGACATTACTTTTTAGAAGCAAAACTACGTAACTGGTTAATTACTACTAAAATAATGACAAAATATCACACCAGTGTATAAACATACATACAATATTATGTATCCAACCAATTACTGGAAACACAAACACAACCACTACAAAATATTTAGTAATGCAAAATAGAGGTACACTATGATTTATCACAATCTCTGCATAAGTGTGTGTGTGTGTGTGTGTGTGTGTGTGTGTGTGTGTGTGTGTGTGTGTGTTTATTTCTTTGGTTTGTTGTTGTTTTTCTTGTCTTTGTTTGATACAGTGTAATTCGAGTCAACTTTCTGATGTGTTAGTGACATCAAACAGAAACCAAATCCAAACAGAAACCAAAACCAGCCGCAACCACTACATACACCCTTAACCTCAGCCATTCTGACTCTTAACCCATTCAACTTAGGGTTAGTAACCTAAGCTGAAAGGGTTTAGAGTCAGCGACCCCAAACCTACCCTGGTAAGTCCGTCTGGAATCCAAACTATAAACCTCTGTGCTGCCAACTTCAATCTTGTCTGTGTTTCCAGTAACTAGTAAGGCACTACCGGTATACATTTATCACACAATGTGATCAGTTCATGGATGACTTTTCAACACCCCAAAAATGATTTCACTGGCCAATAATATTTTCAGATAACCCAGCTACCGTAACCATTGGTCAGGAGTTTACATTTTTATTGTCGTGTTTTACCAAACCATGTACATACAGTTAACAAGAAGTTAAAAAAAAAGAAGAAGAAGAAGAAGAAGAAGAAGAAAAGTCTATCGTGAAACACAAGTAATATTGAGATCGTTTCTGCACAGGTTAAGCTTTGAACAGTCCACATGCAATCGGCATGTGGACTTGCGAACCCCGACATGTGACCTATTCTCACAAAATGATGGATAAGTTGACTTTAATCAACGTCATGTATTTAGAAATAGAAAAAAAACCCTCTCTCATTGGAAATAGGAATGTCACTTGTACTCCTAAAATGGCATATATACTAGTCACTAGAAGTTGGTAGTGGTATTGGTAGTACAGGTTGACCCAAAGCACTATTTACATACACTGCATGGAATTCCACAGCACAACTTATCCATCATTTCACGAGAACAGGTCACATACTTCCAACTCAGTTACAATGTCACAAAATACATTCAAAGTGCTGTGCATTCTGTTTTCGATTTCCTGTACAGTGCCCTGTTTATGATGTGTAACATATCATGCGTTCATTCGGGCTGACCGTCGGGGGGTTCTCTCCGGGTACTCCGGCTTCCTTCCCCTCTGCTTTGGAAATGTACAACCCACAAAATTTGAAAATAAATGCAATTCTGAATTCCGAAACTTAAACAGCTGAGCTGACCCTTCGCATCATGTGACTGAAATGTGTTCACGTCCAGTTGTGTGAGAGAATGCACGTGATTCACGTGAGAGTGCGTGATAGGTTCAGCTCGCGGCGCTTTGAGCCAATTCAAGAAATTGTGTAAAGCGTCTACACAATACACAGTTATATTATCATCATACCAAGCTATCAGCTCTGGTATGTTAAAAGGTGCAGTTCGTCACGATTCAGGTACGATGAAGTTTAACCCTTCAGCATCAGTTCCACCAGAAGAAAAACGACAAACACCAGTAGCTCATACTAACACAATGGTGTTGCATTCACAGACAATTTGCGAATAAAGCTGGCATAAGTTAAAACTACATGCAGTATACACGGGCTGTACATTTTCTAGTCACCCTTCTTTTATCACTGGCTGCCCTCATGCGAAGCAATGAAATTCAGGAGGTCGATGCGAGTAGCGATGCCGAAAATCATCTGTTTCTTTTCCATGGATCCAAGAGAGCCGGTGTCTGCTTTAGGGAAAGGACAGAAAAAAACACACAGGCATAACGATATCCTTTGGAAATATGACTATGAGCAAGGTCTAAATACACTATACATGACTAAGATGCCTATACTGTACTCTGGTTTAAAAATTACCTAGTCGGTAATGTTAATAACATTAATAATCTTTACTATCATTATCATGTTGCAAAAGTATGCATGGATTGGAAATGAACTCTATATTCAAATTCAGCTTATTTTCTGTCACCTAGGGGTAATTTGTTTTGATTGGCAAACACAACAGAACAAAAGAAACCCATAAGATTTTTTCACCATCAATCAAAGCCTACCATTTCTTTGTCTGTTTGTACATTTCAGTCGGAATGTACTGATTGATTTGTATCTCCTACAGCAATAATTTATCACAGACAATCTCCAACTTTTACATAATCATTCACTTAACACACACACACACACACACACACACACACACACACACACACACACACACACACACACACACACACACACACTGTGTATCCGTTACTTACACTGTCGCTGGTCATGCACCACCAGCACAAAGTGGTCTGTATCCAACATACGGGACAGCTGCCCAAGTGTCACGTCCATCTTCACCTGCAACGCACAAAGAAACACAGACTCTCGCAAAGCTACAGAAAGACAGGGGAGCTCTATGATCATGTTTAACAGGCTCAGTCTGTGCAATAGTTAAAGGCACTAATCCTATCATGACTGAGCAGTTTTCACGATACATGTATCTGTCATCACATCACTTAGACATCCGGTCCGTGACAGCGCTTGTAGTGCTGGCACTGAGCCAACAGAAGTGTACTCCATGAAGCGGTGACCACGCTGTGTGTTCATGTAGTGTAACAACGGTCTTAGAATTTGAAAGTTTGGCCGTAAAACAACACTGTATCGAATTAAAGAGCTGTACTAATCAAGATAGTGACTTCCACACCTGTACAGTTACGTTTTACATGCTGGCACTGAACCAACAGAAGATGCAATGCGAAGCGAAAGCCATGCACCCGTGATTGTGTTGCTGTAAATCACTGACTGCATGGGAAGGGCTTCATTTTCAATCTACACGGCAAGTAAACATCAAGTGCAGTGCATTCAGAGGTCAAAATATCACTAAATTTGACCGTTTCAATCACATATATATATATGCGCACTCACAAGTGCAGCTGCGCCAACTCCTTCGTGAAGCCTAAAAATCTTCGAACAGACACGTTGAAGCTGTTGATTCCTTTTGACCAGAACCTTGTTTATTGGTATATTGCAAGAGTTGCATATCTCTCATACTAAGCACTATTGAGTCTCAACTCTAAGCTGATAAACATTACTGGAAGGGTTTATACATTTCATACTGCACTAAAAAAAATCCCAGTTCTTCATGTTCTCATCACATCACCTGCAAGTTTTGGTTTGGACTGCCATATACACAAAAATCAAGCAATAGTACTGTATCATTTTCTGTGGGTTTTGGTTTGTTTTTTTTTTTTGTTTTTTTTTAAACTCTCGTTTTGCGAGGGAAAGCACTCTGCCTACATGCATCTTTGGTTAGATTTGGACATTTTCACATTTCTGCACTGGAAGGCAGGCAGGGGATTAGGTTCCTGTGCAACTTACATGGTCAAATTGTGTAAATATAATGTCCATTGTACCATAGGCAGAAACTGCTTGCATGCACACTCACCATTTTGAACTGCTTGTACATGATCTTGGAGACTGGGTCGCTTGGCTTCACCTTGTTCTTCACCATCTGGGCCAGAATGTTGCCCACGGTAACCATGCCCAGAATGGCCCTGCAAGTACACACACACACATACACACCAACACACTTGCATAAAGAAACATAAACACAGGATCTTGTACCTGCATAAATAATACCTGTACTCATTGTTACCAGATTGTGAGGCTTTTCAGTTTAACCGATTTTCGTTTTTCTTTGGGGGGAAAAAGGGGTTGGTAATTATTATGTTTAACACACAAATAAGGTAAGTAGTATCTGCTGTATGTACAATGTATCCATTCCTTCACCAGAATGTCAGGTTTGAAAGTACCGTATATTTTCAGTAGTACATGTATCCAGCCAAGTAGTGTGTGTGTAAGAATTTTTCAAACTTTACCAATAAAACAACACAAAAAACAACAACAAGAAAACTAGCTAAACCAAAAACAAAAAACCCTACCAACAAAAAACAAAAGCAACAACAAAGCTAACACAAAAACAACAACAAAAAATCCTTGACTGAAATGAAAGTTGCCGAAGGACATACCCTGATTCATCCACCACAGGCACCTGATCGAAGCCCTCCTTGTTCAACAGATCCAGTGAGTCCTGAAGCGTGACCGAAGGCGTCACAGTCAATGGAGCCTGCAGTTCCAGTGCACTGACTCTCAGGTTCCACCACCTAAGGAACAGGCAAGGGAGAAAACTGTACTTAAGTTGAAAACAGGGATGACAACTGCAAGCACTAGAAAATGAAACACAGAATTTCATCGTTGTGATGGAGTTTCTGCACACCATAATTTTGAGAATAGCTCAGGAAAAATGAAAAATGCAGTGTCAAAATGCACTATTCTCAAGATCATGCTACACCAAAATTCAGTGACGCTTTATTCCTGGAGAGAGAGAGAGCAAGCGATTACACAAACATAAAACACGCAGCTTTCACATGTATGCATGCTACATAATACAAGATCTGGAAGGATATATTACACAGAGAAATCTGCAAATACCTGAGAACACAAAACCCTCTAAACAAGCAAACAAATCTTCCAATATGCGCGGGTGCACACGCACACACACACACACACACACACACACACACACACACACACACACACACACACACATGTACGTTTTAAGCAAAAATGTGTCAACCCTCTGCAAATACTTCAAGTACACCAGTCATTTATAAGCAGCTGGGAAAGGTAATGGCAATGTACAATGCAAGGCTCCTAATAAGCAACAAACGTTCTGTAACAGACCAATGAAACAGTCGTAAAAGAACAAAAACCCACAAAACAAAAACCCAACAGTAACAACAACCCCCCCCCCCCCCCCCAAAAAAAAAAAAAAAAAAAACCCCTATGAGAACTAAAATACAAGAAACTAAAATACAATAAAATAAAATTATATAAAATACAATGCAATTAAAAAAAATATATATATATATAAAATAAAAGAAAAGAAAATGAATAAAATTAATAAATAATGCCTAATAAAACAAAAACAAAAAACCAAACACAGAAGCAACGACGACAACTTGAAAATCTTTCTCTCTCCCTTTACCCCTGCAAACCTGCAACGTTTCTCCTTTAATCCTAGTTGAAAACAAAGAGGGCACTGAAAGAATTGACAGAGAATACAACAAAGACTGTATGAATGATTAAATCACACAAACACACACACACACACACACACACACACACACACACACACACACACACACACACACACACACACACACAAACACACACACACGTCTCAATTCTCATCAGCAGATCACACTACCATCAACAGCATGCCAAAAAACACCAAAACAAACAATTCTATCAGACTCATGCTCTGTGCGAAAAGGAATACATAAAGATATGTTAAGTCTTTGCCACATAAATACAGTGTGAGTGGTGGGACTGCACTGTGTTAGCATGGAAGCAAAACATACCAAAAGAATGGACCAAAAAAAACAACAACAGTATCTAGATCAGCTTAAAACAACAACAAAAAAACACACACACACACACACACACAAAAACCACCACACACCAAAAAGATCTTTGCAGTTAGCTGACAACACAGACTGAAGTAAAGTTAAAATTACGGGGGCAAAACATCAATTACATGTAATAAATAATTCCCAGATCTGTTCAGTGTTGATAAGTACACCACACATGCACACATCAGAATAATATTTAAAATGACAGCTTGGACAAGGTGATAGTGTGAACAATGTACGTATCAGTGTGGTTGGAAAAATTACATGTAAAAAAATATTTAAAAAAAAGAAAAAAGAAAAAAAAATGAACACCATAAAAAAATTGAACACCATAAAAAAACTACACACACTGAAATCAAGCCCAGAGAGCTGAAGAAAGCTTGTGTGAGAAGCACTAAATTCCCAGTTAAAAATGATCTTTCACTTACCGCCTAGAATCAGACCTACAGAAAAATCAGCCCTACAGTTAAAAGGATCAATAAAACTACAAAATACTTCATCATAATTAAATCTCTTTTGTTCTTTTTTTTTAAAAGTCATACATCACAATACAAAAGACACACTATACAAATGATGACTAAATTTATAACAAAGTGATAATTATTGTGTTTGTACTAGTGGCATGTAACCTCTGAATCCCCCCCCCCCCCCCCCCCCCCATCCATTTTTCCGTAACAGTCTGCAATCTCAGCAAAAAGCGGGTGCTATCTGGTCAATATTGAGATTTAGCCAAAATCAGGTAGTTCTGCCCTTAAATTATGATGTCTTCCAAGGAGTTTTTTTTGCACTGTAAAGAGCAAGGTTGTTTCTTTAAGATGGATCCAAAAACGAAAAATTGAAAATTTTGCACTTAAGCCGGGTTTTCTCATGGAAGGTCACATATAAGCAGCCCTGCACAGCGTTCTGGGTTCTTCTTCTTTCATGAATTTGTTCTCCACGCATCTTCTGTTAATAAACTATTGGAGCTGTATCCTGTGTCTTCTCTGCGAGTGCACCAAGAGAGTGACATAGCAGGAGTAAAATACAACATTATTCTGAAGGAAATTTTTTTGAATTAGACTAAAATCTGCGCAGTTTGGTGCGTTTGGGGATGATTTTAAGTGCCTCAGAGGAGGTAACACATTTTCTGAGGGGAATTTTTTTTTTATATCCAAAGGTGGAAATCCACCAAAAGGTGGCAGATTTTAACCCCTACTGAAGACCTACACACAAACAAAGGTAAGGACGCAGTCAAAATTTTAATGCATTTGGAAGGTACGCATGCACAAACTGAAGACAGACAAAACAACAGGCCACTGACCATTCCTTCGTTGCTGTCACATTTTCCACTTCCAAGAAGTCTCTCTGGCTCATCCAGTCGTCACTGAGGAACTTGGTCCTGAAACAGAAACCGCTGTGACCATGAGTAACACCATTTTCACAAGAGCACAATATTCAACAAGATTTCCTTTACTAAGGCTGGGGAATTGCTGAGGGAAAAAAAGAGTAAGACTGAAACCTAGGCTGGGGTGCAGAGGCAGCGCCCTGCTGGGGGCACACAGGGGCAGTGCCCCACTTAAGAGAACAAATGTTAGCATTTTCAAAGGCATTTAGTAGCCTCTACTGGCACCCAAACGAAAAATACTGCCTTGATGCTGACATGCTAGTC
The DNA here is from genome assembly GCA_018292915.2 of Batillaria attramentaria. NCBI lineage: Eukaryota > Metazoa > Mollusca > Gastropoda > Batillariidae > Batillaria > Batillaria attramentaria. The sequence goes on along the minus strand of JACVVK020000120.1, from coordinate 398,740 downwards.
TTCGAAAATGAAGTCAGACTGTTCCACATAGCATTACATGTATCATCTAAGTTTTTCCTCCTTCCTTTTCTTTGGCTGAAACTAAGATTTTTTTTGGCTGAAAGGATAGCAAATTTGGCTGAAAATTGCCAAATGACTGAAAATTCCTCAGCCTGTTTACTGGATTACTCAGGGCTTAAAATAGTCCATGATCCCAAAGGAGGAAAAGTGTGTAGATTTAGTGACAAATCTATGAGTGTGCATCTGCAAAGCTAGATGCTAGGGATGTTTGGGGGCATGATCCCCCGGAATTTATTTAAAAAAAAAAAAAAAACTAAAAAAAAACACCAACCAAACAACAGACTAAAATCTGTGCAGTCTGGTGCATTTTGCAGGCTAGGGAATTGCCGAAGGGAAAAAAGACTGAAACCTAGGCTGGGGTACAGAGGCAACGCCCTGCTAGGGGTCTACAGGGTAAACACCCCACTTAAGAAAACAAATTTTAACATTTTTCAAGGCATTTAGTCGCCTCTCCTGGCACCCAAAAGTAAAATGCTACCATGGTACTGACATGTATGTCTTCAAAAATGAAGTTCGACTGTGCCATATGGCATTACATGTATCATGATATATGACTGTGTGTGCAACCTTTTCCCTGCTTCCTTTACTTTGGCTAAAACTCAGAAATTTTTTGGCTGAAAGGGCAGAAAATTTGGCTGAAATCGCCAAATAACTGAAAATTCCCTAGCCTGATTTTGGCATGATTGTAAGTGCTTCAGTAAAGGAAACACTTTTTTTGGAGGAAAATTTTTAGAATTCAGCTAAAATTTATGCAATTTTGTGTGGTTTGGTGTGATTTTAAGTGCATCAGGGAGAGGAGAAACAGTTTTTGTGGGGAGGAACAGTTTTTAGCCAAAAGTGGAAATCCGAAACAAGGTGGTAGATTTTAAGCCCTGACTAACATTGGTACTGATCCCAATTACTTGTCTCAAAGCACTGTGAACTGAACCCCACATGATGATGTGAATAAAAATTAACATGCATTCTCTCTCTCACACACACACACACACACACACACACACATCACCAACATACCACAATCACGTGGTGTGGAGGGCAAGCTCAGCTATTTAACTTTCATAATTCAGATTCAAGTGCATAGCCACCACCCTGCATGACCTCAGAGAACACAAGCCCAAAATGTCCTGGTCCCATCTGTTTCTATTTTCTGCTTCTGTCCCCGCTGCCCATAGCCAGTGTGGGTGCAGTCCGGCATGGGTCTCTGTGTGTGTGTGTGTGTGTGTGTGTGTGTATGTGTGTTTGTGTGTATGTGTGTGCACGCGTGCGTGTGTCTTTCTCCATGTGTGTGTATAATTGTAATTGTAGAGCACTCTGAGCCAGCGTCTGCTGGGATACTGCGCTATATAAAAGCAATTTATTGTTATTATAATTATTATTATTATTATTATTTTATGTGGAAACCTCCACCCTGCTGCTCACTACTTGACTGGTAGACATACATGTAATTTCTGACGGAGTCTGGGAGAATCACGACACAGCGCTGTCCTTTTTTCAGTCCGAAGTCTTTGCAGGCTTGCAGTGCACAGTACATGGCCGATCCACAGCTACCACCTTTGACAGAGGAAGATGCATGTTTAGTAAAAATGGATGAAATGAATGAATCAATCCATAATAAATCACTTGTTCAATAGTATCAATTGTTCGATTAATCACTCATAAGTCATTGGTTGCCAAAGTGTGCCTAAACCATTTTAAAGTGTACTAACAGGCAACGACAATGAGACGTTGGTGACTGTCTTTTAATGGTACAATTGTAACTTTTTTTTTGCACTTGCCATTGCGAAACAACAAATGTCAAACGAAATAATGAGAAAACAACCCAACAACATAGCTCCTAAAAATATTTAAAAACCCCAAAAACCTGCAAAAACCCAAAACCAACCAACTTTGCACTTGCCTTTAGGAGGTACCCCCCCCCCCCCTCCCCTTGACAAAAAACTCCAACCAAAACAAAACAAAAAACAAAACAAAAACAAAACAAAACCAAAATATACAACAACAACAAAATCATGCAAACACAACTCACCACAAAGAAGCCCTTCCTCGCGGATCATTCTCCGTGCCATCGTGAAAGATTCCTTATCACGTGATTTGTACCACTTGTCTACATACTGGAAACAGGAAAAAAAAAAAAAAAAGATTACAAAAAGGCCACATATCCAGCTGCCAATCACTAACGTCACCAGAAATGCAGCACATTGCAGCCTTGCAAAACTGTAAACAATGTACCTAAAATAAATATTCTCCATAGTGTATCTGAAACAAATTTACTCACCTTTCGCTCACACACAGTGGGGACAAAATCGTACCCCACACCCTCCACCTCATAGAAAGTTGTGTCAGATTTGTTGAGTTCATCGGGCTCAGCGATGATGGAACCCACAGGGTCCACGCCGATGATCTAATGCAGAGAGAGGCACATAAAACTGCATTTTACATCCATTTAATGATTTTCATCATGTCGGTATTGTACTGCATGTTCCCAAACAGATACAACGGGGTGGAAGAAGGGGGAGAACCATTTTCCAAACTTTGGGGGCCATCTTCATTTTTGCTAACACAAACATGATCATCCCCCCCCCCCACCCCCCCACCACCACACACACTAGAAATACACAAAGCATGTCTACTGATGAATTAAATAATATGCATCTATGATGAGCTTGAATGGACAAGCCCAAACTAATGTCCCAGTCTATCACTGACATTATGCTGATAATAAACTGTATCAGTATGACCTATACCAAAACACACGTTCAAAGCTGATATTAATATAGATCACCTTGCATTTAGGACAGCGATCCTTGATTTTTCTGGCCACACCAGTGAGCGTTCCTCCTGTGCCTGCTCCCAAAACCACCATGTCCACATTGTCTGATAGAAACAAACAAACAAACAACTCATCAGCCTCTTTGCCTAAAATTCTGGCAAAAGCAGTAACTGCTTTCCATCAAGTAAAATCTGAGATAAACAAAAAGAAAAAAAGGACAAAGAGATCATTAGGTGCTCCTACTTTTGGGGACGATGAGAATAGCATAAACTGAACAAAGCCAGGCATTGAAATTCATCCATGCATGCTGAGCATATCAGAAAACCGAAGAAGAAAAAATGGGACGCTCTGCAACAGAGCAACTGTATACACATGCCTTTGAAAACAATTCGTTTTGCTGGTTTAAGAGCACTGTGAGGTGATTTTTTTTCTGTTTGTTTGGAAACAGTAGTGTGTATTGTGGCATCCCTTTTATTAATAATTATGTTTGCTAAAGCTGCAGAAACAGTAGCCATGGTAAACACCAGGAGTAAACTGGGATATTTTCTATGCAGTGCAGAAACCTTGACAAAGGGGAATTTGTAAGCATCTGACGACGTACTGTCACAAGCTTGCAGGATTTCTTCTGCTGTTCCATCATAATGGGCCAGTGGGTTGCTAGCATTCCGATACTGCAACATCATCAGATCATTATGAAAACACACACACAAAACACAACAGAGCGACTGGCAAAGAATCTTTTAGGGAACCTGAATCTGTTGCATATGAATGTCTTTGCACAAAATTGCACAAATTCAACTGTGCCTACACTTAAATTTTATTAATTTAATAATTTTTATTATTTTATTTTACATTACTTTGACCAGTGTATCGGACTGGTTAGTTTTCTTAGAGGATTGAGAGGAAAGACATGTAGAACATGTTAAACACATGCAGCAAAGTACATCCCAGGGTTAGCTCGATGTAATTAGCAGACTTAGTAAGCAACCTTCCTATCTCAATTATGTGCAATAGCAATTATTTTCTACTCTTCACATCAGCTGTCTCACAAAATGGCCACACCTCTTTCACATTGAAATCGTAAACACTGATGATATTTTCCCCTCAGCCTCACCTGGTCAAGAATGTGAGAGTTTGGGATTTCCTCCATAAGTCTTCGGGCAACGCCAATGTGAGACTCGGGGGAGTCAAAGGCAGCGGCCGTCGGCGTTCGTACAATCTCTGCACCCAGCGCCCTCAACACATCCACCTGGCAAAAGAAGAGACAGCATACAGAAGCCTCAATCAGCTTGTCTGACACATAATGATAACAATCACCGAGTACTGTCAGGGGTCGCGTTGGTTTTAAAAGTTTGCGTTTGCAAATGCAATGGGTCTAGAAAAACGCGTATAGCAGGGGGGAAAAATGCGTATGGCTGTGGTAGCATTGCAATCACATCAGCGGTCACTGAAGTCAAACCCCCACAGGCCAAAACACTAGCGCTTCAGTCGGTCGGTATCACCACGCTGCGCAACTGATGAAGTAATCAACTGGCGCCAAACTCAGTTTCCCACTGTAAAGATTGCCAGGGCAGACTGCTATTTTTAGCTCCAGTCACCAACTGTTTTAGTTTATGACACCACACTTTGACAGTGTACAGCCAATCAATGACTGCTTTACAATTTTCCCGCGCATCACCCCACCTCCACCTTCCCCCACCACCACCCACCCTCGCAGAGCAACTGTACCCAATGACAGAAACAAAGCGAGAAGCTGATGTCAGCGAGTTAGCGACTCTGTCGGCACTCATGGGCCGTCTCAAAATGCGTACGCACACGCATGGGCCTTTGTAAAATGCGTATGGCTGTTCCAAAATGCAACAATTACGCAAATTTTTGCAATAAACACGACCCCTGACTGGAGAGGCGCTTTACTCAATCTCTTGAATCGGCTCAAAGCACATTTTTTCACACACGGGACATGAACATGAATCACATGGTGCAAAGGGTCGGCACAGATATTTCAGTTTTGGAATTTTATTTAGAAATGCATTTATTTTCAAATTTTGTGGGCTGATCATTTCCAAAGCAGAGGGGGAGGCAGCAGGAATACCCGGGAAGAACCCCTGAATGAGCGGTGCCACGTACAAGACAGAAAAATTCTTTGCCCTGAGTTGGACTCAAACCTGACCTCTTGCATTGCTGACGCAGTCGCTTAACCACTAGACCACCGACCACCTCAGTATGACAGTGCTGTGGAAAGGTTTTCATCTAATGCACTCAACTCCTTTCCTTGAAACAGTCACTTATATCAAGACATAACATAACTTGATAACAGATCATTGTGGAGCCTTGCTTCGTGGTAATATTGCCCAAGCCTAGCTTATGCAGCAAACCCGCTGACTTGGTTGGCCTGTTTTTAGAAATGGCCAAATTTAACTGGCAAACAACATTGTCTCAAATCAGAAATCATTGCTCCGACTCTACTTTCCTATCAAATCCCTCATCTGAACCAATGCATACAGACACGCACTCACACACGATCATTACCTTCTCCATACTCATTTTTTCAGGCATCACGATGATACAGCGGTACCCCTTGACAGCCGCAGCCAGGGCGAGACCAATGCCGGTGTTTCCTGACGTTGGTTCGATCAAGACATCCCCTGGTTTGATAATCTTTTTCGCTTCTGCATCTTCAACCATCCGGAGGCCGATTCGATCCTTTACACTCCCTCCAGAGTTGAAGAACTCACACTTGGCCACTGAAATTCACACAGCAAAAAGAGTAAAACGCCACGTGATTTCACTTTTTACATTAATTTAATTAAAAAATAAATAAACAAAAATGACTGTGAGCACTAGTATCTGGTTCATTTCATCTCAAGGGCAGGCAACCAGCAAATCATGTTTTGCGGATATAAACAAAAATGTACAGTACTCACAGACTTCACATTCAATGCCGTCCTTCTCAGTAATGCGGTTGATCCTGACCAGTGGAGTGTTACCGATGTTGTGTAGAATGTTGGGCATGATCTTCGGCTTTGGGGTTCTGTAAAAAAGAGAATCATAACTGATACACATTGTATATTCCATGCAATTAAACAACAACAAAATTCTTTGAATGAAACAATTAATGATCACAAGATAAAACAATCCTGATAGTTACCTTCAATACACTTGTCCAAACAGTACTGACATAGACATAGAAATAAACTCAACAAAACTACAGCTTCTTAAATACAGGGTCCATACAGGTTCACAGTCTACAAAATTCATGACTTTTTCATGACTATTCCAGGCCAACTGTCCTGTTTTCCATGACAACTTCCTCGCCCTCTTTAACACTGACACATGCAAGGGCAGAAATTCTGAGCTTGTCCAAGTTATCGCAGTCAGCAAGACCAATGTTCAGAGTTTGTCACTAGCCTCATGGGAAGGCAGTTTGTTAGTATTTATGGCGATCTGTCAAGTGAGTATCGAACAAGTTGACCAGACTCTCTGGCTCAAAATGGATTCCATCAAATTCCGAAGTTCCATGACTTTTCATGATTCGTAGACAATTTCAGAACTTTTCCAGGCCTGCAAAAGCTGTTTCAAAATTCCATGACTTTTCCAGGATTCCATGACCTGTATGGACCCTGAAAATATGAAAATGGAGCAGCAGTTCATTCACGTACAGAGTTACAGACACGGAAGTGGCAAGGATGTCAGCTCACACCGGGTTCCTCTGTGAGCGACAGAAGCTTTTAAATTAAAACTTACACAGGAACATGGCGATGCGGTGATTCATCGAGAGACATCCCAAGCTTGTAGGTGCACTTGCTGGGAAGGTCCGGTCGCTTCCATTGCCTGAAAGGACTTTCTGATCCTCCGTTCAGCTCAGACATTTTGCTGTACTGGGGATGACGGCTTGAAAGACAAAGCCAAGATAAAAAACATTATTCAGACAAAACAAATATAAAAAAAAGATTACTAATTAATATTGGAAAAAGGGAAATCAACCAAACAACAAGAGCAACAAACAACATTCACCATCATGCTCAGTTGAGAGCACAGACTCACTTAACCAAATTTTAGGCTACTGTGACGTATACGCTAACCGTAATTTGTGTATGCTACCCTGGGTGCAAGACCGACTACTGCCTGCAACAAAACAAATTCATGTACTGTATTCACTTAGACAACGTGGTTTGTGTGCCTACTATATAATTACAGGGTCCATACAGGTTCACAGTTTAAAAAATTCATGACTTTTCAAGACCAACTCTCCTGTTTTCCACGGCAACTTCCTCACCCTCTGTCACACTGACACACGCGAGGGTAGAAATTTTGAGCTTACCCAAGTTATCCCAGTCAGCAAGACCAATGTTCAGAGTTAGCCATTAGCCTTATGGGAAGGCAGTTTGTTGGTATTTTTGGAGAACAGTCCAGTGAGTAATCACCAAGCTGACAGTCTCATTGTCTGGCTCAAAATGTCTTCCATAAAATTCTGAAATTCCACGACTTTTCATGACTTTTGAACAAATTTCATAACTTTTCCAGGCACGGAAAAGCTATTTTCAAATTCCATGACTTTTCCAGGATTCCATGACCTGTGTGGACCCTGTATATATATTATGTAGTACAAACCACATACAGCACGCAAGCTGGATTTAAAGAACCCACTATGTCTAAAAGAGTGTTGGAAGTGGCCTGGAAATGGCCTCTACGTTTGCACGTCTTCATGATAATCACACGTTTGTAACTGTGATCAGTTTCCATCACATCTGAGCCTGAAGCAATCAACCCGGGTGGTGCTGAGAACGGAATAATTCAATATTCTGGATAAGGGACTACCTCTACGGCTTTTTCAGTGTAGGACAAATTAATTCAGCAAGACCAGGGTGCCCCTTTAACTTGCAACGATTGAACACAAACATATGTCACAGCTTGCTACAACAATGAAACTACCACAACCAATGAATGAAATATTGTGCACTTAATTAAATGAAACATTACATATACATGAGATACTAATTGCACGGGTGATGCTAACAATGCAAACAAATTTATTATACAGTAAACACAGTGTGAATTGGTATCTAGTAAGCCTAATTAAGCCAAGCTGACGGTTTGTTTTTACAATATAATTTACCCCATCAAAAACCATGCGGCGGTAATTTGCTTCTGACAGGCTAATTATTGTCGCTTACAATCATGTTCTGCATACATCTGGCCTCGTATAATTTATGAAGTGCATTGCAGCTACGATGAACGCGTTCAAATCTAAACAGGCATTTAAGAATGGAAAATTACTATTGTTAAGCACCCATTTAGACCTAGCTAAATGCACTTCATAAATACCAGGCCTGCGGAATTCCATACAATTGCAGATGCCATGTTCCAGGGTTTTGAGGTCAGAAAAAGAGATATTTAACAGTGACGAGTGTTTCAAAAGGTGGAGGAAAGAAGAACAAGAAAAAAGGGTTCCACTGTACAATGACGTGCTCGCCCAGGAGGGGGAGGTGGTGGTGGTGGTGGTGCAATTTTCCCATACCATAGTAACAGGAGTATAACATTCAAGATATAACAGATGCTGGTAGTCGCAACATTTGTTGCGCATTACTTACAGGACTGAAGCTGGTAACTGCTAGCTTAAATTGTTACTACGAGGCCAGGTCAATTCCTTGGCCAAAGGGAGAGTAGTCAAGTTAGATCTATGTTAGAAAATTCCTGAATGGGGTTATTTCCCATGCACCGTATCGGTTTGAGCACGATCGAGGAGCAGCAGAGACAGCGTGCAACTACAAATCTGGTTTATCACCAGGGTAAGGGTTAAGAATCATTCTAGACTGGTCACAGATCAAAATAGCTACAGCACTTAGCAACTGTAACTCAGTATAGCAGCAGCACCTTAATCTGTTCCACTCTGGAATGTGTGACCTCTTTTGAACCCTTCACACAGAAGACTGCATAGATCTAGATCCTTTTATCTCTGATAGTAACCTACCATTGAAGTCTTCACTACGCAAACATAACCTCTGATGACCCGGAAGCTGCATCTAGGACAATGACTACCAAGCAGGTTGGGCGGCTTAATATGTTTGTTCACTGGTATCACAACTTGTGCAGCACATGGCCAGGGAAGCCTTGGCAGAAGTGAAAAATTATGCTTATTCCTGATCAGCTGGGATAGTTCACCTGGTATTGGGTGCAAATGTATGAAAGTCATATATGGGAAAAATGTATGCCAGCTCTTTCAACCTCACTGAACGGGCCCTTCGGCGCGATAGTACTGCTGGCGATATGTGCTTTTCCGGGAAACAGAATGGTTACAGTCATATAAAATGTGACTTGCGTATATCGTCAGCACCTAACGGACCACACTATCACTATGTTTAATGCCGGCTTCGCAGAAGTTACGGTTGTAAAATGAAGGCAGCAGTCACGGTCCAGCGCAGCGAGGGTGAAACTGAAAGAGCTGGTGTACATTTGCTCCCCCTAAAAATGACTGGTAAACGTTTGCACCCCCCTAAGGGCAAACTATACCAGATGAGCCTTATTCCTAACATTGCACGTTTCCTCTGACTGTACGCACTGGGCCTTTTCCCCCATTTTTTCTCCCACTTTTCTTTCTGAAATGAGATGGTTAACCGAATTAAGCGGACAAAAGTCAATGTCGCAGTTTGCACTTGCAGAAGAGTGGCGTGTCGTGTGTGTAGAGGGGGGGGGGGGGGGGGGGGGGGGGGGGTAGGTATATTGGCAGATTCTTTTTTTTATATCTTTTTCTAATGCATTTTAAGCAAAATGAATAAAACTGCTCCATGAGTTTTGTACAGTAAGGGGTGCACAGCGTTCCCCATGGGCCTACAATTATTATAAAAGTCATTATGACCCTTTGTCTGGGAATTTTGGGGGGTCCGTTTGCAATACAAAAACCTGTCACAACGATGTACATTGCAAGATTTATGTGCGTCAAAATTGATTTTCAACGTACATCATTTAAACACCCACACGGGAACACTGACATAAAGCAATGATGAGATGTGAAACAGGCTGAAAGACCCCCCCCCCCCCTCCCCCCCCGATCGGAACTTAAGGCTGATGTCACACAAGAATGAATTTAGTCAGAACAAACAGTGAACATGTCCCCCCCCCCCCCCCCCCCCTTGTTTCTGCACTGACATGTAGCTACCCTGTCATTTGCACTCATTTTTCCGAGGCATGTTTTGAGTTGTTTTCCATGTTGTTCGAACAAAAACGTCTGTCATGTGTCACTACAAGCCTGCCACCACCACGAGATTCATTTAGTACGTGTTATTGCTAGACAGTGGTGTAGTGTTTACAAACACATCAACACATTGTCTGCTTCAACCCTCACACACACATTAATTTTCTCTGTAATTTCAGCTTTTTCCCTTTCCTTAGTATTTGTGTGTTGTTAATATTGTTTGCAAGGAATGCCGTACTTGCTACATCTGTGTATTTGTATTAGTACATGTACTGTTCCGTTATGTGTGCAGTACCTGTTAGCATGGGTCCTACTAATTACCGAAAACAACCGAAAACGACTCAATACGGGTAGAACGCACTTAAAACATAGAAATAACAACACACAAACATGATTAAAGGTGAAAAAAGAGGCATTAAACTAGTTTAAAGGAAAAAAGTACTTATTCACTACAAGAGAACAGGACGAAATGAACCTGTCTCCCAAGGGAAGCGACTCTGGCCCGGACTGGTTATTTTCTGCAATATCACCTTTTTTTTTCTTTTACCTTTTTTAAGGCCACTTTTTTCACCTTTAATCGTGTTTGTGTGTTGTGATTTGTATGTTTGAACCGCGTTCTATCCCTATTAAGAGTTGTTTTCGGTCGTTTCGTTGTTTTCGGTAATTAGTAGGACCGTGTTAGCATGTATGTGACAATTGTGAAACAGGTGGCTGTGATGTATATGTCGGTGTATCTGTTTTTCCAATGCCCCTACAGGGTCGGAAAATAAACTTGACTTTACACAACCACCAACAGGTTCGGTACTAGTACTACTACAGTAGTACTATGTACAGCACGTGTCCATACCCACAAGCAAAACTTCACAGACACGAACATGTATGCATTTTTGTTTGCTTCCAGTAGGTTTATAAATTTGCCAGAACTGGATGAAATGGCTACTGCGATCTGTAGTTGAACAAACTGCCCACGCTTTACTCTAGCTTTTTTTTTATGGACAAAACAGCTGCAAAGCAAAACAAACATCCAACCGACGTGTCGAGTGACGCAACCTATACTGAGTAAGTCAGATAAGCTGGGCACTGACCTATCAGTGCGATCGTTCGTACCTTATCTGCATAAATGTAATAGTAGGCCTAATGCAAAGAGCACACTAATGGCTTGATCAAAGAAAGGTACAGTTGAAATATGAAAGAGCTAGTACATGTACTTCAGACACTTACCACAACAAAGCTTGTAGTTATATCCTGCAACGAATGTAGTGCAGCGTCAGCGCATGTGTGTCGACACACACCTCACGTAGAGTGAACGGAAGGACACACCTCTTGTGTGGAATGATTTTATTGGCCATTGTAATGGACTCGTCTAAATCTAGGGTGTACAGGTTTCCCGCGTTGACTTACTTCTTCTTCTTCGGCATTAAATACAACTAATTCCTTTAACTTTCATAATCATGCTTTAAATATTATTGTTATATATGATATTTGTAAAGGAATATTTCTGTTAAATGTGAAATTTTTATTTTCAGTGCTGTGTGACTGTTTGCTGCGGTTCTCTCGCACACTGCACTTCCTTAGATACAGCTGTTGGAGACTCTAGCAACTTGCTAGGTGCAGGATCGAAAATACGGGTGGGAGTCAAAAACACAAAAGCTCACACCATGAGTGTCAATTTTAGTGCCAACCAAGTAAGTCTTTATTATAGAGTTGTCATTGTTTTCACCTGTCGGTGTGGTACTACAAGAGACAGGGCATTATTTGTGTGTTTGACAACTTTGAAGCGTCTCGTCTGCCATCCTCCTCTTTTTAAAAGTAGCCACGTATGATATGATACGGTATAGTAGGCTATTCCTCCACTGTATCCGTCTTTTCTGCGCCGGGACAGGGCAGTGACAGCGGGCTGCTGCTAACCGCTGCTTCGTGTGCAAACCTCCGCCCTGCCATTAACCTATTTACTCTGGCGCGTTTGAGATCAACGACATGTACCAAAGATTAAAGTGTGCACGCATCAATTTTTGTTTACTTTGATTGAGCGGGGAGGTGGACAAGGGGGTGTTTTCTTCCCCATGGGCAGACCCTGACTCCTTGTTTGTAACTTGCTCTGCAGTAACTGCATGTGCCAGATAATTGCAGAGAATTGTTATTACTATAGCGATGGGGGGGAAGGATTGGTGTTTTGGGTGTGAATGTCAAAATGAGTTGCAGCTGCTCGGGGGGGGGGGGGGGGGGGGGGGGGGGGGGGGGGGGGGGGGGGGGGGGGGGGGGGGGGGGGGGGATTGCAGGTTTGTTTGTGTTAAACAGGTTTGTAACTGCAATGCAGCTGTTTGTGCATAGTGGTCAAATAGTGTCATGCTACTACCTCTTTTTGTTCTTGTAAAATGAAAGTGTTTTATCTATTTCTTTATCTTTTTCATATTTTCCTTTCAGTACGAACAGGAGTTTGACCCCAAGCGGATACAGAACTGGGAAGTACCAGGACCTAAGGGCAAGGTATGATGTATCACCTCTACATAAACTTCCATGTTAAAAATGTGTGTGTGCGTGTGTGTGTGTGTGTGTTGAAAAAGTATTTTATCAGGCACTTCACAGACCAGACAATGGTTGTTTTTTTCATCTCCTCTACTGTATGTCACCATAAAAAAGACTAATTGTGCTAGCTTTGATTATTATTTGACAACATTCATTAAAGGCATCAGTTCTGTGTTCTTTTTCAAAAACCTGAAGTGTGTCACTTACGATCAGTTCTGTCTTTCATTAGTATCCTGAGCGACGCGAAGGGTTCTCCAAGATCTTTGCGAATGATCGGGGCCATCTGCTACCCAATGTGCCAAAACGCCGAGAATCTCCATGGGGAACGTTTGTTGGCACGTGGGACTTGCCTACAAAAATCCCAGGTATGGGGAAAAAGAAACTTTTTTTTTTTTTGGCCCTATATCTTTGCCAGTTCCAGGGGTATTCTTCAGAGGTTGTGAAGAAATTCCCCAGAAGGTTCAGGAGCTTGTGCAGTTTTTGCAAGATGAGGGTGAGGGTGATGGTATGATGCTGCTAGGGAGGTTCTTGTGGTTTGAGAAAAACAATCTGTTTGCAATTCAACCATCCAAAATACTGTGTACCAATACTTTAATTAAAATTAAAATATGCAAATATTTTGTGTGACCAGGGCCAGAAGAAAAAGAAACTGGGGTGTACCTACGTCAATGTTTCAATGGCATACATGTACAAGGTTTTCAGCTGTGGATTGCGTTTGTCATTTACCTAAACTTAACATCTAGGTATCTGTGCATCTTGGGTGCACATGCACCCATTAGCATTTCAACAAAAAGTTCCAATATTTTTCATGTTGTTTTTGTTTTTTATTGCGATGGCCAAATCGTAGTTTGCACATCTTTTTATTTTATTTGCGTTTGTTTGTTTGTTTGTTCAGGTAACAGACAGACAAACCCAACAGCCCGTTCAGAGGCTGTTCATATCAAGATGTCAGTGAACAAGGAGGAGGCCGACGAGGTTCTGAAAGGACAACTGAAACAGTGCAAGGTGAGTTCCTACTTTCTGTGATCAAAGCGAGGCTGTTAATTACAGTAAAACTTGTACAGTTTACTTTATGAACTTGTTAAACCCTATGGAGTCGTGGGAGGGGTGGATATGGTAGATGAAATACATCATAGTGTATAAAAATAGGAAAAATTAAAATAAATGTGCACGAACTGTAAAGCCAAAAGCATGTCAATGTAAGCATTCATTTCTTCCTTTTTTGGCCATTTTGTTAATCTGCACAAGAGTTCATTTCATGCTTCTCTGAAGAAGGTAATGCACATACATGTAATAGAATTTATCAATATACATGTAGAAATTTCAGGTATGGTGAGGGTGCATTTGGGGGTTTAACATCCTTTTCCACCACATGATTATGGGTGGTATCAAAAACAAAAGCGAAAAGGAAAGAGCCGCCATAAATATTTGTCCCCAGCTGGGATTTAGGTAGGGAAATGCGATATGTCTAAACGGAAGGGTCAGATAATAATAATAATAATAATGAGTATTGTATAGGCGCTTTACCCAATTTCACGAATCGGCTCAAAGCGCCGCGAACTGAACCCAACACGCACGCTCACGTGAATCACACGCATTCTTTCACACACTGGACATAAACACATTACAATCACGTGGTGCGAAGGGTCAGCTCAGCTATTTAAATTTCGGAAGTTAGAATTGCATGTATTTTTCAAATTTGGTGGGCTGAACATTTCCAAAGCAGAGGGGGAGGAAGCCGGAGTACCCGGAGAGAACCCCCGACGATCGGCCCGAATGAACGGTGCCACATACGAGAAGGAAAAATTCTTCGCCCCGAGTGGGACTCGAACCCCTGACCTCTCGCGTTGGTGACAAGTCTCTTCACCACTAGACCACCGACCGCCCCAGATCATGAAGGTTCCACTGTATCATGGAAAGGACACATTTTTCTTCTCGTTTCTTGTGCCGATAAGCATGATCGCCTTGCAGTCTTCCTTTGCCACTCAATCATCATTCATGTTTACACTGGTGGTTCGTGCGTTTGTCTCTAGATCCCATCTCCACTGCCAGTGAGGATTGATGAATCGGACAGGCCGGCTGATAACAACAACGCCATCAAGATCGACTCACAGACAGCTGCCATTCTGGAACAAACCAGACTGCCAAGACGCCACACCCCGCCTGGGTACGGAGCAGACATCACGTGGCCAAGACAAGGCGGAAACTCTGAATCACCGGTCGGAAACCCGGCGTCTCCAAAACCGGTCACGCCCATGAACCTGGGCGGTGAAGGAGTGCAGCAGGAGGCCAGGAACCAGGTGTCTCCGTGCAACCCCGAGCAGGTGGCCGTGAGGGGCGCCGTGGCAACGCCACCCATGGAACCCGTAGCGCAGGGGCTTCGAACCCCAGGTGTTGAGTGGCCGCTGGCCAAGTCCACTGAGCCTCCAGAGGTGTGAGGTGCTGGGGTGTCACACACAGACAGACATGGCAGTGGTGTGATGCAATTGGTCCCTCTTCTGCACATGAACTGCTTAGACTTGATTTATTTCCGCTGCAGTCTGACTCAGAACCTGTACCTGACTGTTTCCTTTTTGTCTATTAAAAATTAAAGTCTTTTTTCTCCAAGCATGGGTGAAGCAAACAACAAGTTTTACTTCTTTTTTTCCCCCCTTCTTCGGGGAGGTAATTTTGCCAACACGTCATGCATATAAAATCATAAGTTTTTTGTCAGTTGTGAAATCGAGGCACAGAGAAACGTATTTGCATAACTTGAGAAAAATATAAACTGTACTCTTATGTAAATACATGTACAAGTTTTGAACATGTATTTATATGGTTCCTCGCATTTAAAATCATTTCAACACCTGAGTAGAGGAAAATGTGAAAGGACAGTAGGCTGTAT
Organism: Batillaria attramentaria; assembly: GCA_018292915.2. Taxonomy (NCBI): domain Eukaryota; kingdom Metazoa; phylum Mollusca; class Gastropoda; family Batillariidae; genus Batillaria; species Batillaria attramentaria. The sequence goes on along the minus strand of JACVVK020000120.1, from coordinate 383,308 downwards.
CTTCTGGAGGTTTTGGGTTTTTTGGGGGGTGGGTGTTTTTCTTCTTCTTTTGTATAAAATCAATTGTAGATATGTTTTGTATGTAATACTTTTACACCATTTCACCTCTCATGTTTGAAAATGAAGTAAATGTCAACTTTTGAAAATGTCTTTGTTATGGAAATCACTATATTCACAGTACTCTGACAATTAGAATGACCTGTCTCCATTATACATGTACTTGAGGCAAGTCAGGTCATTCTACATGTAGTAACATTATCCATATGTACACCCCCCCCCCCCCCCCCCCAACACACACCAGGGTTCGTACAGGCATTGAATGTCTTTGAAAGTCTTGGAATTTTGGAAACCTTTTTCAAGTCTTTGAAAGTCTTTAAATTTCGATGTTTTGAAAAAATGTCTTTGAAAAATCGCGAAATGAATTACCCCCCCCCCCCCCCCCCCCCCCCCACGACCGTATTTTTGGGGCTAGCTCACTGTTTGTGCGTCTCTGGCCATGTCACTGTGCCTTTCCTTTCGCTCCGCTCGCGAGTCGACAACGAGAGCAGGGTCTTTGAATTTTTATTTTTGGTCTTTGAAAAGTCTTTAAAAAGTCTTTGAATTTTGTTCTCAAAATCCTGTTCGAACCCTGCACACACAGAGTGACACACACCATGAAGTCAATAGACTTCAAAGTCACTTCCAAGTCAGTTTTGACCCAGGGACTACAACACAGGTTAAAGTGCCTTAGTTTGACTGAAACTAACATAATTTTATAAACAAAGAAACAAGCACACAGACCAAAAAAACAACAACAGAGAACCCACAGAGTAAAATCTGATTGAGAAGTTTTAGTAATGTTCCAAGATTTGACAATTTTCTCACTTGACTGGCTTTCCTATGAAGACTGCTTCATAACGAAATTATACATACAAGAATGCTCTTAACTGGAGAACAAACATGCATATGGGCGACACTCTGAAATTGCCCCACTGGTGGACCACAGGACACACATATTCACCCCACCCCTTCCCCAACCAAAAACAAATTTTAGCGATTTTCACGCCATTTGGAGACCACTCCTGGCACCTAACAGTAAAATATAAACATGACACTTTATCCCCAGGTGCAGCTATCTGACAATTATTTTTTTTCTCAACAAATGGAAATTTCTTCAGCAGGGGATTTAAAAAAAAAAAAAAAAGGATCTTAGACAGGAGACGCACTCATGTATATCTTCAACACTCAGTCTTGTCCACTACACACCCAACTCTGTGTAATAGAACTATCGTGACTTTCTGTCCAAATAATTCAAGTTTTTCCTCCATAGTTTTTTTCAATGTGCGTAACAAATTGAATCTACACATGCAGATGTCATTTATTGCTAGCTGACCTAAGTCAGGTTCTGGAACAAGCAAGTTCTTCAGTTAGACACCCCCCCCCCCCCCCCAAAAAAAAAAAAAAAAAAAAACACACCAAAAAAAAAACCAACAACACTAAAACAACAAATCAACGAGAAACCCCCGGCAAATCATCATCATTTAAATTAATCTTCAAATGATGTCTTGCAACCTCTTTCATGTCATTCGCAAAAGCTGCGTCAATTGTCCCAGGCAAATGGAGAAACAGGTTTTACTTCTCCACAGCACCCCTCACACATCCAAACATCACTGCCATGATCAGAGTGAAACAACATGAGAAGGATGCCAGCTTGGGTTCTCCTATGGCTCAGTGCATACAGGTGTTCCATCCCACGAAATCTAGTCTCACAAGTGGTAAATAGCTGTCTCTTCACAGGCAGTACAATATCCCACCATTCCGCAGCATCCAATCAGGAGGGCAAGCCATCCCCAGAATCTGTTCACACACACACACACGAAGAAGAATCTGTTATTACGGTAGATGCAAACCCAGGAAAGAAAGTACACCACCGTCATCTAGGAATTTTGGTGTAAATGGATTTTGCGAATAGCGCAGGATGCCATGCATTGTACACTACTCCCGTGCTGTTCTCAAAAATCTGTTTCTGCCAAAATTGGAACAATGACCTCAGTATCAAATCTGGATGATAGTCTCAGTGAGTCATTAATAAATACAGTCAAAAGGTAAAATCCCCCCCCCCCCCCCCCAAAAAAAAACCCCAAAAAACAAAAAAAAAAAAAAAAAAACAACAACCCCCCCCCCCCCCAAAAAAAAAACCCGCAGAACCACAATCATCCCATCCAGAAAAGGGGCATAAGTGCAATGGGCTTGAAAGGCACTTACACCTTTTTTCCAGATGACCATAGAGAAAATCACCGAATGTGTAACACCCAAAAAACACTGCGATAGTGCATACTTGTGTTTTCTTTGTAAGAAATGTCCAAGTCTGATGACCGCCCTCTGTCTCTGTGTCGCTTTTCCGGCCGAGTGGAGCGTGTCTTTTGTGGTCGTGTTTTTCGTTGCTGGCCTTTGGCTTCCTGTGTTTTCTTTGCACCGACGCTCAGGAGAGGATGAATTTCTGGGAGTGAAAGTAACCAGAATGAAACAAGCAACAAATCATATTGTCCTCGTCGTGGGATTTTGGTGCAGTTCGACACTGAGAGCAGTATGGGAGGACACACATTTACACTTTCCTATGGTAATTTAAGAATTGATTTACAGTAAATTATACCAAAATCCCACCGCAACAACAGTATGATAAAAAAAAAAACAATTATAGCAGTACAGTCAAACCTGTGTAAGGCGGTCACCCAAGGGACTGGGTCAAACTGACCACCTTAGACAGGGTGACCGGGTTATCCAGGGTGTCATGTCAACAGCTTGTGTGTCAGGGGATCCTCTGGGGTGACCAGGTTAGACAGTGGTTTGGCTTATACAGGTGACCGCCTTGGCAGGTTCGACTGTATTTTCGCAAAAGATGTGCAACAAAAATGTGCTTTTCAATAAGGGTTTAGCTAAAGCAGGGGCTGTCGAAACGGGCATTAAAGTTTCATCAAGCCACCGAGATGGAAAACTGTAGCTTTCACAGCTATAAGGCTATCTGCCAGTTAGAAGGATGTTTCATTTGGCAATTGCGACCGTTTTTGTGACTTCGTGTCTGCTAACATTAGAGAAATATGATTTTCTTTGAGTCTGACGTCCATTGCTGAACAGACTGGGACTAGACAAATCTTCTAAAAATAGCCACCAATCAGTGGTCTAGCTAGTCCTCAGCCCACAACTAACGTCTGCTCAGAACGCGGTATACATCTACAACTAGTACGCTGACCAGTGTCACCGCAATGGTCTAGGACGCTATATTGTGACCCAAGTGATTGATCCTGATGTGCAGAGTCAGCGCATTTGATGAACAGTTTTCCACACTTTGTTGTATCCCTGTCATGAGTATTGAGACTTTAAGAAGTGAACCACATGTATGCCTGTATGAACACTGCGTTCACATCTCTCATGTCAATCCACCCATTCATCGATCTCCAGTACTGCATACTTTCTTTCCTTATTCATTTTCTTTTTTTTCATTATTATTAAATTTATGGCCTTTGTAATCCCATTGCTGGGAAATCTGGGTTGCTCCCCATGGGAAGAGCATGTCGCCACAGCGCAGACAGTACAGCACCACCCATTTTCTTGTCTGCATGCATTTAACATTGGTTTGTGGTGCTTTCCATTCCCCAGCGGTGAGAGCCCCGCCCGTTTTGGATCATTAACATACACATTTGATACTGTGCGTGCATTTGCACACAAGGGCGAAACAGGCACTGTGAATGAGTCTGCACGGGATTACGACTTAATTTGGAAAGGAAAAATCCAACCAAACTCCTGCTCACCAGGGATTCTTCAATCCTAAATACTTTCAGAAACTACACTGAAAAAAGTATGCAGAGCAAAATGTCTTACCATCGCTGGGGGCATCAGGAAGATCAACATCTATGGGTTTCATTTTTTTCTTCTTGCTGGTTGGTGTAGTAGTCTCGCTACTGTGAGTTCGTTTCTTTTCCACAGGGGGCGCTGGGGAAACTTCTTCAGCCGACTTAAATCATGCAAACAAAAAAAAAAGTGTTGAGATGTAATGTAATTGACGCCTACATACATAAATTTGTAAAGAAAAAAATTGCTTCTTCATCAGATTTACCAGTCACCAAACAAAGCAAGGTGGCTCTTGTTTTCAGCTGTCTGTGTGGGTCGGTCGGTCTGTGCATCAGAATTTGTTTTGTGCCACAGCATAGTCTCTGAAATTGTCTTACTGATTTCTGTCAAATTCAGCATATTGGTAGACCCTGCTGAGATGAGGTGATATGAAAAACAAATGAGGTCAAGAGCACCTAAGGTCAAGGTCATGGTCAAGGGAGTTTCTGCCAGTTGATGCTTCTCACTGTTGTTGCTTTTACTTCTTTTAGTTTGTGTGTGTGTGTGTATATATATGTCAAGCAAGCTGGCCAAAGGGCTTTAGAATATACAGTAGTGCCATAAGTTTACATATCAACGTTGTACTATGTATAATATGCTTATGTGTTAACTCAGATAAAAAGACACAAGTTAGATGGCACAATAAATGGTGACCAAACGTGAATGTAGTGAAAGACACACTACTTGCTTCTCAGTCGCTTTTCTCTCTCTCTCTCTCTCTCTCAATCTTTACCCCCACAATCTCACCCACAAATTCAATCACAAATTCAGTGACTCTTGAGTAATGATGTCACACACACACACACACACACAAAATGAATGACGATGATTGGTGAAGTGATCTCCATTCAGCATTCATGTACCAATACCTTTCCACTGCCTGCCGGAGCGAGCAGCCCAACGCGAGCCTGTTCGGACATACGGTGGCCCGAGATGGAACAGAAGTTTGGTAAGTAACAACAGAAATATACAGCAACTAAACAGACAGAAAATGACAGGGGATTACAGTAATCAACTGAATCAGTGATGCAAATCCATTTCACACAGGTGAGGCACATTAAAGGGTTGAATTCTCTTGTTGAATTCTCCTGAGTTGACTCACATGTCCTTCGTGTTTCAACTGTTAGAAGGCGGGTGGGTGTTGGGTGGGCGGGTGTTTGGGGGTTTAACGTCCTTTTCCACCACATATCATGATATGGGTGATATCAAAGACGGGGCAACGATGAAAAAGCCAGCACAAAAATTTGGCCCCAGCTGGGACACGAACTCATGATCGGAGCATTAGAAGTCCAACGCTCTACCATTTGGCCACTACGGCTCCCGTTAGAAGGACATAACAGCAGCAGTCATATTCGCACAGAGGACCCACCCTTTGGAACACTCTTCCGAAAAAAAAACATAAGGCATATAGATTTGGTCCACCTTTAATACTGCTGTCAAAACACACTTGTTCCAAACCAAACAGCAGCAAAGAGGGATTGACTAAACTGTGCATGTGTGTGTGTATGTGCCACAATTGCTGTGTCTTTTATTGTTCTCTCTGGCACTATTTTCATGCCATTTTATTCCAACTTATTTTCCTGAACTTTGAAATACAAAAAGAGTAGTCAGTTCAGATGTTCAAATTCGTTGAATGGGGTTATTTCCCTTACACTGTATCGGCAGAGCACAGTCGATACAGACAACACTGTGGTTTATCAGCAGGGTAAGGGGTAAGAGCTGGATGTGCATCACTGATAAAGACAAAACTAAAGAAACTGTTAGTCACAATCAACTAGTTCATGCCAACTTAGAAACACTGAGTAAACTTTCTACTGCAGTCAGTAGTTAACAGATCACGGTAAATACAGAAAACTACAAGTACAACAAGACGAAATGCATTGTTACTTTCGGCTTTCTCATTTTAATTTACGAGCAAGAGTCTCCTAGCAATACGTACTAAGATAATAAACTAAATGACATGTTCTGTGTGTGAATATTGTGTTAAGTTAGGTTTAAAAGCTGATCTTCTCATGCTGCTTACTGGGTTTTTTTGTTTGTTTGCTTTGTTTCTTTCTTTTTTGTTTTCTTTTGGTGGTGGTGATACAGGGATGGAATCTAAGCCTGCAATCAACACATTTTCATGTTTGGGTGGGTGGGAGTTGGGGGAGAGCTTGAGGTGGGGGCGATATACCTTACCCTGACTTACACTGAACACGAAAAAAAAATCTTCCATTAGACAATATAAGAATTAAGACAGCTTGCAATAGCGTGAATACGGCATACATACCTTTTTCTTTTTTTCAAGATAAACCCACCACCAACATGCAAGTTACTTCAAGAGTAAGGCAAAAGCCTTAGAGTCATTCAGGAAAACTCCAAGGATGGGTAGAGAGAAAAAATTAAAAAATGTTTCCAAACACTCCTAACATTGCAGCTGATTAGTTTAACAATCCCTCATCACAATACCTTTCCTCAAGATATATAACAGTTTTCTTTAAGTTTCACCGCCAATGGCAACTTAAATGAAAATTTTTGGTAAAACTTAATTGGAACGTAACACAGTGAATATTCCCTCACGAAATATGACTGGTTCAGTAAACCTGGTGAATCATTTTGTAAATGTTGCAGCTGACGTGAAACTGACATACTTGTACATGTATGTCAAGATAATACTCATGATTTTTAAACCCCTCCGTTTGAATTTTTGTTGTAATCTATGTTTCACTCCGTAACAGTCGTTAAATGTTTCTAGACACTGAAGCAGTACACAGATTTGTATCAAAAGAAAATGAAATGTAAAAAATATTACAGAGGGTACAATGGTTAAAAATAATAAAATAAAAAAAAGAATTGCAATGCAACACTTGTATGAGGGCTGTACCTAGCTGTATTCCTCTGGAAAAAGAATGAAGTTGTTTTGTTTTTTTGTTTTTCTGGTAAGCCACTGTTCCCAAGGGATATTAGAGAGACTTAGGGCGCCTTCCTCGCTGAGGAGAGTAGGCAAATTCAGCCTCTGACGTCATCACATCCTGCGTGCTTTGGGGTCACCCGCCAGAGGCTTCCTCTCCGAAACCATTTTCCCTCTGCGAACTTCGTGAGAATCGCCCATTCTACGAAGCCATTTTCGTACGTCTTTTTATGTACTCAAACTTGTAGAATGTGTTGTTTGCGCATTACTTATAGGTCTACTGATGTTTCATTTTATGAAATTCGCAGTCAGCAGTGGGTGGAGAAGATCCTAAATATTTTATTTTTCGATTTTACTGGGACACCCCACGAGCGCTGTCCTGCCTGCCAAATCCAATATGGCGGCCACAAAGGTGCGCCTCGCTTGAGATTTTTACAAACATTTTACCAATCGGTTAAATCCTAGAGAGGTCCAAGACTACAAGAATAGGGGATCGATTTCATTAAAAAATGCAGTGTGAGTACATTTTGTGTTCAGCGAAGCCAGATTAATGTAATCAGTGAACGGCTTGTGTTGACAAGTAACCACGCTGGCTTTCGTCTGATGAGAGACTCGCATCCTGACTGGAGTTGTCTCCCTTGTCTCCTTACTCTGCGAAATTCGGTGGCACGCTAAACGGGTGGCCACTACGAAACCCCGGGTAGTGCACTGTGATGACGTCAGAGGCTGAATTTGCATACTCTCCTCAGTGAGGAAGGCGCGCTAAGTCTCACTATTATCAGTATTAATCACTGATGCTCCTAACTCACACAAAGGTAACAACCACTCGACAGTGTTTCACTGCAAATCTGCTTGTAAAAAAAATCAAAGAAATGGAAACAACTTTACCAAAAAACCAAAGAAATCAAACAAAAACAATAACTGTAATAGAATGTAGCATACACTGAGAGATGGTTAGGCAAGGAACTAAAAGTACCAAACTGAAATTAATCAAACTGTAACAGAACAGAGGAATGAGATAAAGACGGCAAGGTTTGTGGGATGACGGGAAAAAGCGGGAACCAAGAGGAGAGAGAGACTCACGGCATTTTCCCCGCCCTGCCACGCCTCCTCTGGCTCCTCGATGTCCGGCGAGACAGGCAGGTAAAGTAGGGCGTCATTATCTTCACCTTCCTCATCACTAGCACAAAAACACATTGTCATTTTTGAAACTCCAAAATGTTTGAAAGAGTGAAACCAAGGCCAGGGTCCACAGACTGCCTACATCAGGGGAGGAGTGTGTGTGTGTGTGTGTGTGTGTGTGTGTGTGTGTGTGTGTGTGTGTGTGTGGGTGTGTGGGGGGGGGGGGGGGGGGGGGGGGGGGGGGAATGTATGAATTTCAGCAATTTCAAAATCATCTGGTAGATTCTCTTGGCACCTAAAAGTAAAGGGCGATGCTGTCACCCAAGAGGAAAAAGTGTCGTCATGGCATTTGTTTATATTTAACAAATACCACCACACATAAAAAAAACCCAACTTCAACACAAAAATGTACCTTTTAATACATTCTATGTGAATTCTGAAAACATTACTGTTGCACAAATACCAAAAAAAGAGTACAAAACGAAGCACTGTGGACTAAATCCAAATTAATTCTCTTTTTTACCTGCTGACAAAAGCCTGAATCGGTTCCACTCTTGTCACATCCACTTCAATATCTTCTTCGTCTGGGCCTGAAATAGACATAACATCACTTTGTTTATCCCTTTCTTGCAACACGGGGCGGTCGGTGGTCTAGTGGTTAAGAGACTTGTCACCAATGCGAGAGGTGGGGGGTTCGAGTCCCACTCGGGGCAAAGAATTTTTCCTTCTCGTATGTGGCACCGTTCATTCGGGCCGATCGTCGGGGGTTCTCTCCGGGTACTCCGGCTTCCTCCCCCTCTGCTTTGGAAATGTTCAGCCCACCAAATTTGAAAATTAAATGTAATTCTAAAATTCCGAAATTTAAATAGCTGAGCTGACCCTTCGCACCACGTGATTGTAATGTGTTTATGTCCAGTGTGTGGGAGATTGCGTGTGATTCACGTGAGCGTGCGTGTTGGGTTCAGTTCGCAGCGCTTTGAGCCGATTCGTGAAATTGGGTAAAGCGCCTATACAATACTCATTATTATTATTATTATTATTAACACGACGCAGCAATGGGTGCAGGGATGGGAGTACCACTGCCAGGAAGGACAGATAGTTGAGCACGGGCGGGGGAAAGCAGGGCTGCCACTTTCTGAGAGACAAAAAGCCTGAAAATTGGGGGGGGGGGGGGGGGGGTTAACGTCGCCGAAGAATATGGGGCGCAAAAAGCACCTTACCCGGAAAAGCCGACGGCCCAGCGATAGACATAGACTCGCAATTTTTTTGGGCCGGAAAAGCAGAAAAAAGCCGGAGAAGCCGGAAAACGCTTTAAAAAGCCGGAAACCTCTTCACAGCCGGTTCAAAAAGCACAAAATCCTGCCACAGCAGGAAGAGTGGCAGCCCTGAATATGACAATATGAGGCGCAAAATGCACCTTACCCGGGAAGGCCGACGGTTCCGCGATAGACACAGACTCGCGATTTTTTCGCCGAAAAAGCCGGAAACGGCTTTAAATAGCCGGAAAGCTCTTCACAGCCGGTTCAAAAAGCCGGAAATCCGGCCACAGGAGGAAGAGTGGCAGCCCTGGGAAAGGGGGATAGGGGTGCTTCAATTTACCTTTCAGATCAACTTTTTCCTTGTCCTCATCCTCCAGGTCAAACTCGGACTCCCTCTCATCATACTCAACGTTCTCCTCCAGCTCCTTGAAGTCTGGGGCAAAGGCACTCCAGTTTTCCTGAAGAAATAAAAAAAAAGCAAAAAAAAAAAAAAAAAAAATTTTGTTTAACAAAATATGAGAAAAAGCAAACCACTTGTGATGTGCATCTTGGGTTTCACTGATTGTTTGGTCTTAAAGAACCAACTCCAAGGAAAGAGGGATTTTTTTTTTTTTTTTTTTAACTGTAATTACTTTTATTTTGGAAATGGGAAGACATGATAGCACAGCTGGTAGAGCTGCCAATGCTTGGGTCATGAGTTTCAATCCCAGTTGGAAGCCAAACATCTGTTCTGACTTTTGCATCGTCCCATCTTTTGGTGTCACCCTTATGCAGTGGAGAAGTATGCTAAACCAACAACCAACCAACCAAAACACCACAATTTTGGGAAATCTGGACACGTCACTACAGTGCAGAACAACCCACCAACCAATCTTGAATTTTGCTGGGGGAGAAAAAGCTGGGGAACCCAGAGAAGATCCCTCGTAAGTAATCCTGGAGGCAGGTACAATCTGACAAAATTATAAAGAAAGTGTAAAAATTTCCAGTTAATCCACTCCTCTGATTTTTTCTTCAGAACATTTACTGAGTACAGGGGTCTTACCACTTGGTTTTGTGCCCACACTGACACAAGCCCGCTGGATATTGAAGCAATGATAGGACGCACTGGGTGCCACTGAAACAAAAGGACAGTTAAGATAAATTTGCTTAAGTAGTGATTGTAAAGTGGAGTGCAAAACATGTGTGTGTGTGTGTGTGTGTGTGTGTGTGTGTGTGTGTGTGTGTGTGTGTGTGTGTGCAGATTACCATTACTATAATTAAGCAGTTCCTGACTCAAGCATCGTGCAGATACTGCTGCATAATAGGAATTTTTAACTCTATTTTCATGGCAGTGATTTTTTTAAAATGCCAAGAAAACAATCGAATCCTAGGAACTACAAAAGCTCTTGTAAATGACAAACACAGCAGACAGTTCCAGTGCCAAATCAAAATCACTGACATACTGTTGATGCTTTAAGTGCACGCAAAATAATTTCACTGATCTGAGAAAAAAATCAGATTGGGAAATTTGGTCATGGTGGACATAAATCAAACAGACAGACAGTACATGTGACATAAATTGAAAAACACATTCACTAATAAACACACTTTAAATTAGATCAAAATTTCCATTAGGTATCACCTAAATTACTTCTAAATGTTGACACAAGTATACTTGACACAAAAAGTATCCTACAAATACGTAGCCACAAAACAGTCTTGACTTTAAGTGAAGCTTTAAAACCTTAAGTTTTGTCTCAAACCTAGCAGTGGCACTATCCCATGGAAACACAACTCAATTACTCACCACAACATCTAAGAGTAACTCGCCCTTGGTTCCATGCAAGATTTTCACCAGGTTACCAACAGATTTCTCCCAGATGTACAGCGAATGTTGCCGAGCGGACCCAGCAACAATGAATTCACCATCTCCTGAGAAACAACACTTCTTCCACAAAGTTCTGAGAAGAAAACCAAAAGAATTCAGGTGAGAGGAGTGTGTGTGTGTGTGTGTGTGTGTGTGCGCGTTTCATTATTGTCGGGTTTTTTTGTTGGTTTCATTGTGTGTGCATGTGTGTGGATATTAGATTTGTTTTTGTGTGTGTGCTTGCCATTATTTGTTTCAATCATAGGATGTGAGGCTTTGTACCTTTTGTAAATGATTATCTGCTTATTTATATATTTATTTTGTTATTTACTTGTTGACAAGATCTTGAAGTTTCTGAATTGGCTCTGGCTCCCCTTCCTTTCCGCACGTAAGCACCTCCCGACTCTCATACACACGTATAATTCTGTCGGCCGAATTCACCAAGAAGCACCTGAAAGTAAAATCACCCACCTATACCAGGGCTTCACATCCATACTAACTATCACAAGGCATACGTCCTGGCTGACAGAAAAAGCATGACATTTGTCTCGAATAAGAAGAAAAGAACGAATGCAGTACGTGGTAACAATTCTCAACTACCCGAATGAAAGTACGAAAGTTGAATCAGTAGCATGAACGAGTTGACCTACTCTCCACGCCGTGCAAATTCTATCGACTTGATGGCAGTCGTGTTGAGCGTGCCAGTGGTCACACGGAAAGACGCCACAAGATCCAGACCATCCGTCTTAAACGCCAAGATCTGTCAATGCGAGGAAAAACAATTATGTAGGTACCATCACCAGCAAATAAATGACTAATACACACCTTCATCTCTGCGGAAACAAGAACACAAACACACAAACACACACACACACACACACACACACACACACACACACACACACACACACACACCCTGTAAGTCTGACACTACATTCTGAAAAATGATTTAAATCCACGGACAATAAATGAATCCAGAATGTGGAAATGTCAAAAGAATGTTGAGCTACTTTCTCACCCTTCCTTTAGCATTTCCTGTGTAGATGTACTTTCCTCGTCTGTCGAAGGACGCAATGATGTTCAGGTCGTTCTGGGAACAGCGAGACTGATAAACAAAATGTGAAAACAATGGGCCAAGCGAGAAAGCAAGTAATCAAGCAAGCAAGAAAGCATTCAGTGCCAAACTGCACCAACACTGCTCCTCTACTACATGCAGAACAAAGAAAGGTAACTCAAATGCAACATTTGTGATGAAAAAGTTAGGACACATATTGTGTTCAGTTTATGTATTGGACAGGCAACAATGTCCGATGTCTGAGTGTGTGTGAGTACATGCACGCATGTATACTTGTTCGGGTATATGTGCACATATTATTTTCCGTTCTACGTATTTATGTTTTCTCATTTTTGTCTGAGGGATGGTTTCATAGGGGAGTTAAAAATTTTAAAGACAGTTTTCTGTTTTAAATTTATTTTTCAAAATAACCAGTAAAGTATGTATTTTGAACTGAAGAAACCTAAGAGCATACATGCGTACTGTAAACTAATAAGCTGATCTCACATTACTATGAGTTTTGCCCTCATTTGTTACAATTTTGTGCAGTAAGCTTGCAAAGCAGTGGGTGGAAAGAAGGAAGTGAAACTTACATCGTCGAGAGGGATAACTTTGTGGGCTCCCTGCAACTCCATCAACACAGCCGCATGCTTCAGTGGGCACACAAGGAATAGGTTACTGCAGCAACAGGAAAAATGTAACATAAACAAACACACTACTGAATAAAATATGGAAGGAGAAATATCAATGCCTACAGGTTCAAGAAATATGCCCCCCCCCCCCCCCTCGAGGGTAAAGAGGGTAAGTGGGTGGGTGGCTTAGGGTTTAACATTGTTTTCCACCTACATGGGTGATATCAAAGTCGGGACAACGAGAAAAAGGCCAGCACAAAGATTTGGCCTCAGCCAGGATTGACGATTGGAACTCACGATCCAAGCATTGAAAGTCCAGCGCTCTACTGTTCTGTTGCCCCCCCCCCCCCCCCCCCCAAAAAAAAAGAAAAAGAAAAAAGAAACAAAAACAAAATAAATGGTCTATCATGTCAGCAAACATGGTCTCATCCTTGCCGCGGCCTTCTTAATTCCAACATGGGTCAGTGAACATTCCCAAGACTATCTCATACGCAGAATGATTCCCAAAGAATCTCTCAAACTCCCACCTTTAAAATGATATGAAATGTGTAGTTTTCTGTCACATTAACTTCATTGAAATAAAATGACTTTATAGCAAGCAGAAGCACCGAAAGCACTACTTGAACGGAGAGAATCTGCAAAGGGACACAACTCCTCCTGACATAACTTGCTAGGACCTTTCACTAACAACAGCACAGCGCATTTCTGAACCTCTCTTAATTCCTGTTACCTGTTGCGTGGATGGAACTGCACCTTGAGAACAGGGGAGGGAAACCTGTACGTGCGTTCATTCTCCCCTGTCAAGACGTCCCACACGGACACTGTGTTGTCTGTGGCCGCGCTGAGCAGCTTATGTCCATTTCTGTTCCAGCTGCAAAACAATAATCAGGCATCAGAACTGCCTCATCAAAAAACAACAACAACAACACACACAAAAACTGACCGAGGTCCAGGGATCACACAAGAAAAAGGCAGTATGGAGAAGCACCTATAGCCAACTGTCACAACCCGCTTCGGGTCCCTATGGTAAGAAGGGGGGTGGTGAAGGTTATAGTCCAGTCATGTACCTGCTGCAGCGGAATTTTCACCCAGTTTGCTGTGCTGGTGTTTTCTGTTGCACGGGTGGATGGTTGACCGTTTGTTGTGTTGGTGTGCGTAGCACGGGTGGATGGTTAAGCTGTGCATTCCAGGTAGATTGGTTTGCACGGGACAAAGTTGGTTAAGTTGGTTATGTTAGTACGTAAAATCGTGCATATATATATATTGTTCACCCACTTGTTGAGTGCGTCTGTGAGCATGTACGCATGTGTTTGACCGTCCGAAAGCATGCTGAGTGAGAGCGCGTGTGACACCAACGACCCAAAAATAATCGAAGATTTTAAGCTCTGACTCTGAGAATACTCAGCAAATGAGCAGACAGGGAGAAAGAGAAATGACATGGAACTTTATTTTTCATGGAGAGAAGATTACCGGTAGGTATAAAGTCCTGTTTTTGATCTTATCCTTGCTAATCTACTCAGCCACCCACACCTACAGAAACCCCCTATTCAAACACAGCAGCAGCACAGAAACAGAGAACATAACTGACCAGTAGAACATGTATTAATTGATGTTATGTCGCAGGATTTTTTATTTTTAACATCACACTTCTAGTCTGATCCAAGAATGGTTGTTCACAGTTTCAATGGTTGAAAACTTCCATCACCTCAAGGAACAGACAGGATGTACATGGGCATTGATGACTTTGGCGATACCGCGTGTCAAGAAATCCCAGACCACAATACGGCCATCATTGCAACCAACAGCAAACAGCGTTCCCTGGCGGTTGAAGGCGCAAGTCACAGCAATACTGACACAGTCAAGGGTCCCATCAAAATCCTGATAAAAACAGATACCATCAAATGAATTAGAAAATGCATACAGGCTTGGGCTGCGATAAGGATAAATAACCACACACAAATAATGGTGAAAAGAAATGTCTAAAACATATAAAAATTTGCCTTTTCTGAAATAAAAAAATATGTTCCAAAATCCTGCCTGAACTTAACCCCTATGCCTAAACCTCAGCATTTAACCCTATATGGAAACCTCATTAACCTAGATTGCTACCCCTAAATCCCACTCAAATTGAGTTTTCTAACCATAAACCTCTTTAAACCGCCATTACCAGCCCTAAACCTCCACCTTATTACTATATTGCCTTTGTTTTCTGCAGTTTTCGGTTGTTTTTGGCAATTCATAGAATCCATGCCTTACTAAAAGTTCTAAAGTTTTCTTGATTTCTGTAAAAATCACAGAAGAAGAGTGAAATGTTTTCTGTCACTTACCTCTGGGTAGTTCTGCCCAAACGATTCTGTGGGAAACAATAACAAAAGCATGCATTACTACAACAGTACGAGTCTGATTCATCTGACTCAAGACTCTCCGATTCACAAAGGCTGTTTGGAGCATTGTGGGACAGCGGGGAATTCGACTGTGTGTTGGTTGGGTGGCAATTTGGGTTGAAATCAAAGGTGAGACAACTTTAAGATTCTTCCGTGACACCACCACCATTAGAAATCCTGAACGAACTAGCTGTACTTTTTCTGTGTCGCCTGCCAGCCCAGGTTCACAAAGACTGAAATTATACGTATGGGAAATGCAAGCCCATAAAAGGGGACTGTATTCTGTAGTGTAGGTGCATTTGTGTACTTTTCCCGGGACACGCAAAACCCAAAATAAATGACATCATGTAGTAAGCCGGTTTACATCACTTACTTTTTGACGTATGTTAGGTGCTGCATGGGTACCGTTAGTTTGGCTGGAATAAATTCTTGTAACAAACTCGTTCTACGTTGACAGAGTTACTTCCCTGAGGCATGTCTGACAGGAGTGGCGGCTATAATAAACTGTCGTCTGATACATTTTTACTTGTTTGTGCAAGCAGGAATGAAAGTCCGAGGATGTGTGCATTTTTAAATGATGTAATATTTTCAATCATGCGCCGTAGCATCTTCCCATCAGCATCACTGCTGGCGGCTGGTAGTGGTACAAATTTTCACAGCAAGATCGTAAATCAACGCTTTAAGTGCCCATCTACCCGCAGCATCATCTTTACTTTGTTACTCCCTGCTGCACCAGCTTGGATGGCCACGGACAGAAGACAGCCAGCCGTGTTTTCCCAAAAGTGTGTTCCAAGTCTATAGAGTTTGTACTATATGTATACATGTATACGAACTACAACAGTACACGTAAGAGCTAGCAGTGGGACGGACCAATCAAGTAAATGTTTTGACAGTTATGGTATCTACAAATACATGCGTGTCAGTCGATTTTTGTTTGCATATATAGTACAAGTCTTTCATTATGCACATGCATGGTACCCCTGAAACGTAATGAATTTACGAAGATCGTACCTAGAAGTTCCAGATTCATTGTGCCGCCTTAAAACCGGAAACGGGATTTATAAGCTGAGAATGACCTCCCCTGCGCGTCAACTTTGGAAAATTCGTCTGCTTGATGCATTCCGCGGTAACCTAGAATCTTGACTAGCTATCGTCCACTCCAGTGGCGCAAATGGTTAAGTCTGTGGTTCTTTCTTCCTTCCGTCTAGATCTTGTCATCGTTTTGTCAGCTGCGACAGAGGTTGCTGAATCGTGCGAATGGCGTCGTCACAGTTTCGGAAAGTTGCAGTGGTGAGTGTGCGTTGGACTGGTAACAAAAATTTAACACTAACTTGAGAAGCTGTGTGCGTCCGATGTGTCAACATTTTACGCCCTCCGGCGATTTTGCCCAGTCCGTTATCTCATTTCACCGCTCGTAGCTAAACTTTGATTGATGGTTTTTGTGGCCACTCCGTCAGCGCCCATCACAAGTGCGCAATGCTCTTTCGCTTGATCGCTGATCTGGATGATATGTGCATGTCAGAGATGAATGTGCGCCTTTCATTTAGTCAGTACTGATCATTGTGTTGCTGGATGTTGCTTGCCGTTCTTTCTTAGTTCATGAGTCTGCCTATGCACATATTGGTTTAGCAGTTGGAACTTACATCCATGTAGCAGAACTCTATCACACAAAGTTGCAAACGAACCCCCCCCCCCCCCCACACACACACACACACACACATCCCCCATCTCCTCAGCGCGCGCGCGCGCACACACACACACACACACACAAACACTGAGGCAAACACACACCACCCCTTCTCCCAACCCCATACCACTTGCCACCAGAATTTCCTAAACTGCAGCTTTTTCTTCTTCTTCTTCTTTTTTTTTTTCCTCTAAAAATCACGCTGGTAATTACATGGTAGTACATGTCCATGTACATTTGAAGTGTATGACTAGAAGAATGTGCTTCAAGGTGTGTCAGTGTATGCACCTTTTTTTCTTTTTTTTTTAATGCGTTTGCTCTGATGATTCAACTTTGTGCATAATGTCCCTACTCGATCAGACACTTTATTATACCCAGCATGCCTTTTGTAACACGTACTCCCTAGTGAATGGTCAAAGAAGGCTACAGGCACAGTGTAGTCACTTGTGCCCTGTAGGCAAGTTTGCACATGTATGTATATATACACGCACATGGTATTGGGCATTTGAGCATTCAGGCATTTGGGTATTCGAGCTTTCATCGTTCATATTTTTCAGATTCTCAGATTCATACCTTTTTAGCATCTCCTTTCCATGAACTGTCTAATGCGTACATGTAATTGAATCTCCGTTTCACTGCAGATAGCATTTTTCACAGGCTGTTGTGTATTATTCTCACAGGGCTGTAAAACTACTATGACTGCACAACCTAGAAAGGTCTGTACAAGTCGTGGTGTTGTTTCTCACAGCCGCTGTAAAACCACTTTGACCGCACAACCTATAAAGGTGTACACAAGTCACAGTGTCATTTCTCACAGCTGTGGATCGAACCACTATCACTGAGTCTGCTTTAGTACATGTACCTTCAAAGCTACACTGTGAGTGCTGAACAGTGTGAACAATTGCCATATATACTCCGCCATCCCCATTCACATTGCCTGTCTTTTGGAAATATAAAGATTTGTACAGTCCAGTACATGTACTCCTAGTTTGAGACAGCCGCCTCTGCCCCTAAACCTCCCTCCTACTTCACTTTCAACTTGGGATCATGCATAGTGCATGACATTCGTGCCCAATGGTGACCCCCCCTCCCCACCCCCCTCAATGAACCTCCCTCACCTCACATCCTTCACCCCCCCCCCCCCCCCCCCCCCCCACACACACACACACACACCAGCACCATTTCAGTAATCCCTCACCCGCAAAAGTATTCATTTCAAGTTCAAGGAAGTTTATTCCTACCGGGATTTTATTCCTACCGGGATTTTTTTCCTACCGGGCAGTACTACCCTCTAGGGGCATAGGACAGAGAAAGAAATTACAAAGGATACAGCATGTACAGTGCATGTCTCCTATACATAAATCCATGAACATATATAATACACACATACATACATACATACATAGATACATGTATGCATACATATATAATGCACACTTCTACATGCCTACATACCATACATACATACACACTGTAACATAATACAAGCTTACATTAAAAAATACTGCACACGTGGGAGCACACAGTTATATTGTATCTTTGCTGCGTTCATTTCATGCTAATTCACCCTCCCACCACTCCCCATAAACGAAGTCTGCCTGTAACAGGGCCAGTCACTGAGACCCAGTAACAGTGACATTAACAGTGAAACCCACTGGCCTAGCCAGGTTAATAGTTGCCTCGGGGAGTCACACAAGCGCCTCTGTTGCGGTGGAGCTTAATTTTAAGAGTGAAGAGTGTATGAGGTATTAATTAAAGCCCTTTGTAAATATTAAATGTCTGTTTTAGCTGATGATTATATGAAGCTGTTTTCTGGTGTTGCCTCACCCACGAATAATAATAATAAATTTCATTTGTATAGCACACTTCTCAGACACAGTGACTTATTGCGCTAACACACGTCACTCATACACATTCACACTATACAGACCAACACGTCAATCAATACATATTACACATCACACAATACAAAGACACATCAGTTGAAGGCCTGTTGAA
Source organism: Batillaria attramentaria (assembly GCA_018292915.2). Classification (NCBI taxonomy): domain Eukaryota; kingdom Metazoa; phylum Mollusca; class Gastropoda; family Batillariidae; genus Batillaria; species Batillaria attramentaria. Next base: position 364,569 of record JACVVK020000120.1, on the reverse strand, counting down.
ATAAGTGGGTTTGAAGCTGATAAAATACAGTATATATCATAGATACATAATTTAATTCTCTTATTTTTGTGTATTGCACTGTCAAAAGTCATTTTTCTCTTTCTGCTTCGGCGTCTGTCTGTCTGTCTCTTTCTCTCTCTCACACACACACACACACACACACACACACACACACACACACACACACTGTTTCTCAACATTAACCATACACAGTCCACATAAATGTTTATGATTCACAGAACTGAACAGTCAATACAAGTGTTGTATTTAATTTTCTACAACCAGAACAGCGTAAAACAAGGAGGAACGGCCCCGTCCTACAAAGTTGTTTCTCCAAATTTCATGTTATTTTGTCTGTTTTGTTGTTATTGTTGCCGGTTCTCCCCTCTCCAAGTTCTACCAATGACACTAGATCCTCTACGACCTCGACCGATTAGTCACGTGACTGGGGGTGGGGCCGGGTGGGGGGAGAGAGAGAGAGAGACAGACAGAGACAGAGAGACACAGAGAGAGAGAGAGAGAGAGAGTGGGTGGGTGGGTGTTTAGGAGTTTAACGTCCTTTTCCACCACGTAAGGGTGCTTTCTAAGACGGGGCAACGAGAGAAAGGCCAGCACAAAGATTTAGCCCCAGCCGGGATTCGAACTCTCGACCCGAGCATTGAAAGTCCAACGCTCTACCATTCGGCCACCCTGGCTCCCCAGAGAGAGAGAGAGAGAGAGAGAGAGAGAGGTCAGTTCCGTGAACTAAACATTTGACGTCAGCCTCAGGCAGGTCGTCATACACAGACAGAGAGATGACGTCAATTCCGCGAACTAAACATTTTCACGTCAGCCTCTAGCACTGCTATCGTCTGAGGAAGCTTGTTTATGTCTTGTGATTTCCCTGTTGGCTTTGTGGCTTCCCCGATTGAATTATTTTTCACATGAAATCTGGAAGATCTAGAGGGCTGGTTAAATGTCGGAGGCAGTGACGATACTTGCTTATTTTGTCTGTGAACTAAGCGTTTGACGTCAGCTTCACGCTGGTGGTATGACAGATGATGCTTGTGCATGTCTTGTGATTTCCCTGTTGCTTTTGTGACTTCCCTGGCTGAACTAATTTTTACATAAAATCTGGAAGATCTAGAGGGCTGGTGAAACATGGACTAGAATACCTTGGATTGTACTTATGAAATCGAAAATTTGGAACTCTTTTGACCGGTGCTTCTCGCAGAAACTTGAAAAAGTTATGTTTATCTAAAAGTTCAGTTATTCTAAATGCTAAAGATATAATAGTGCAGTAGTTCCTGTCATATGTGCAGTTGTCACACTAGACAAAAACGCCGGGATGATAAGTAATTTGCAGTAGTCTTTTCATAGATATTTGATCTTATGTGCAAACCACCCCTACCTCGGAAATATTTTTTTTACACAAAACCAGTCAGAGCTACAGAGCTGTAGCACTAATCAATGCAGTGTGATTGGGTGAACTTCCAAAGTCTAGAAAATGAAGGAATTTGAACAACTTTTTCGAAAAAATTCGTAACATGACCGATTTTTTAAAATTGGCGATAACTCTTCTGAAAATGCGGCAGGCTAAAAATCGTGAAAGGTAGCTCTGGAGAAGGTGATTTCCCATTTCATCTCAAAGTAAAAAGGCCTCCATCGAGGTGGTTTAGGAGATAGCCATCATTACATCCGTCCACACACACACACACACACACACACACACACACACACACACACACACACACGTCATTCCCGCCAAAAAGAACGCAGCAGCAAAGTGTGCACGTAAGGTGTCTATGACGCAGATTTCGTTACGTCACTGTGTGCGTGAAAGTAAGTATTGTTTGGAGAAACGTCACAGTCTTGTTTTGTATCACTGAAACTTGCTGCTGCGCGTAGCAAAATCTGCCCCGTCTCATAAAGTTGTTTCTCTATAGAGAAACAACTTAAAAAGACGTAGACAGCTGTATGCACTGGAAGATACAGAATACAACAAATGAAGTATACAATCAAATGATTACATGTGTTTAGTGTATATCACAGGTCACTGGTGCCAACAAAGGAATCGGACTGGAGATTGTGAGAAACCTTGGCAAGAAGTTCGATGGGGACATCATTCTCACAGGTAGGTGACTAACCACATGTGGTCAGCGCTTTGAAAAACGTGGGTTTTTTTTTTTTTTTTTTTTGGTCTTTTTTTTTTTTTGGGGGGGGGGGGGGGCGGGGGGGGGGGGGGGGCGGAGGGAGTGCTGCTTAAATGTGATGTACTGTTGGTATATGTTGCTGTTCTTTCCTGTCCTTTTTGTCTGTTTATTTTGACCCCCTCTAAAATCCTGTGGACAAGAAAGAAGAAGACCAAAAAGAAAAAGGGTGAAGAAAAACAAGAACACACACAAAACATTGAATAGAAACCAGAGCTTGAAAACAGGAAGGTAGAAAATGGCAACAAAAAACAAAAAAAGAACAACAACTGAACACAAAACAACAACAAAACAGCTGAAGAGAGAGAGAGAGAGAAAGAAGAAAAGAGAGGAAAAAACTAGAGCTTGATCATAACAGCTCCATAATCCCAGTTTGACACCCCCCCCCCCCCCCCCCCCCCCCCCCCCAGTGTTGGTATTTGTATCAAGGAGCACTTGCATGCCATGAACATCGATCACCCCCCCCCCCCCCCACCCCCGAAATTCAATCTTCCACCGCTTCTTCTGGTGTGTGTGTGTGTGTGTGTGTGTGTGTATGTGTGTGTGTGTGTGAGAGAGCATGTTTTGTAATTGTTTCTTTGTTTTTGTTTTTTTGTGTGTGTGGCGGGGGGGGGGGGGGGGGGGGAGAGGAATGATAGCTATATATGGCATGTCTGATGGTGTGTTTTGGTTGGTGGGTGATCCTGTGGTTTCTTGTTTGTTGTTGTTTTAATTGTTTTGGTTAATGAGCTTGTTTGTTTGCTGGAAGCACGAAATAAGCAGATGGGAAAAGACGCAGTGAAACGGCTTGGAAAGCAAAACGAAGCTGAGCCAGTATTTCACCAGCTTGACGTCACAAACATCGACAGCATCAAACATTTCCATGACTTTCTGGAGAAGAGATATGGTGGCCTCGATATTTTGGTCAACAATGCGGGCATCATGTTCGAGGTTAGTCAAACAGTCATGTAGGATCTCAGCGGAGAAACAAATTCACTGAATATTTCAGTCAGCTTTCCCCCCTTCTAATTAGACTGTATGTTAATGAAAGTGATCTGTGTGTGTGTGTGTGTTGTTTATTGTGTTTGCTTTGCGTGTGTTCGCTTGGTTTTTTGTATGCATTTGTCTTTTGCTTTGGTTTTGTTGTTGTTGTTATTTTGGTTGTTACTGTTGTTTGTTTGTGTTTTTTGTGGGGTTTTTGTTGCTGTTGTTTTTTTGTTTGTTTGTTTGTTTGTTTGGTTTTTTTTTTGGGGGGGGGGGAGGGGGGCAGTGTTTTTTGTTCTTGAAAAGGGAAGCACAGGGGAGTAATTTCTGTCTTGCCTATAAATACCCAACCTTTTCTCAGATCAGACATGCAAATACTATTATGCATTTCCTTTACTGTGGTGACTGATAACTGAATTAACCATTGCTCTTTTTTTTCCAGATGGGCTCAAGTGAACCACTTGCTAAACAAGTGCAAGAGACCATGAAAGTAAACTTCTGGGGGTGTCTTAATTGCTGCAAAATACTTTTTCCGTTACTTCGCCCTGGAGCAAGGTACATGTAACATATTACTTGAAACCACAGTTCATTCTGAAAGGAAAACTTTCAACCCGAAAAGTATTGGTTTTATGGCATATAGACATACATTATCCATGTAAAATTACTACAGACAATATCCATCTGTGCCTAACTGATGATATTAGATCTATCACTGGGAGCTCTACAAATGTTACTCTGAAGCGTGCTAATGCATGCCATCCAAGCAGTGCAGGCAGACACACGAAACAAAGTCAAACATTCCAAAGATCAGAGACACACATAACACAAAATGAGGCTGCAATATTTTGGGTGGTTGAGTTAATGGCCCTTCTTATCTGTCAAAAATCTTTCAGAGCTGTTTTCTCAGCATCCACAGTCACAGGCTCTAATGGGCTGGCACTTAGCCAAAAGAAGGCTTAATGCAAAGTGAAAACCAGGCATCCGTGATAGTGGGTTTTTTGGGGGTGGTGGGGGTGGTGGGGGTTCTGTTTTTCTTTTTTCACACACACATAGGTGAACACAAAGACAAAGAATACATATTTAGTGTACATAACAGAAACAGTTACTGATAGACAGAACAGATGTACAGATAGCACCCAGGAAATACGTGACCCTCCACCACAAAATGAGTCAATTGTTGGCTGGCAGATTTTCGGTCAGTGTTATTTCAAGTCCATGTTGCCAGTAGATGCTGTGTTGGTGTATTGCACTCAGAGCTCCAGATTCACTAAGACAGACAATTTCAGTTAAGATAGAACTTGTCAGGGAACTCAAAGGCGCAACCATTCAAACTCTTGTCAAACCAAGTTATTTGGAAAGGCATGTTTAAAGTGTCAATTTGTAATCTGTTTTCTTAGCTTGCAAACTGTTTTTTTTAACAGGGTTGTGAACGTCACCAGTATGTACTGTCGGTCAACGCTGCGTGACTGCGCGCCACCTTTGAAGGCAAGGTTTACTTCCAAAGACATCACCATGTCAGAACTGGAACAGTTGATGACAGATTATGAAAAGCAAGTTGCCTTTGGGTTTTTATTATTATTATTTATTCACATTTTGAATTCTGAAGCACTGCAGTTCTGATTTTACTGAACTGCCTTCACAAACATTTGTAATAGCAAGAAAACAGGATTTGCGCCCCCCCCCCCACCCCCCACCCCCGCAAAAAAATAAATACATAAAATACTAATAAATGAATAAGTATATAAAACAAAGAAATAAATGAATGTGTAAAGAAAACAAAATAAAGAAATAAATGAAAGAAAGAAACGTTTTTCATTGTAGCTTTGTGATGCATTTAGGTGTGCAGAGGCAGGAACTTGTCAGCTGAATGGATGGCCGACCTTTGCATATGGGGTGTCCAAGATTGCGGTCACCGTCATGACACAGATTCAGCAACGAGAGATGGACAGCTGCGGACACAAAGCAGACATACTGATAAACACAGTACGGTACCCTTGAAGTCCTATCTGTTGGCATACGACTAGGTTCACAAATTATTATTATTATTATTATTATTGTTTGAAGTTGTTTTGGTGGTATATGTACCTAGCATTGTACCACTTGGACACTTTATACACAATTGACATGTAGCCGTATTGTGATTGACAAGTCAGTGCAACCAATCGCAATGCACCCATACTCCAACAGACGCGTGTGGAATTGTCTGTCGGAGTATTCAAGCATTTCCTGTCAGAACATATATCTTATCTCTCTTCTTTCTATCTGTATCGATGGCAGGGAACCCTCAGTTTCCTTGAAAAAGCTGCCGTGTAATGGCAAAACTCCAAAAATCAATGACGTCATTTTGTGAAAAAAGACTGTATCGATCGTCAATGTCTTTCGCCTTGGAATCTTTTCCTATCAGCTGACGTTATAGACTTACCATGCTGTGCCATTGAATGGCAGAGAAAGATCAGATTGGGTATTGTGGAAATCAGAGGGCTTGGCTAAGTGCCTGTGGGCTACATGTTAATCAAAGTCTCTATGTTTTGTAGCAAACAAGCACAGGCACAAGGGCAAGTATGCCTAGTATTGGTTAATTGTCTTCTTTGTGGCCTAGTCTCTCTGGAAATGGCACGCCCGCGCGCCGCCAGCATAAACATTTTGTGCTGTAACTATGTGTAGTTGCACCTGCCCCTACAGCATGTAGTTAACTCTTATCTCAACCTTGTTCCGGGACCGTCGCTTCTCTATGCCCCTGCGACGACGTCCAAATCGGGCTAACTGAGACCGAGCCAAGCTAAGTGATACCTAAGAAGGAAAAAAAAAACCAAAAATACTTGGTGACAAGGAAAGTGGACAGTTGCAAACAACTTTGAGGTCCCCGTGTTATTTCACAGTGTGCTCAGAAGCGATGAAAACTGTCGCATTCACCAGCACCAGTACATTTTCAGCCTGCATCCGTTGTCTCCCTTGCCGCAACAAGCACGCATTTTTCGTTGCTGAGCACAAACCTCCCACAAAAAATGTGTGCTTGCTGCGGGTCTGTGTATGCACGGGGGACGCCATCGCAGGGGACTAGAGAAACGACCGTCCCGGAACAGGGTTGCTCTTATCTATACATTGTATCTCACAGCGTGTGGTTGTATCTGTGTACATTCCAGTGTTGTCCAGGGTGGTGCAGTACAGACATGGGTGGCATGGGAGCACCAAAGACAGCAGCTCAGGGTCTGTGCACCTAGTACTTTAAACGAATGTGTGAAAGAATTAGAGTTGTCATTAATTTGTTTCTTAGAGTTATGTCCCATTTGTTTTTGTTTGTCAGTCTTGATGATGGCACAATGCCGAAACGTCAACCTGTTCACCGTCAAGCGTATCTTGTAAGATAAGTGGTTCTTTTTTTTTCTTTTTTTTTATTGTTGCTTCTAATGTTTTTGTTGTCTTGTTTACAATCAAAATCAAATGTTATTTGGTGAGTACTTGCCCAATACTTTTATTGATAAAGTCGTGAAGTTTCATGGATCCAGCAGGAAAAGTGACTGAGCTATGGACGTTTGAATGAGAGTGTGTGGTGAAGGATATAGGCCCATATTTCAACAAATCGAGGCTCACAGATCATTCTGAGCTGTTGTGGTGGTATCTAACATAGTCAGGGCCGCACAATGGTTCATGATCTAAATTTACTAAATTTGATTTAGTGACAAGGTGGCAATGAAGCCACAAGCGGCATGCTGCCCCAGTTTTTAAAATTTTTTTTTTTTTAATTAGACTAAAATCTGCGCAGTCTGGTGCATTTTGGCGTGATTTTAAGTGCTTCAGAGGACGAAACACACTTTTTGGGGGGAGGACAATTTTTAGCCAAAGGTTGAAATCCGTCAAAGGATGAAAGAACATTATTAGCCAAAGGTGGAAATCCGTCAAAAGATGAAAGAACATTTTTAGCCAAAGGTGGAAATCTGTCAAAGGATGAAAGAACATTATTAGCCAAAGGTGGAAATTCGTCAAAAGATGAAAGAACATTATTAGCCAAAGGTGGAAATCTGTCAAAAGATGAAAGAACATTTTTAGCCGAAGTTGGAAATCCATCAAAAGGTGGAAGAATTTTTTTAGCCAAAGATGGAAATCGGTCAAAAGATGAAAAGAACATTTTTAGCCAAAGGTGGAAATCTGTCAAAAGATGAAAAGAACATTTTTAGCCAAAGGTGGAAATCTGTCAAAAGATGAAAGAACATATTCAGCCACCCAAAGGTGGAAATCCACCAAAAGGTGGAAGAACATTTTTAGCCGAAGGTGGAAATCCTTTAAAAGGTGGAAGATTTTCAGCCCTGAGTACTTACACACCTGTGCAGTTACAACCTGTCACATTCACTGTCCACCAGAACGCTAGCCATTCACTGATAAAGTGAATGAACTGTTATACATACTGTATATATTGTATCGCTCTCTCTTTTACCAGCAGAGCTTCTGGCCATTTCATTCCAAGCTCACACAGCCAGCTTGACATTAGTCACTGTCCTTTGCAGCTTTCAAAGGGTGTGCTATGGGCCCAATGGGGAGGCTGTTGCCACACAGCTGAGATTCACCCACTTCATGGATGCGACTATGGGGGTGCTTCCCTTAGTATGACACGTCTTATGATGTGGATGATTACACGGCTGGCACCGCAGGTGCTGTAGTTCCCGGGCCTGGTTAATGCCAGGATATTTATGACAGGAAGCGTGGAATGCGGCCCTATCCACCAGTCCCAAACCACACGGACCTCCATAGCATCATCTACCATCATCCTCATCTCCATCATCATGCATAATAAAAATTGCCCCAGCTTCCGAGCCCTCCGTGGATTCCACCCATTGCCTGGGAGGAACACCACTGGAACTGGCAAAAAGAGTTAGGGCAGCAAAAAAAAAAAAAAGATGATTAACTAATCCATTGACTGATTTTACATGTAGTGACATCTTTTTGCAGGTGCAGACACACCAGTCTACCTGTCCCTACTACCACCCGGAACACAGAGTCCACGAGGAGCTCTTTGCTCAAACCGCACAGTGCAGAAGTGGGGCTGAGACATACTGCTAACAGAATCAAGGCTTGAAATAGTCCGTGATCCATACAGAGGAAAAGTGTGTAGCATATTGTGATGACATGGCAAAGCAACAAATACACATCTGCAAAGTGGACATAATTATTATGTGAGGGGTATCCAGGGGCATGCACTCCCAGATTATTTTGAGCAAGATGGTCATCAGCCCAGTATGTTGTTTCCAGTCAGTGACCTGCTGTTGTCTCTCTCACCAGTTTGTTTAGATTTGAGATGTTCAGCCGAGATGAAATGACATCAAGCGAGTAGAAAGTAGTCAAAACCTTTTCCGTGCCTCTTTGCACGCACAAAACCCCAAGCAAATGAGGTCGTGTTATTCGTCTAGTTGGTTGACGGGACGTGAGTTGCTGAAAAACGGTCGGGGTAGGAGGAGGGGACTGGTTTTGAAAAATCCTAGCGCGAACCCTGGAATTTGATAAACACAGCCCCCTTATACCATCTGACTGTAGGTTTCTGTTGTCATCTGGGAGGAAAGGCCTAAATGCCAGGGATTTAGAAAACTTGGCAAACGCGCCTTTTCCGCGGCTTTCATTAAGTCGGTGCTGTTAATTTTGTATTTGGCTCCATCTACCCCTTGTACATATTTGGTAATTAGTATTCACAGCTTGAATGTGATACACTTGCCCTAATTTATTCATAAACTGTGATTGTTTGCTTTTACAAGTGCTGTAAAATTTGTTTGGTGCTGGCCATGCTGTGTACATGCATGACCATTTACCGATCTCTACTGGCTATTAGTAAATGTGCCGAAGTGTTTTGGCAAATAATCAGGCTCTTTTACCACTGGACAACTGCAATAACAAGGAAAGCTTGGCACACTTGCCTTAATTTGTATGTGAATTAATGTATCTTGTGAGCTCACTGTGTCTGTATCATTGATTTTATTGCCTTGTATGGGCAGACACTGCAATATCCTCTCCAGGGATGAATAAAGCCTTTGATAGGTAAACCTCTGTTATTGTTAAGCCTAAGTGTACCATGAGTTTGTTGCACTGCCAGATTGTATGTAAGAGGGGATGTAATTTGTGTGTGTGTGTGTGTGCTTTAATCACAGCAAGTCCTTGGAATTCGGAGAGCAGCACTCTATGAAATCTATGTATTATTATTATTAAAGTTGACATTATTTAGTGGTGGCAGAAAAGATGTTAGCTGTTCTAATGTCATATAACTTTCAAATCAGCCCATTATCAGGTGTATTGCAGAATTCTGCTTAAAATGCACCCAGTTTGGCTGTGGTATTTTCAGTCTTCCAGAACTTCTCATTGTTTTGGTATGTTCATGCTCCTGTGGTGAGTGCAGCACTACCGCTCGTTTTCTGTTTCCCGTTTTCTTCCCAACACAATCACACTCATTCGAACAGTTTGCTGAACACAATCATCTTACCCATCCTGGATGCTATTTATTTCCCAAAACTTTCATATCATTCACACAATGTCATGAGAGCAAAAACATAAATAAGCAAAATTTCACCAACCTCATCTAAATCTGTCATTTTGGAAGGGGGGGGGGGGGGGAAGAAAAAAAAAGGGCTGAGGCCGAGAGGCATTCATGTCCGCAGTGCTTATGCCCTTTTTCCAGGTGATAGAAGTATCATAGAACATGTAGCTGAAATGTCAATACAAAGAGAGATATATTCATTTCATACATACCTTGTGAGGAAAAAAATTAAAAAGAGAAAACACTCGGACTGGGTTAAATGAAATCAATGAGCCTTCCTGTCTACACAGATGTACACATGCGGGAATGATAAAGCACCAACGTAAGGAAATGCCCACAAGCACTGTATTGACCTGGTACCGGTAGTTCAATGGTCAGTTAAAGATTGTCAATACATATAAATTATGTGATGCTGTACAGAGAACTGCAGCATTATGCATAAAACAACCCATAAGCAAATAAACAGAACATAACGTGATTTCACATTTCATCATGAATTCAAGCAAACTACTCTAGGAAACGTGACCATTGCATCAATGAGCCGCCAAAAGACTATCTTTGAGTTCTTTTATTATTGTCTTTCCTTGTATGCAAATTGGGCATCACATGACAGGCACATACTGCAGCTCAAAAACAATAATAATAATAATAATCAAATATACATAAAGAAATAAGTGAACTGTTTTTAATTTTTACCAGAATAGAACAACTGCCGTTATGTTAAAGGTGCAAAACAAGCTGGGGAGACAGCAGACAAATATGCACAGTCAATTCCCACAGCTAATTATCCACATTACATGCATAATCGTTTTGAAATGGCTACAGGCATAATCTTTATTCTGTCACGATCAACAGAAAAGTGAAAAGAAACCTATCTTATAATTTAACTGATACCACCACTGGTGATGCAGGTCACTATAGGAGTAAGGAAGAAGCAAATCTTCACAAAACTCTTGACTGAGTCACCACACTCACTGCAGACACATACTGCGTCATAGTATAAACTCACTATAATTATAAATTGCCATAGCTCTATCAAGAGCACACAGTCTGTCAAAGATTCACACGCACAGAAACTTCCAGACCTGCACACACACACACACTCATGGACACTCCTCTCAGCCATCAAATTGCATAGTAAAGCAAGAAGAAAACGAGCACTCAATTAGACAACTTGTCTGGGGAGAGGGTGCATCGTCATATTGCTGCACATACTCTGCAAGGGAATGAGGAATGTGAACAGGTTTGTTTTCTTTTTTTCATGAACAAAAAAACAAAACATCTGCACCCCCCAAAAAAAACAACAACAAAAAACAACAACAACAACAACAAAAAATAATAACGCACACAAAACTGCCATGGAAGACTTGTAAACTGCTGTGCATTTCAAATGATTTGTGATCTGTAATTTTGCAACTGCCTTGGAAGCGACAAATCTTCAGCTAAGCCTGCCTCGGCCGATGACAAAATTATCAGCCTGAGCTTTGCACAAGCATTCAACTGCATGGCAAATGATGCAGCAATATCACGACCACCCCTCTGCCCACCTCAATTGCTTCTGTTGAGCAGTCCCCCTGGAACACAAAGAACATAATATCAATCTTCAGTTGATCCTGAGCCTCTCATGTTGGATATTGTCTTTGAGTCTGTTGACGAGATTCTGTCTTTCCTTCAGCAAGCTTGTGTAGCCACTGCGCAGCTGGTACACCTCATTCCAGCACTGGCCCATCGACCAACTTTTGAAATCGAACGCTGGCCTGCACACCACAAAGCCACCAATTGAAATCAGACAGCCAGCAGGAGTAGAGAAGAGTGAATCCATCAAAATGGTTGTGCAGGGTCAAGATCTGAAGGTCAGCCAAGGCTGGGTGATAGCAGCTAGATAAATGCCACTTTTCATCACACCTGAATATTACAGTAATGGAATTCTGAGTGCATGCATGATGCTTTGGAAATGACACACCAGAAGAAATAATGCTCTGATGGCTTCAGCGCTTGGTCAAAACAGTCAAGTTCTGCTATTTCCACCTGTTCAAACTGCTTGTTTATTCAATTTTCTCACTACAGGTTACATCCAACTTAAAATGATGACCTTTTTGACTGAAATCCTTATTTTACCATTCCACTTTGAACATCAATTACCATTCATACTTGCTAACATTCACAGTACACACACTGCTACATGTATCCAAAGTCTGTCCTACTCCAAGAACTAGCACTGACCACAAATGTCACGGGAGTTCGTTCTGCGCCATTATCTGTTCCAATTTATCATTGAGGTGAATGATATCAACACACAGGTCACGTCGTTTCTGTCGCCAGAAATAAATCTCGTACCACATCAGTGTTATGGCCTTGTTCTTTTGGGTTTCGTACGAGGGCCTGCGACAGAAAAGATGTGCCAGTGTTACAATCTGAACCAGTATTTGTGTCTTTTCTGTTTAAAACGATTATTCACTTGCAGTGCATTTTTTTTTCTAAACTACAGACAACAGTACACCCGGGTGGTGAGACTATGAATGCCTAGAGCAAGCACTGCAGTGTACTTCAGATAAAGCCTAGAGCTACTGTAACCGAATTTCCACATTTGGTACTAGAGTACTGTGTAACCGGAGCTTCTGGTGTGTCACTTGCAAATCACCATATATCTAAAGACATTGTTCGATAGAATACGCAAACTCATACACTCATATTTAGTGCAAACTATTTGGGTTATTCTGATGATTACGAGACTCTTCGAACAAAAAAACGACGACAACAAAGATAAATCTTCTTTGACGCCTGGTAATCTTGGAAGATGTGTACTAGAAAAGAAATTGTTCCATACCTGTATCCAACTTCATGACTAGTAGTCAAAGTATGGGGAGCTGTGCTTGATCTCATAAAGTCAGGAACTTCTTTGGCTTTATTGAACCTGAGAGTCTTCACTGAAAATGCAGAAACACAAATGCTAGACCCACCACAAAGCAGTTCAAACACAAATTCAAAGTCAAGGAAAGACTAGACCAAGAATACTGATTTCTAAAAAATATGGTAAAATAATAATGATGATTATAATCATGTGTCTCAATATAGGTACTTTTTTAAATCCCAATAGTTCACTCACAACAATATAATGAAATATTCAAATAATGATGAAACTGGTGTGCATTATATATTAGAGAGAGATAGCAAGCGTTCGTCGGCCAACCTTCGTCGGGATTCCCCACAATTTTCGCCGACTGCGCATGCGCGCATATTGAAGAGCCGACGAGCATCCGTATCTTCGCCGTAAAAACAGGCTGAAATCCGAAGAAGAGTTCGTTCGCTATTTCTTGTCTTTTCTTAGAGGTTTGAAGGTTTAAACTGAGTTTTACTTTGTTTTGAACATCATATTTATTGACCGATATGATCTTTCGCATCAGTAATGGTACGGCGCTTGTACATTTTGGCCTGTGAAATGGGTACCATTTTTGGCAAGTTTGATCTACCATGATGGTAAACATCGCACAAGTGACCTCCCTTGTCTCTGGTCAACCTGTGAAATGTCGGGATTTTTTTTTTGCAGGATAGGTACAAAAAGTATTCGATTCAGTGTGCTCTTACTTTTGCTTCCGGTTGATAAACACTAATGTGTTGATGTAGAAGACACTTGATAGCATGCACGAGTACAAACAATTTATTGAAAAAACAATGACTCATACAGATCGAGTGAAGGGACACCACTCTGTCGCGAACGCGTACCTCCGACGAAGGCCGCTGCTATGCTACAGATTTGTGCGCGCGTCTTCGGCTCCTAATCACGTCATGAAACGACGAAGAATGTTAGCCGACGAACGCCTGCTATCTCTCTCTATTAATAGGCACCTTGTTCCAGCTGCTTGGCTCACAGCACCACGAAGTAAACCCAAATCCTGACCTTCACACGCTCATGTGAATCACATGCATTCACTCACTCACTCACTCACTCACTCACTCACATCACAAACATCAACACATTACAACTGTGGTGCAAAAGGGTCAGCTCAGCTATTCAAGTTTTGGAACTTAGAATTGCACGTTGTTTCATGGACAAATGTTCGTGTATGCACAGAGCAGGACAAAAAAATCACACAGCATGTTTCAGAAATCAAACAAGGTAACTTACCTAAATATATGACGAGGAAAATAAGAGCGATGATGACTTCCAATGAAATGAGAAGCTGCAGATAGTGGGCCTTGGTGAACATTTTACAGCTGTCTTTGTGGCCACAGGCCGTGTCCAGCACTTTAGAAAGTACCACCAATATCGCATTTGCTGTCAAAAACAACACAAAACTGAACTATATAAACACAGACACTTGTCATTCAAAGCATTTGATATTTACTGTGATTGCCTGTAAGTGACCCCAGTATATTTCAGTTCCACTAATATCGCTATCCGCCAATGCTATTTATAAACACACACAATATTAAGTTTTTGTCAAGTAAAGCATTTGAGTATTTTTCACTAGTTATCGCTATCCACTGGTTCTAATCAAACTTCAGGATGAGCAATTCCCTCTGTGTCCAAAAAGTTTTGCAAAGACACTTAGCATTTTTGGGCCAGTGGCCTTACTAATGTTTAAAATCAGAGCTCTATTAACTTGCTATCAGTTACAAGCTTGAGCTCACAGCAGACTCTATACTGCCATAGCATAGAAATGCCACAGATATATAGTGGTCCCAGACAACTACCTCATACATGTATTTGGGTATCTCAGCAAAGACAGCCCAGAAAAGACTCAAATTCAGCACACATCTTCATGACATCTTTCATTCTTTTGTACATGTACTGTAATCAGCACATCTGTGAGCTTGGAGCAGTAAACACTGCGTCCCCTATGTACTACTACTACTAGTACTAGTCTACCTGCAGAGTTGATGAACAGGGGCATGCGACGCAGGCTGCGAGTTTCGAGGTGGAAGTTGAAGTAGCCATGGAGAAGAGAGTTGTTATGTTCGTAGTTCAGATAGTGGTGGACCAAGAAAAGGAGGAACCACATCGCACCATGAATGTACTGCACCAGAGTGGTGGCCTCTTCTCCACACTTCTTGTCCTTGCATAACACCGGAAGTAAATACGCAGCCAGAGCTAGACAGATCTGCAACAGATTCCAAGCATTTTGTTACTTAAACTGGCTGATTCCATCTTTGCTCACGCAACTTACAGTTTCGCTTCTGCTTGAAATACTCTATATTGAAGGCTTGATGATTAGTACAGCTCTTAATGCGATGCAATGTTGTGTACACTTTGTGTGAGCGGTCAAATATTCACGACTGTTTTTGGACATCGAAACTGAAAGTCAAACTAATGTTTTTTGTTCCTTGGTTTTCAACCAGACCTTCAAATTCAAGATTTTTCAGTATAAAAAGCAGTCGAAAAGTTAACGTTTTTACAGTATCCACACACTCTTCCCGGAAACTCGATGAACGAAAAGCGATCTGTAACTAGCATCTGACACTGGCAGCATCGCATTTCCTCTAAACCATTGTGCATAACAGACTGTGACTGACTGAAGCACTCTGCGACACTTTTTCAGTTTTGTCCGGTCATAATGTTCTATTTGGCAAGTGTGCGGGTCGCTCGCCTCGCCAAATCACTATGGCTGACACGCAACAATTCACACTATATGTATATATCTCCTACTGCTGAATACTTTCGCAAACAACAACAACAAATGATTCTGACTTTCAGACTTTTTATATCAAAAGACCATGAGCCATCAAAATTTACAAGAGGATCCTCAAAAATATGGAGAGAGGGCCACAAGGACCCTAGTATTTTGGAGTCACACTCACAGGGAACACTAAGTGTCACCCCCTAAAATGAAGTATTGTTACTGCGTTGCTTTCACCAGCTAAATCAGTGACTTGAAAAACTGCAGGATGTTTGAATTTTCTTGAAAAGTCACAAACAGCAGTGTACTGCACTCAGAGCTCAGCTTACTAAATAGACTTTGAGCATGCAGGCGTACTCACAGGTGCAACTATTCCAAAACGAAAGTCTCTTGTTGTGCACCCTAGTAATCTTGCAGCTAGTTTGCTTCAAGTTAATCATGAATCACGTGATTAATTAACGCTCAGTTGGTATAGTTCACCTGTTAGGGGGTGCAAATGTATATCAGTCAATTCTGTCGATATTTCGTATAAATTCGTAGAACGAAGTCAGCGGCCACATGTCTTCACCTCGCTAGACCCCGGAGTACATTTGCACCCACTCCCGCGTTGCGGGGAAACAGTCACCCCCATTAGTGGACGACTGTTTATGCCAAAATATCGACGGAATTGACTGGTATCAGGGATGGATTTAACTGGTAATTACCGGTAAAATACTGGTTTGAAAAGGAAAATACTAGTTGGAAAATCAGTAACCGGTAGAACCTACTGGTTCTTATTTTGTTTGACTGGTTTCAAAAATAAAGGAAAAGAGAGAAAAAAAAGTCTCTGCGTCAGAGAGAGAGAGAGCGAGCGAGAGAGAGCCGTGCCCAGATGTAGTAGTGAGTGTATGACGCGAGGCCAGTCACATATATGCCATACAAGTTCAAGGACGCCCTGCTTTAGCTGCCGCGAACACAGACTAGTTGACAGACAAGTTGAACTCCCGCACTTTTTCTCTCCCGTCAGCAGGCATTGCAATCGTGGTAACGATTCATTAACCAAGACTGATACGCAGTTGTCTGATAGTGATACGATGTCTATCTGCAGTTAGCAATTAACTTATCACTGCATTCGTTGGCAGATTTTCGGTGGCAAAATTAGTTACTGGTTAAAGTGGTTTCCGTGACTGGCCTACCGGTTCGCGTGCGAGTAGGTTTGTTTACTGTGACGTCGTACCAGTTTGGAAAATGCCTAGCGCGATCACTGTGGTATACGTTTGCACCCCATGACAGGCAAACTATACCAACTGAGCTTAATTAACTGCTCATCAGTGACTGTAATGTGACCGTGCTGTGGGGATTTATGTAAGGACTTACATAGAGAAATTTGGCAAGCAAGATGGCCTTTGGGGTTTTGATGGCCCTGAACTTCTTCATCTCCTCTGCCATCCACTGGTTGACAACCGGCTCGTGGGGCAGGATGGGCATGGTGTCTATCAGGGGATCATCATCTGCGTTACTGTTGTTGCTCTCCTCCCCGAAGAACGTGCCCTGTGAACAAAGACACCTTGTAGATCTCAGGAAGTACAGCACCTAAGAAAGTTCCACAATCTAGGAAAATACACGAAAGTGGCTAATTTATTAACCCGACTGAGCAACACATAGAGAGTAAAATGAAAAAATGAAGCCGGGAGTCAAAGTTCCTACAACAATGCAGGGCCGCCTGGAAACTACTGGTAACTCTAGTCTGTATGTCAATTTGTGCATCCTGGTCTGCTTAACTACATGTAGAAAAAATTATTCCTGTGTACTACGTGCTGTAAAATGGTCAGATTTAACAGGAAAAAAAACAAACAAACAAAAAAAACTTATACTAAACTGTAAAGACAGACGCGACCTACGATTCGTCGTTTTCTTTTACGAGTTTCAAAACCGGGAAGCGACCATTGATGGAGATAGCGCAGCAGACAACTTATCATTCGAAATACATACATTTCGGAGCCGATACTTACCCCTGGCTGTCTGAAGTTGCTAGACAGACTGACCATTTTGAAAATGCGACGTTTAGATCAGAAAGGAGAGGGTTTTTCCTGCAGCAATTGACGTCGGTTTCACCTTGTTTCGTTTCCCATTTTGATCACGGGACCTAGTTTGTAGTTTCCGACTGAGAAGAGTATACAAAGGTAGGCAACAACGGGAATGATTACCCTGATAGCTCAGTGGTCAGCATCATTGAATGGTGGCTTCTCCCGGCTCGATTGTTAAAACTCCATTATCCCTAGTTCTCCACACCCCTCCCCGTTACCCCCTAATACCCCTGTTACCCCACCCCATCCCACCCCAACCATTTCACACAAACACCACGAAGCCTGAGCTCTGTTCAGTTTAGTTTGGCATTACCCCCTCCTACCCTCCTTTCCCCCCGCACCTCATCTCTCACCCCTAACCCATGTGACCCCAACCCTAACCCTTTAACCCTAACCTAACCCTAGTAACCCTAACCTGCAACCTTAACCATAACCTTAACACCTCCCCCCTCCAACCCCCCTGCCTCCTTCTCCCCCGCCCCCACCCCTATCCCCTTTTTGGCCAAAACATTTTTGTGAAATTTCATGCTTTTTTTTATTTTTTTATTTGGGCATCATGTGCAGTTCCAAGGACATATAATCACACAGTTTACTGATGATGAAGCAGCAAACTTAACCTAAAAGTGGTTTCAGCAGGTTTCATGGTCTGCATGAAAAATCAGCTGGCAGGTCACAGACTTTTCTCTTTAGGCAACTTGAAAAATTTGCCAGTAGACTGGCTGCATACTTGGTGTGAGTGTGGCAACTGTTTTGGTGTTTCCAAAGGGGGTAGGTTCAAAATACCTATTGCATGCTGTAAACATGGCCTGAGAGACTGTACTGACTGACTTTGAAGATCCCAGATGATTTTTATTATGTTCAGGAACTGACACAGTTAGCCCGCAGCTGTTAAATCTGACTAGTTTTGAGGGGTGGTATAGGAAAAAAATCACAAAAAAATAATCAACTGCCCAAAAGTTATCTTGTTAGGTTTATTACACACAGGACATGTGTAGCAACTTGCTGTGAAAAAATTGAGTTGATAATATGAAAAGAACTTGTGTTTTAGTGGTCTCAGTAGTTGCGTAGTCATGAAACAAAGTGTGCATTTGCTGCTTGACTTTTCATTTGTGGGTTGGATCAGGAAAAAAGCTGCTGTAAGAGAACCAAGAAGTTTTGAGAGCTAATCTTAGGCAGTGTATCTTGAAAATGGATGAGGTGTGCAGTGGCAAATTATCTTTGCAGGAAAATGAGTTTAAGGGGTGTTTACAGGCTACGTGACTGTATTAGCTTCCGGCGGGGCATGTACGAAGTAACAACTCGGCTAACTACATGTAGTAGAAAATCTTTGCCCCTTTTAAAATTTGTGTGCAGGGCAAAAATTGGCAATCTGGTGCTTTTTGTTGGCTTTGTAAACAGGTTTCATGCCAGGTAATAGTAAAATTAGGGAAAAATGAACCTGGTTTGTGGACTATTTGTATTCATGCGCAGCTGCCACGGGAGCCAGCAGACGACCGTGGAATGAGGGGGTATGTGGTCGCTGCCATCATTGTCAAAAAAAAACGGAATATTGGCATTTCTTGAAATTTACTCTACACATGAGTCTATGGCTGCTTGATTTTTGTGATTTGTTTGGTGAATTTTAAAGCATTTCTAGGGTGTCATCTGCAACGTTATGTTTAAGAGGAATATGTAGCGTTTTCCTCCAAATTTGCATGTCTGGTACGTAGTCTTTTCCCTAATTTTACTATTATCCGGCATGAAACTTATTTACAAAGCCAACAAAAAGCACCAGATTGCCATGTTTCTTGACTCTGCGCCCAAATTTCAAAAGGGGCAAAAATCATTTTGTACTGCATGTTTAGCCGGCGTAGTCACAAAGCGACAACTGACATGACCCGGAAGCTGCTAGTGGTCTGGGCCCGCATGTAGAAGTCGGGGTTAGGGAGTTTAGCCCCGGCTTAGAGTCCTCAGACCTCGAACTAAACTAGCTCTCGGGTAAAATTTTTTGTATTTTTTTTTTTGTTTTAAATCAGGAAGCGGGTCCATTCCAGCACTGAAGGTGCCTATGCTTATTGATTCAGTTTGGGGTTTCTTTTGTCCTAGTCTGGGTCAGGCCCGTAGCCGTGGGTTAATTTAACCTCGACTGAGTTCATACGGGCCATCTAGCCTAGCGTAGGTAGTGCTGCGTACCGCCAGAGAAAACCGTACCGGTATTACCGGGATATTTTTCGCCCGTACCGATATTTTTCAACGGTATACCGCCGTTTCCAAAGTACCAACAGCTGACGACTGTCAGATCATCTGTATTAGTTGAAAGCATAAGAATGCTAAGTGAGACGGACACAGAAAAAGAAAATGCAAGATACAAAGTGTTGAACACACAAAACAGATTGTGGTTTAAAGACAATATTAAACATTGTACATACACCCTGTACATACACATTGGAATAAGAATCCGGTTAAAAATATCAAAGATGAATGAAAAGAAGAAGAAGAAGACAAAAAAGACTAAAATATACTGATTAAGAAAGAAACAAAAACATGACTCATTCAAAGAATATATACGACTTTTGTCGAGTCATGGAATGGCGAAGAAAAAAAAAAAGAGGTAAAATAATCAACGAATAAACGGCGATTTGAAGATTCTAAAGGAATGACGACGACGATTAATCGCGCGAGGGACATTGGTATCTTTCGTCCAGTGCTGCCAGGAGGGAGCGAAACTGCTTGTTCTCAACCAAAGTGTACGGCCGCAAATCCTTCACTATAAAGATAGCCAACTTTTGCGTTATGTCCTTTGCCCGAGGAGAGTTGGCTGGATATTTCTTTTTTTTCGCGGCTTGTGCTTGGAAGGCTCCAGGCAGTGTCTGCTGGCGCTGTTTGACCACAGGGGCTTCAGTCTGCGAGCTGTCCGAATGTGTGGCACTACTGGCAGACAGCAACTGGGGGTGATGTCTCCTAATATGAGCATTCGTGTTGCTTGTCCCACCCGCGGTTTCCATCGTAGTTTCAAGTGACAGGAAAGACATACAGCCGTACTTTCTACGATCAACCCATCGGCTTTTCTTTTCTTCACTCCAAAGTGTCGCCAGATGTTTGGAATTGGGGACAATCGTGACTGTCCGCCATCGCTAACACTGACTAGAACTGATTAGACAGGCCCTGTGCTTTGCACGTGCGTCCCTGACCGACTTTCGCGGAACTGTCGCAGAGTTCTGGGAAGCGAGACCTACTTTCTGTTTCCTTTTATGTTCGCGGTATACCGGCTGTCACCAGACCGTACCGATATACCGTACCGCGAGGCTTTACACCTGATACAATACCGGTACACGGTAATACCGCGCAGGTCTAAGCGTAGGCCTACTCGACTTTCAAGTTTACTAAAGGCTGCGACTGAGCAGCTTACAGGCTAGTTTTGGGTCTCCATCTTTTCGGTTGCTCAACTGAGTTGTTCAGTTCCTCCTAGATACTCAGCTGAGGTTCCCAGCAGTCTTACATAAATGAATATATGCTCGCGTCAGTTAAGCCTTGGGGTTGTGCGTCCAGTCAGTCCGAGTCACTGGCCCCGTTTACATTACAGCCGGAGCGCTCTGAGGGCGCCCCAAAGCGCACCGCGGCTGAGAGCGCTCCACGGCGTTTACATTACACAGAGACATACATAACACTCTGTTATGTATGTCTCTGCATTACACAATCGTGGACGGAAGGGGAGGTGATATGTCACGTGCTCTCGGGGAATGTGACATATTCAGTAAAGATGGCAACGCCCAGAAAGCACGTGTTTTTGTATGTCTGGCAGAAAGAAAAAAAACAACAAAAAAAACCCCGATCTTTCCCCAAATGATTTGCAAAAATGGCGGCCTGTTGCTACGGTGACACAGTGCCCCACGTGACGTGACAAGTTTCAAGTTTCAAGTTTTATTTATTTCAGGACCCCATTGGGGCATGTGAAGAAACAAACAACGAACAACACAAAGCCACACATAACAAAAAGCAAACGACCAAAATAAACAAAATGCGGACCGATGGAAAGAAAGAAAAATACAATGTACACAGAAAAAAACAACAACCCAAAAACTGAAGAATACACACACATACATATAACATGACGGGAAAAATGAAAAACAGGTCGGAAAAAAAAAAAAAAAAAAAAAAAAAAGGGGGGGGGGAGGAGAGTAAAAAAACGTTTGTGTGCGTGTGTGCGTGCAGGTGTGTGTGTGTGTGTGTGTGTGTGTGTGTGTGTGTGTGTTGGAAGGAGCTACAGCCAAAAGGCCAAAAAGCTGTCAGTGCACAAATACACTGACATAGGTACACTTGCCTACATAAGTACATGTACGAACCTATATATACTGTACTCACATACATAAACATACGCTATACAATACACACATAAATGCTATGTAGTATGGACTGACTCATCGATTTATCATAAAAATTCCTTGAGGATCAACTTTATGAAATGGACTAGTTTCAACAGCGTTTTCTTATTTCTAGTGGAGAATAACTCTGAGTACTTAATTGTATTTACATGGTGGAGGTAATATCTCTTAAGAAGGGACTTTCTTTGTTCTGCAAAGTAGTTACACTTGAACACGTAATGAAACTCATCACCAATATCACCACTCTGACATTTGGTACAGATTCGGTTGTGTCGTTCAACACCTGCAAATCTTTCTGCGTGTACTGGCAGTTTGTGGTTTAGCGTTCTGAAACGCACGAAAGTTTGCATGAGGTTTTTAGGCAATAGCGTCATAAAGGCATCTATTCCGAATTTAGGTTTAAACATTCTATAGTTTAGACAGCATTCATTAGACCTCACCTTGGCATACCACTCTTGTATGAACTGGTCTTCGAGGACTTTCTTTACTTTTGTCCGGAACAAGTTCTGCGGATACTGTAGCCTATCTTGGTTACTCCAGATGCCACTCATACCTAGATTATCCATATTATTTTTAACAACTCGAATAAACTGCGATGTATATATACCTTCATTGTGCATTTTAAGTAAAAACCTGTACACAACGTAAGAGAATTTGCCTTTATTGCTACTGTTTACAAGCCGATACCAAAAGTTTAACATCCGAGACTTTGCAAATATTTCTAACGGAAACTTTCCGACTTCACCATAAATCATGCATGTGGGTGTTGACTTACCGCAGTTAAGCACATATTTGTAAAACCGAAGTTGTAATTTCGAAGCAAGATTTGTCATTTCAGGGCACCATACTTCACTACCGTAGAGTAAAATTGGAGAAACTAATCTATCAAACAAGTCTAACTGAATGTCTATAGGTAAAAAAAGCTTTTTGCACCTTTTTAGAAGCAGAAACATTGCGCGAGATGCCTTCTGATACAACTGTTTTTGGGCGACCTTAAATTTATTGTTATAATTGAATATTAATCCTAGGTATTGGAAATTGAACACGACATCAATTTTTTGGCCATTGTACATAAAATTTGGTAACTTCCTTATTTTTCCTCGCGAGAAGACCACAACCTTTGTTTTAGCAATATTAATGTGAATGTTCCAGCAATTACAATATTCGTATAGAGAATCCAAGGCCTTCTGTAACCCCTCGGGGCTTTCAGCACAAACTGTAGTATCGTCTGCATACAGGAGTAAGAACATTTTTAACAGGGTATCTTCGTCAATACCTTCAACGCCTAAGTTTTGGGCCTCACGTTCTAAGGAGCAGAGCCCAGGCACAGATTTAGACATGTGTTCATGTAAATCATTTAAAAACAGCGAAAATAATAATGGGGACAAGTTTTCTCCCTGCCTTACGCCCGAGGAACACTTGAAATACTCTGAACTATTTCCATTAACTACCACACACGACTTAGCGTTACTGTACATATGTCGAATTACTGACAAGACATTTCCTGTGACCCCATAGTTAACTAATTTTTGCCATAAAAATGCTCTTTCGACACAGTCGAACGCTTTTTGGTAATCAACAAAGGCACAATATAGTTTACGCTTCTTAAACAAGAAATATTCAATGATAGAATGCAGAGTGAAAATATTGTCCATAGTGGAGTATCCAGCACGGAAACCTGTCTGCTCCTCTCCGAGAATTTCATTCTCGCTCAAAAACAAGTGGAGTCTGTTATTTAGGACGCTGGTAAATAATTTGCCGAAGCAACTGAGTATGGAAATGCCACGATAGTTATTTGGATCGTTTACCGAACCTTTCTGCTTATAAACTGGCTTTATGATACCAACTGACCAGTCAGTAGGAACCTTCCCTGAACGCAAAATTAAATTAAACAGATCTGTAAATATTGCCAACATTTTACCTTCAGAAGCCTTCAGAAATTCATTTAGTATCTGATCAAAACCGCAAGCTTTATTAGTTTTCAGTGCCTTTAAGGCTTTTACAACCTCTTCTTCGGTGAACGGTTTATCTAGTGCATCACTGGTGCCAATATCACTCAGGTCCTGCTCCTCAGCAGCGACAGGCACCTCGCTCAGATTTTTAAAGTGTTCATAAAATATTTCACTACTAACACTTGCGGACACTTCTCGTTTTTCTAACTGACTACCATTAATGAGTTTCCAATAACATTTTGGGTCTTTACTCTTTAAACAGCGTATTTTTCTCGCAAATTCCTTTTGATATTTTTTAAACTGTACTTTAACATGGTTTTTGTATTCACGCCCTGCTATTCTTTTATTTAATAGTGCTTCCTGGGTTTTTTCCCTTCTGGCTCTATTTCTAGCTACGTTGAAATTTCGTCTGCTTAGCTCACAGCTTTTGTCAAACCATGGCTGTTGTTTAACTTTACGTCTTCTATTTCCTCTGCGTTGTACCTTTCCATCATTATCATGCATGAGTCCAACTGTCTTTGCACTTTCTTTTAATATATCAGTTATATTACAAGTGATTTCCTCGACATCAGAAACGGAGACATATTCGGCATTGCCGACAGAAAGAAGTTTATTTTTTACCTCATTAATTTTATCAAGGCTAAGATTTTCAGCAAACAACTGCTTATATTCATTTTTCCACTTGGGTCGTACGGGTGCAGGTTTTGCTGACCATTCATCTTTATAGCTATCAGGATTGTCTATTGTACAAGTGTTTACTATACCACCAAGTTTTAGCTCAACAGCACAATGAATATCTGAGAACAATTCATTAAAGTCATGAACCAAAAAGTCAGTTACGAGATGAAACAGCTCAGAGGACAGCAACACGTAGTCAATGACGCTAACATTCCTACAGGTGGTTTTACCAAAGTACATATCTTTACCAGCACGCCCATTGATGATACGTAATCCAATCGTCTTACAAAGTTCAATTAACCTATATCCGAAATTATTAATACAGGTGTCCTGTGACACACGTTCGGGAATTCCCGGTACAGAAGAATCATCAACAGATGCAAAACAATCATCAGTAGAACTAAAAGGATCAAATTGGTGACTTTCAACATAATCGAACAGCGTGCCAGTGCGAGCATTGAAATCTCCGAGCAGACAAACCTTCTCTATTCCCAGGGCAAGTACAGACTCCTCAATTTCGCGAAAAGCATCCTTATTTTCATATTCAGAGCCCTCAGGGGGAATGTAACTAGCACAGAACAGTACTTCATGACCAATGAGAACCTGACTAACTTTAAAGAATATACAGTTTTCGCAAAGCTTTTGTTGCACAAAGTGATAATATTTTTGATGAGATTGGTCAACTTTATCCTTCCACCTCTTTTCTTCAAAAACTTTCACAAAATCTACAAGGGTATCACGAATTAAAACAAGCACTCCGCCCGATTTGCGCTTAAATTTACCTCTGTTCTTGTAGAAGGACATAAAACCAGGAATATCTACTGAATCAGTATCTACTAGCTTGCTTTCGGACAGACAGATGATATCATAATTTGATACAAAACTAGTGAACTCAGGGTACAAGAGTTTAGACATAACACCACAGACATTCAGTGCAACACAACGCAAGTCACGTACCTTAGAAATTACATCATCAGTATGTACATCGCCAGCTCCGTATGCACTATAGGAAACCCCTATATCACTACCATTATTTGTGCACGTTAAATTATTGCTAATAACTTGTTCACAAAAATCTGCATCACTACCAGTATGAGTGTAATTCAAAATGCCAACTTTGTTGCCTTGATTAACAGTCTCATCTTGCTCACGTATCACAAAACGGGCTTTCACACCGCCACTAACGTTACTATCAGAGCTGCGGGTAACAACTAATTGAGCACCATTATGTACCTTGTTTTGACTCATAACCTGTTCACAAAAATTAACGTCGCTGTCTAGGAACGTGCCACACTCACCAAAGTTATCAAAACACTGGGTAATACCCGCATCATTACTAATCAACATGGAATGATCACCGAAATCATCAAAACCTTGGCAAACATTTACTTGATTATCCATCGACATGCCACTCCCACTAACGCTATCAAAGCACTGACTAACACCAGCAAGACTGTAACTTAACGTATGTTTACCCTCTCCAGTGTCAATCACAGTGGTATGCTCATTTACAGAATCAGCATGAATACCAGCATCAACTTCACCTGACTGGTTGTTAGTAGAATGGGTATCTGTACAAATATATACAGCTTGTCTACAGCAATCACCGAGGATATTATCTACCTTCAGTTTACTCTTTTCACTACTTTCTGTACTGGCAGTAGAAATAGCCATATCACCGGCAACATCAAAACCAGAAAAAACAGAATCAGTCATAACACCACTGATGCTCGGAGGAAGACAACACACATCCTTACCGACAGAATTTACATCAGTGTACGCATGACCAGCATCGTTAGCACCATACGATTCGCAACCAGCATCAGTACCAGTATGAGTGTAATTCCAACTACTAACACTGTTGCCTTGATTAACAGTCTCATCTAGCTCACATATTACAAAAATGTCTTTCACACCGCGACTAATATTACTATCAGAGCTGCGGGAAACAACTAGTTCAACATTAACCTTGTTTTTACTCATAACTTGTTCACTAAAATCTACATCGCTGTCAAAGAACATGCCACACTCACCAACGTTATCACTGATCAGCACGGGGCAATCAGTAGAATGATCAAAACCTTGACAAACATCTCCTTGATCGTCAATCAATGTGACACTCATAACCTTATTACCATGTTCAACAGTCTCGTCTTGCTCACTGTCACTAAGCGTACTATTATGGCTTTCGAAAACAACCAATTGAGCGCCATCATGTACATTGTTTTGACTCATAACTTGTTCACAAAAATCTACATCACTATCATGGAACATGCCACACTCACCAACGTTATCGAAACACTGGGTAATAACTGCATCATTACTAGCCAACATGGAATGATCACCTAAATCGTCAAAACCTTGGCAAACATTCACTTGTTTATCCATCGACATGCCACTCCCACTAACGCTATCAAAACACTGACTAACACCAACAAGACTGTAACTTAACGTATCTTTACCTTCTCCAGTGCCAATCACAGTGGTATGCTCATTAAATACAGAATCAGCATGGCTACCAGCATCAACTTCACTTGACTGACCGATCATTGAATGAACATCAACACGAATGGCAGTAACTTGTTTACAACTATCAGCGTCATCACATTTACCAGCAAAAGCAGCTCCCATACCGAGAACCTTACGAGTCGTCACACCGGCTACGGGATGAAGGTCATCCGTTGACGTCACCACACGGTCCGCTGAACCAGTTAGCATCGTTTCCCCGGCTAAATTCCTCTTCGTATCTTTACAGTCACCGTTAGGCAAAACAGTAGAAAGACGTCTATTACTTACTTGCAAGTCAGTTAAAGAGCCACGCCTTTCACTTTCATGCATCAAATTATGGGTAATGCTTCTCATAGGTAATCCAAAATAACCGTGAGAGTCACAAACTTGCGACGAGTCTTTGAAAGCTACACTACCGCTTTCTCGCTCAGAGTTTTTCAGTTGTGTGTCATGATTGTGTTCTACAAACTCACAACTAGGTTTGACAATGGTAACAACCGAGCACGCGCTGCACGTGTCAGAAAGAGTTCGCAATGAGATGTATGGTACCTGAAAACAGTCAAAATTACATAGGAGATTGGCATGTGCCAAACACAGTGTGGAACAGTTAAATGGCCCTTGGGAGTCCTACACACAAAACAGGTCTGCCAGACCCAGCTCCGCGAAGTCAACATCGCTAAACCCTGCCGCGAACAGATCGTCCGGGCTCTCGATAACGAAAGGAGGCGGACGCTGGGCGTGGCTATGGAGACCCACAGGCTGTTTCTTCGTACACAGGATCTTCCCATCTACCGTCCAGACGCTCCCGAACATCTTGGACCTCTTCACGTACGAAAAAAGCTTGGCTCGGAGTGAGGTAAGGTCGTCATTCAGGTAAACGTCCTTGTAACCGGTTTTCCCTTTCAGCTCCTTTTTCTTCATCATCACCTCGCGTTTCTTCCTCCTCGACACAAACTTGACCAGGATCGGACGAGGATCTCGTCCCCTGGCTGTGCTGGACTTGGGCCCCGTGCGATGCACCACAGAGATGTCGGAGGAATCGACCTCAGCTCCCGCGTCCTTAAATATCTTAAGGACTTTTCCTTCCACGTCCTCCTCCTCCTCCTCCTTCATACCCACGATGCGTACGATCTCCCGCCGCCCGTACTGTTCCAGGCTGTCAGCACGGTACCGTGCCAGGATCAGGTTTCGCTGTAGTCTCTGTGCTACCACGGCGTTATCCTTAACCATAGTCAGTTTGGCAAAAACAGAACGCAGAACTTCACCAACGGCGACGGCAACGGTCGTCACAATGGCCGGAACCACCTCTCGCACAAACGACTGCCCACTTGAATCTGAGCCCGAAGTTGCGCTGTTTCCTGAAGTATCTGTTATTGCCTGGTTGATCCTGGTGAGGATTGTCTCTTTAATTTGCTCGATATTAATATCAAACACATCAGCTCCAGCTCCAGCTCCAGCACCAGATGCACATTCCATTCCGACAGATTTATGAATCTCTTTCTCAACAGTCTCTTCATCAAAGCTGCCGTATCGGGATTTCTTCTGCGACTGCATCTGCTGAGAATCTATCTCCGTCGAAATCGGTGAAAGAACAAGACATCTCTTGCCTGCCATAGTATTGGCAAATCTGCCACCTGTCACAAGTCAACGGTCAATGACACAACAAAACACCACAGGTCACAGGACACAGGACACCGGTACGGGTAGCCTCAATGGCGAGTTGACAAGGCGAACACAATGGCGGTCAAGCTGAATACAACTCGAGTTCTAAAAACGCACTATTTCTCCACCACCACTGCAAAAAGCAGAAATTTTTTTAGACCGTTGTATTCCTCGTGTATTGGAGAGTACGTCAGTCCACTTTCACCTGGAAACAATTACTGCTGCCAATTAAAATCAAGGAAAATTATCAGAGCAAATTCCAACACGTATGATCGCAGTGAACACCAGCTCACCAAAACGAAAGCGCCCTAACTGCTAGAGCGCCCTCAGACTACGTATACCCACTGTAGGTAGTCTGAGAGCGGTGCACTTTCGGAGCGGTTTGTCCAAATGTAAACGCGACAGGGCGCTCTCAGAGCGCTCTCAGGGTGGTACTGATTTTAAGCTAATGTAAACGGGGCCACTGAGTCTATGCCGGTGTAGCATCCGGTCCGGTCCCCCCTCTGAAGTAGTCCCCCGGGGGACCAATTCGTGGCAAAAACTGCTCTATAATGGTCCCCCCCTTAGACATCCAGCCTCGTTTTCGACTGGTCCCCCTGGGCGATTTTGGTCCCCCCTCGCATCCAAAATAGGCCCCCTCTCGAACTGGTCCCCCTCTTTTCTAACCAATGTAGAGCTATGTCAGTATTTATTTTTAACTTTATTGTTACAAAACTTTATTGTCCCCAAAAGCACAGGGCCATAGGAACATTTTTTTTTCTTTTTTTTTCCCGATTTATGTGCTTGTTGTTATTTTTGTGTGTGTGAGATATATTTGTTTGGTTGTTGGTTCTTGTTTCTTTCAGTTGTTTTTTTGCATTGGTTCTTTTTTTTTTGTTTTTGTTTATGAGATGGTTGTACCGAATACTAAACATTATTACTAGAATTTCAAACAATAAATAAATAAGTCAATCAATATTCTCTCTCTCTCTCTCTCTCTCTCTCCCCCCCCCCCCCCCCACTCTCTATCTCTCTCTCTCTAGCAAAACCTGAAATAGACATTTACGTTCTTTGACAAGAAAAACTTTATTTCAAAAGGTATGTCCAGTCAAACTGTGTCAAAGAAACAAGAAATGAAACAAGAAACAGTTAATGAATAGCAAAGAGTTGCAACAGAAATTGTTAACCAGAGCGCTGTGCACTTTATAACGCAACATAAATGTAAATTAATAAATTGTTAATCGCACATCTTGTCCTGAAATGAGCAAAATAATAACAATAGCAAAGTACAAAACAAACTTCTACCGTACTGTCTTTGCATGAAACGTCATCGAATGCATGAAAGTCCACATTTCCTGTCAATTTTTTTAAACTGGAAATAGCATTTAGAGAATAACATCAAAGACCAAGTATCTAATATTTTCTATACAACGCCATAGAAAAATATTTCTTCAAAATTAAGTAAGTGTCCATGACATGAAAACTAGTTGCCACCTTTGGCTTTCAGCGTACTTCAAGTAGACAGTCAAGACTGAGTACCAGTGTCTCAAATCATGACGCTTGAAACAACAAAAACAGCAGAAGACTAACAGTTCTGGTCTAAGGAGTGACACAAAAAACAGGAGCAAAGTGATGTCCAAGATTCATTATATAAATTGCTCTGTCTGTTTTCAATGGGGCCGATTGCCAAACTGGCCCGTATTTCAGCCACCTAGGTTGTCGGCCTGGAGCCTCTCTTGTGAACACATACACGGGCGTGTCCAAGAGGGTGGCTGCAGCAAATATCTCAACCTCGGTGGCCCAAGTACGGTCGTTTCTCATGTTTGATGTCGCGACGTAATTTTCACGTGCGCTCGTTCCGTAGAAGCGTTTGTCATTCTTTTCAATCCAATCGCAAATGATATTTCGGAATTCCTTATATTTCGACTCAGTCCCCAAAACAACAAAGCTCACAGACCGGAAAAAACAATTCCCATCTCCTTTTACGCTAACGCTATCGAGAGGTGTAGCCGTAATGTCAACTTCAACACTTTCCCTTGAGGGGTGCCGCCTGAAAAGTCTGGGGAAATTCAAACTGGAGGCCCGATCCTTTTGCCAGGCACCATCAACGGGGTGGAACTTCATTCTCAATGGCGGCTGGCAAGAGGGGTCAGCCTGTGGATGATAGGAGGGGTCAGCCTGTGGAGCATGGGAGGGGTCAGCCTGTGGATGATAGGAGGGGTCAGCCTGTGGATGATAGGAGGGGTCAGCCTGTGGAGCATGGGAGGGGTCAGCCTGTGGAGTATGGGAGGGGTCAGCCTGTGGATGATAGGAGGGGTCAGCCTGTGGAGCATGGGAGGGGTCAGCCTGTGGATGATAGGAGGGGTCAGCCTGTGGAGCATGGGAGGGGTCAGCCTGTGGATGATAGGAGGGGTCAGCCTGTGGAGCATGGGAGGGGTCAGCGTTGTCCTGTGTACGATCATGGAACAATTTGACGTTGCTGATATTGTAGAGATTCTTCAGTATTTTCCCACTTTTAGTGTTCTTCAGTTGAAGTCGACCCTTCGGCAACACACTTATGACCTCATATGGCCCGACGAATCTTGGTGCCATCTTGCCTCCCATTCTGTGTACTCGTGCAGCATTGATGATTAAGACTTTGTCTCCGATGCGGAACCCGTGGTCATATGCACGCCTGCTGTCATAGTACTCTTTCTGCTTCTTCTGCGCCCTTGAAATGTTTTCACCAATTTTGTTCTTGACTTCCTCGTGAATCCCCTTCATAGTGTCCATGATTTCTTCGTTCAGATCTTGCTCGTTGGCATCACCAGTGACGTCAAATGGTAGTTTTGCCTGCTCACCATACAATGCCAAAAAGGGTGAAAACTGTGTAGACTTGTGAACGGATGTTCGGTAGGCGAACAGGGCTGCTGGCAAGAGTTCATCCCAATCATCATTGTCTGTGATCTTTACCAAAGTGTCTTTGAGTGTCCTATTGTCCCTCTCCCGTTGGCCGTTCGTCTCAGGGTGGTAGGCCGAAGAAATGCGATGGTTGATATTGAAACGGTCGGTGAGAATATCAAGCGCAAAGTTAATGAACTCACGGCCTTGGTCAGTTATGAGGGAATCAAACGCGCCAAAGATGCAGATGGTTTCGTACATGAATCTGGCAACTTCCTCTGAACTCTTGCACGGGATGGCCTTGGCAACGGGAAACTTTGTAAAGTGGTCTGTGAGGGCAACAATGTACTGGTTACCTCTGTCAGTGACCTGCAAAGGTCCTATGATGTCCATTCCAACGAGGCTCCACTTCTTTTTGGGCACTGGGATGGGGTGAAGCGGTGCTGCTGGCTTCTTTCTGCAAGCGTTCATGTTCTGGCACACACAGCATGATCTGCAGTAGTCTTCAACCTCCTGTTTCATTCCATGCCAGAAGTAACGCTCCAAGACCTAGAGAGAAAAAAGAGTAATGAAATATTTATAAATACTATGTCTTAAAGATAACTGGTAGATAACAGTGTGTGTGTGTGTGGGGGGGGGGGGGGGTGTGAGTGAGAGAGAGAGAGAGAGAGAGAGAGCCAGCAAAGGAAATGTCTTCAATCCGGAAAATGTCCGTTATATACCGAAGACATCGGCTATACCGGAAAATTTACGTTATATACGGAGTCATCGGATATAACGTCCACCAGGACAAAAGTGGCCGCTATATCCGATGTGTTGGTTATACCAGACATACCAGAAACACACAAAACCTCGTTCCCATTCTAAAGCCTGTTAAAACTGGGAGTACAAAAACGGGTGCTCACCTTCTTATAAGTCTTGTTCATCCCCAAATGTCCTCCGCTCACATAGTTGTCATGAAACTCTTGCAATATCTCTGGAACCTGGTTCCTCTTTGCCACGAGGATTCCGTCGTGGTAGAGCACATCCTCTCGAATTGTGTATTTTGCAGCAGTCTTTCTCAACTGTCTCTTTTTAACTTTAGTCACATCACGGTTTTCCCCTTTCGCGGTCAGAGGGTAAGTGCCATTTTTCAAATAGTTCAACACGTTGTCATACAGAGTGTCGTCCATGATGATAGTCAATGAAAAACGAAGACTGGTTGACGGAATGAATTGTCGTGTACTTATAATTATAGGCATGTTTGACACGAGTCACGTGACGTGTCAAGAAGCGTGGCGATGTTTGACACGAGTCACGTGACGTGTCAAGAAGCGTGGCGACCGTTTTCTCATCCCACAAAAAAAAAAAAAAAGAGAAAACAAATCTAAACTTTTAAAAGTGATTTAACTTCGTAGATTTGCCGTTCTATGTAGCCTATACTTTTGTTTTTTAGTGGCGACCGTTTTCTCATCCCACAAAAAAAAAGAGAAAATAAAAAACAAAAGTATAGGCTACATAGAACGGCAAATCTACGAAGTTAAATCACTTTTAAAAGTTTAGATTTGACACTGTAACCTTGACCCAGTTCAAGATCATCTTGAATAACATCTCTGTACAAAAATGAAAATAATTATACATATAACGAAAGAGGGGTGTGTGTGTGTGTGTGTGTGTGTGTGTGTGTGTGTGTGTGTGTGTGTGTGTGTGTGTGTGTGTGTGTGTGTGTTTGCGTGCGTGCGTGCGTGAGTGAGTGTGCACGCGTGCGTGAGTGCGTGCATAATGTGTGTGTGTGTGTGTGTTTGAGAGATGGGGGGAGGAGAGAAAGTGTGGGGGGCGAGAGAGAGAGAGAGAGAGAGAGAGAGAGAGTGAGAGAGATCCAGAGTCACGTTTTCTACTGAGTTGACACACACTATAACAATAAAGTTAAAAATAAATACTGACTACATTGGTTAGAAAAGAGGGGGACCACTTCGAGAGGGGGCCTATTTTGGATGCGAGGGGGGACCAAAATCGCCCAGGGGGACCAGTCGAAAACGAGGCTGGATGTCTAAGGGGGGACCATTATAGAGCAGTTTTTGCCACGAATTGGTCCCCCGGGGGACTACTTCAGAGGGGGGACCGGACCGGATCCTACACCGGGGACTGCAACTTGAGATCGACTCGGTCACGTGACACGGGGCACTACTGACTATTCATTACCAAGCCACTAGAGGCCCGGGAATCACTAACTGACTGACACGGTTCGGTTTGCAGGACTGACTCGGTGGCCGGTAAACCGGCATGGCCGTTTGTCCATATTTGAGTCCCCCTCCGTTCCCCCTCCATATTTGAGTCCCCCTCCGTCCCCCGCCTCCCCCCCCCCCCCCCCCCCAGTCTTTCTCAGTCGCTTGACCGTCCAACTCGCCAGCCAGTCACCAGCCGATCCGCATGATCAGCCAACCAATCAGCCAAACGGCCAAGCAACTGACGGCCGACCAAGACCGACCACCCAAGACTGATCGACCGGCGACCATTCACAGATTCGGAATCACTGACGCACTCACTGTGACCCACCCATCATGCATCCACTCGGGCCACCCAACCAACCAACCACCCAACCGGCTGGCGAGTCATGCGATCAGTAAACTGACATGCACATGTATACTTAGTTTCTTCAAATTCTCCTTTACTGGCACTGTTTTCGGTAACCGGGCTCTTCGTCTTACTGGCTTTCAACTTGACAACCATCTCTTTTTCTAATACACTGTACACTATAATATACAGTGTACAACAGCAAACTCTATTTGACCATGTACCCTAGAACTGAACAGTCTCAGTTATTTAAAATTTTTGCTACGCTAAACATACTCAACACGCGCCATTTTTTTTTTAAACACACAAAACGACCGTTACTGATGCTAATAATTATATGCGTGTCTGTTAGCCTGTTTCTTAAAAAGTGTTTTGCTGTTTTGAGCAGTGCCACGGTGTGCACGGTGTACATGTTTGTTTAAGCCTGCTATCAAGAGGTCCGCATTACTTTTCATTCAAAGGTAGTCCGCATCCGCAAAGTGTCTCATGTCACCAGTTCAAGTGTTGGCAGTCAAATGAAAATTCCAAACGAGGTCAACCATCTCCGCCGCTAGCGCACACCCCAAAAAAAGAATGACATCAGTCTGCCATCGGGCGGCGGCGGAGGCCGGAGCCGCTCTCCGCTGACCATGCCGTAACAGCAATCGCTATAATGAGCAAAACACATTTTTGTTGTTGTTGTTTTAATTTTGTTCAGTTCAACCGTAAATCGGTCAACGTAACTGCCTCAGAGCCTTGTTACCGCCTGCTCGTTTTGTGGTTCGTCGACTGGAATCTCCACGTCTGAAACTTCCTTTCCTAATGTCTCCGGTTGGAGCACGAGGAAGACAACAAAGAAGAAGGCCGACAGACCTACGAAGGGCAGGATTGAATACGGTCCAATCGCCTCCTGCAACAGCAGTATATTAGGTTTAATGGGCTGCCACAAAAGGGGGGACAAAGTCGCCCAGCCACTTTTGAGAAAACCGAAAAAAAAAATTAAAAAAAAAAACAAAACCCAGAACGGTTGTAGGTCAAATTTACCGACTTTGAGGTGTTTTCATTTTCGGGCCCTTCAACAACTTCTACAACTTCTGTGTATGTTTCAAGGCTGAATGTAGCTTACAAATGTGTTCAAAACGAGACTGAAAAATGATACAACCCCGCCATACCGGCACGATTCCCAAGTCACACTTTACCAGCCATTTTCTTAACACGGCCACTTTTCAAAAGCAAGTTTTCAACAGCTATACCTCATGCTACAGACATATTTTTTATATCAAAAGAAACCTTATTTTGTGCACTTTACAGTGATACCAATAACTCCATATGCCCCAAAGCACCCTGGTTCCCCCTTTAGTAGGAGCCTATCGCATAGAATCATCCATAAGAGGAAAACAAACCTCCACAACAACCCTCTAGACAACAAACAAACAAACGTAAATAGCAGGATCAAAGCCCTAGTTTCTGGAATTCCAAGCACACCGGAAGCTGGCCCATACATCCCGTTAATGTTTTTCAAGGTGTGACTGAAAGTTCCATCCTCCCTGGCCCAGAAATCTATGTCTGGGAACTGACTGCGTCTGGTCAAGACATTACCTGCATGGGAGGATAGGCGTAGCCAATGACGAAAAGAGCTAGCCATAGCACCATGACACATACTGAAGATGCTGCTCCTCGCGACGAACTGTCAAATAATTCTGGGATCAAAAGCCACGGCACTTCACCTAAAACAAAAATTATACACACCCGTTCAAGAGCTTAATAGGGGAGCCGGGGTGGTCGAATGGTAGAGCGTTGGACTTCTAATGCTCGGGTCGTCAGTTAGTATCCCGGTTGGGGCCAAATATTTGTGCTGGCTTTTTCATCGTTGCCCCGTCTTTGATATCACCCGTATGTGATGGAAAAGGACGTTAAACCCCAAAACACCCACCCACCCTCAAGAGCTTAATATCATGCATGCATTTAAAGTAGCGCCGCATATTGATTATTCTTTTTATTCTCATTGCTGGCTCAGTTGTTTCGGTTGTTGCGCTGTTGTCGTAACAGATAGTACGTGTACAGGATTAAAGGTCTCACAACCCCCCAAAGAGAAAACCGAGCATAACAGCTTTGTGTAGAAGTGTGCGGACATAAAATTAGCTGAGTTTTGATCGACATAAATAGAGCAATAGGGAAATTTTGCTGATGGAGATCACTCTCCGTGGCATGATTTCAGTGGATACATTTTTGTTGTTGTTGTTGTTGTTGTTGTTGTTTTAATGGGGGTGGGGGCAGGGGGGATATTACAACCAGTTAAGAGAGAGACCAAATCTAAATATGAAAAGGTTTGTAAGCCCGGGTTGCAAAGCCTCCTCTTTACAAAGATAGAAAGAAACCGGGATACCTGGACCAAAGGCGTGTGATCCTGCCATGAGAGGGATACAGACGACACCAACTATCTGCAGCCAGAAAATGTCCTCCTGCACAACGATTTTACGACGTGTGAATAAATAGCATACAATTTCTCTCTCTCTCTCTCCCTCTCTCTCTCTCTCACACACACACACACACACACACACACACACACACACTCACACGCGCGGACAAACGGGGAGAGGGGTTCCAAACTGAACTGAGGCTGGGGTCCAAGGGGGCGGTGCCCCAGGCCGAAGGGGACAATCGCACAATGGAAGCTTCCCCTGACACCTAATGTTGTTGTTGTTTGTTGCTGTTTGTTTGTTGTTGTTGTTGTTTTTTCGTGTTTTTTTGTTTGTTTTTTTTTTTGTTGTTGTTTGTTTGTTTGTTTTTTTGTTTTGTTTTGTTGTTGTTTTTTTTTTTTTTTTTTGGGGGGGGGGGGGGGTTGGGAAGGGGATGTTCCGGAACCCGCCCTGGTACCCCCCCCCCCCCCCAAACACACACACACACACACACACACAGCGACACGCACATATACATTCTGGTTGTCTATAATTATTGGCATCGACTCAGACCATGTACGTCACCGTTCAAACACAAAACACTTGTTTCCGTCCCTGAACTGAGTATACACTTACACCGAAAATGAGTGACACGGACAGAATGCCGCCAGAGAAAAATAGTCCGCCCAGGCCAACTAGCATCATGTGACGTCTTTTCAAACGATGTAGGAATACGAGCGCCAATACAGTGGCCAGTATGCTGATTGACATCACACCGGTAGCAACATAACGAGAGATTCGTTCAGAAAGACCCACTGCCTGCAGAACTTGTACCGAGTAGAACGTAACCTGCGGACAGATTGAAGAAATCAGTGAGTGGGATGCATGGATGCTCAAGTTATGCGGCTGTGTTCAGTCATAGCCGCCATCCCAGTACCTGTGCGCCGCCAGACACACTTTTACTGAAAAGAAGTCTAACAATGAAAGGAACACCCCAAACTATTTTGCATACACAGACCCAGGGCATGCATGCATTTTTCGTGGGAGCTTTGTGCTCTGCCACGAAAAATGCGTGCTTGTTGCGGCACAGGAGACAACTCATGCAGGCAATAATCTCTAAACAGGCCAATGCGCAAAGTACAGCAATTGTAAACAATAAGAGAAAGTCAAATTACATATATCATGCAGTTACGACATTTGCATGCGCGCAACAGTCATTTTGTACTCGTAATAAATATAGCATGACTTACTATGATAACTCCGGTGAAGAATAAGCTGATGAACGCCATAATGGCAACGAAAAGACGGCGACGAAGTGACGGTGTCTGGAACAACTGTATAACAGTCAGCTACACACACACACACACACACACACACACACACACACACACACACACACACACACACACACAGGTATTATCGGTGACAAAAACACTGCAACCCGTCTAATCAACTGTAGCAACAATGAGCAAGTAAGGATTGCAGCGGCGAAAAGTCTGCTGGGATCTGCTAGTTCTATAATTATACAATAGGACCCGCATGTAAAAGTCGGGGTTAGGGAGTTCAGCCCCGGGTTAGAGTCTAACCTCGAACTAGCTTTTCTGCTGTTTTTTGTTTTAAATCAGGAAGCGGGTCCATTCCAGCAAGGTGCCTACGCCGTTATAGAAGGATTTTTGTCTTTCTTTCTTCGCTTCCTTTTGCATTTAATTTTATTTGGGGGTTTCTTTTGTCCTAGTCTGGGTTAGGCCCGTAGCTATGGGTTAAATTAACCTCGACTTTTACATATGGGCCTTGATTACTGTACAGACACAGTTCTCACATTGTAGCCTCCACTTATCTATTCGTTCATTTTGAGGAATACTAGTGCCGTTTTGTTTTTTTGTTTTTTTGTTTTGTTGTTTTTAAACACTCATGCACCCACTAGACATTCGTAGTTTGGGGTAACAGAAGGAGTATATCGGTATATCCTTGTAGCCTCCACTTATCTATTCGTTCATTTTGAGGAACACTAGTGCCTTTTTTTTTCTTTTTAAACACTCATGCACCCACTAGACATTCGTAGTTTGGGGTAACAGAAAGAGTATATCGGTTCAATGAAGAAGCAAAGAAATGAGATGGGGGCAACATTCGACTGGGGCGACAATGAAACATTAACTCTTTCCACTTGAGCTACGACTATAGTCGTAACAAGATTGCCGTCCTTTTTTCCGCGCTCATATAGTTGTAACAGTCAGACAGAAATTCAAATTTCAAATACAAATTTCTATTTGTATGTTCAAAATATGAGTCTAGATGAAATTTCTCCTTTAGAAACGGTTTCTGTTTAAGTTGGTTACCTTACCGTTCAGTACATTTGTTTTTTTATGCCTAACATATGACAGTTGAGTAGTGTCAGCGTAGAAAGGGTTAAGAAATCAGTACGTTTGCTGTAGAAATTCGTGCTTACCTCCTTTTCCTTTTTACTGGCCTTCACTGCTTCTTTCATCTCGTGCAGCTCGCTCTGCACGTCATGACTGCCGCCACGGAGGAGCTGGAGAGCTGAACACACACACACACACGCACGCACGCACGCACGCACGCACGCATATACTTTGTTGTAAAACATTTTGTGTATTGTGTACTGTGTTGTTTACTGCGCGTTCACCTGTCACGGTGTGTGTGTGTGTGTGTGTGTGTGTGTGTGTGTGTGTGTGTGTGTGTGTCAGTGTGTGAGTGTGGGATGCACCAACGCCGCAGCACTGGAACCATAATTGCAATATCAATGTGCAAGTATTCTTACTGCTGGATATTCACACAACGCCACAGTGTATCCAAATTCATGTCAGTTCACAAAATGGCATACTAATTTCATTGGCAGCCACTCTCACCTCTGAATGCCTCCGTTTCCTTTTGTTTCAGTAGCAAGAAGTAAGGACTGGGTACCGCTACACAGACAATTAGAAGCTGTAGTACCGCAAACACACCATGGGATCCTGACAAACAAGAAACCATCCGTTCACTTGCAGCTTAGAACCAGAATGAAAAGAAAGAAAATACAACAGTTGACTTTGCATAAAGTTTACCACAAGTAACCACATGGTGACGCACCTGTACCGTCAGACGTACCAGTTTGCTAAGTACGTCAAAATAATATCCATTAAAGGGGCTAATGCTATCATTTGTATGCTCACAGATCGTTCTGAGCTGTTTTCGTGGTATATATCATCACACCACTTAGACACCTGGACAGTGACAACGTCTGTAATGCTGGCACTGAGCCAGCAGAAGCATACTCGATGACGCAGCAACCACACTGACCGCTCCAGTAGTGTAACACCAGTCGTAATATTTGAAAGTTTGACCGCTCGCGCAAAGTGTAAACAACATCGCATTAAGACCTGTACTAATGATCCAAATTGAGTACTTCGAGCGTACAGGCGCAATCAAGAGCGAAATTGTTTTCAAACGTGAGCTAGCGTAGCAAAGATGGAATTAGCCCGGTTTGATAGGCAACAAACTACCTGGTAATTTGGACAATCTGCTTGTTATCTCCCTTGGTTACCAAAAAAGAGAAACCGGTACAGAAGTGATTTTTTTTTTTTTTTTTTAAAGGCAGCTCGCATTTCCACTGAGCTTATGCACGCTACCCTGGTGTAGAAAGTTGAGAATGCAGCACTGTTCAAAGCCGACGCCTTATGTCGCAAAAGCTCGGCCATACGAGCATTGGATTTGAAAGAACTACAACGTCCTGATAGGTTTAATCAACCTCGTCTTCTCCTACGTCAACTCCGCCGCTTCACATTTCCCCAACAACCGCATATTATCTTAGCTCAGTGTCAAGAAACATATACATTATATGCATGTGTATCGAATAATTATATAACGTTCATCTTGGTTTTATTTTAACATGTAACTAATAACTGTGTCTTGTGCGGGCGCTTTACCCAATTTCATGAACTGGCTCAAAGTGCCCAAAGAGCTGAACCCAACGCGCACGCTCACATGAATCACACGCATTCACTCACACACTGGACATGAACACATTACAATCACATGGCGCGAAGGGTCAGTTCCGCTATTTAAGATTCGGAATTTAGAATTTCATTTATTTTCAAATTTTGTGGCCTAAACATTTCCAAAGCAGAGGGGGAGGAAGCCGGAGTACCCGGAGAGAACCCCCGAAGATCGGCCCGAATGAACGGTGCCCCTAAGAGAAGGGAATATTCTTCACCCCGCGTACAACTCGAACCTTACCTCTCGCTTTGGTGGCTAAACATGTCATGTTAATAATTCGTCAGTCGTACCAGACCCACTGCCATCCGGGAAGGGACGTTATGCCCAGCTGTTCTGCCATCGAGAAGTCACTTTCTACCATAATCAGATCTGGATTTATTAGTCTGTCGGCTTGCGGCCACATTGATGTCCTTTGGTGTGAAATTAAACCCCACATTAAAACAATACACTTTATCAGACTTACCTACGATGACAGGCCAGAGACTTGGTGTCGCGAACAAGTCGTCAAAACCGACGATGCCAACCACAGCCACTGCCACCAGCACAATGAGAGTGTTGATCAGCAGAGACGGACCAACATGGCGGCGGGGCAGGATCTCAGCCAGGTAGACAGGAGCCAGGGCATATTCCACACCTGGAGGGGGAATGAAGGATGGGTGGGGGGTTGGGTGGGGGGTTGGGGCGTGGGGGGTCAGAAATACTGAAAGCCGCTACGTTCGTAATGCAGCTGGGATGAAACTGAAAACTGAATGAAAACTGCTGCTTTCGACGCTCGAAGGCTGTTTGCCACATAGAAGGATGTTTCATTTGGCCATTGCGACCGTTTTCGCGACTTTATGGCTTCTAATGATAGAGAAATACGACTTTCTTTGAGCCTACGGTCCATTCCTGAACAGACTGGGACTCGACAAAGGTACTAAAAATAGCCACCAATCAGCGCCGTTTAGCTGCTCGTCAGTCCGCAACTTAAGCGCCGGTCAGAGTCACCACAATGGTCTCAGACGCTATACTGTGACCCAAGTGACTGAAGTGATGCACAGAAACAGCGCATTCGATGAAACGTTTTCCACACGTTGTTGTACGCTTGTCGTACGTATTGAGACTTTAACCTCATAATTTATTCATCACTACTGACTCGCTCAACAGGTGTACGAAATTCGGTGTGAAGTTTAGCAGGCAGTATAACTGCATGGGCATTGAATCGAAAGTGTTTGTAATATCGCATCCGTGAGGTTCGTCTGTGGTGCCGTTAACTGAATCCATGTTCTTTATCTGTATGTTACTGGTTCAGTATCCGTACACAAATCGCTAATTTATGTCCAAAATATGGAAGCGGGCCAGTTCAGTTATCTTCTGTCCAGAGAGAGAGAGAGAGAGAGAGAGAGAGAGAGAGAGAGAGAGAGAGAAAATGTGTTTGCAACATTACCCTATCAGTTTACTACGTGCAATATTCAGCCGCGGAAACATAGAATGCTTTTGTGCGGCAAGCTAGTTAGCACGCTTGTTTTTTTGAGGGCTCGTCTTCAGTGGCGAAGCTATCTTTTACGTTTTTTTACACCACTCGCCACTGCAAACTTTCAGTGAGTTAACTATGTGTGCTTTATAGTGAGGAAACAGACAACGAAAGTGTGAGTTACGGCTTTTCCGGAGGCTCGGTAGCTACACAAACGTAAAAGTCGGGGTTAGGGAGTTCAGCCCCGGGTTAGAGTCTAACCTCGAACTAGCTTTTCTGCTGTTTTTTGTTTAAATGCTTTTTTTCTCCGAACGTTTTCAAGATTTTTTAGGTCGAGAGGTGAAGGGTAGGGTGTTGCCGAACAGCATGTCGACTAAAGTCGCCTCTGGCGGCCAAATTTAATTGTGTGTGTGTGTGTGTGTGTGTGTGTGTGTGTGTGCCGTGTGTGTGTGTGTGTGTGTGTGTGTGTGTGTGTGTGTGTGTGTGTGTGTGTGTGTGTGTGAGAGAGAGAGAGAGAGAGAGAAAGAGAGAGAGAGAGCGAGAGAGAGAGAGACAGACAGACAGACAGACAGACAGAGAGAAATGAAATGAAACGGTGTGTGTGTGTGTGTGTGCCCGCGCGCGCTCAAATTGTGTGTGCTTATGTGAGTGTCAGTGTTTGCTAGGATGCAGGGGATGTTCAGTGATCAGTCTATGGACATTTTAGACCCGTACGGGAGTGCGAGCAGTTTATTCTAAGTCTCTGTCTTATTGCCTTGAATTCCTCGTAGGCCGTAAGGCTCATACATAAATGAATGAAAAATGATAGCTAGTGCCCACCCTTGGGATTGTGTTGCTATGCTACGAGACCAGAACGAGACAATACAGTATGGGAAATGATTAGGGTTTGCCTTGCTTGCAAACCACTGCCGTTTCTCCGGATGTGATTAGGCTTTTCTTTCCTTCCGGCTTTCTCGCTCGCTCATCCGCCAGTTCACTCACTCACTCAATCACTCAATCAACCAATCAACCACCCAGCCAACCAACCAGCCAGCCAGCCAGTCAACCATCCGACCAACCGATCAATTAGTCAAGAAGTGAAGCAATCAGTAAACACGTACATCGGTCTCTTTAAATTCTCCTTTATTGACAACATGTTTGTTTACTCTTACGTTCAACAACCACTTGTAATACCTATGCTATAGGAATCTCTCAACCTCATACAGAATAGTGGCTACGCTGAAAGTACTCAAAACACTACTTTTTTTTTCTTTTTTTTTTTTTTAACAATACGGCTGTCGCGTTAGTTTCCCTGTGTATTATGTTTGCTTATATATGTGTAATAATGAGAACAGTTTATTCAGTTTTTGCAGGCCATTCGGCCCATACGAACAAGGAGACAGAAACTTTCGATAGAAATACACAAAATGAAGTGAGTGCACTGAAACAATCCTTATGCGCAGCAAGATATTTGATGATAAAAGAAGATACCTAGACAGCTCGAGCAATCATTCCTAACAGAAAATTTGCTTCACCGGCCCCCGTAGTGTAGTGGTTAGCACTTCGGACTATGGACCGGGAGACCCGGGTTCGAATCCCAGCCGAGGCAAGCGGGATTTTTCCTACCTAGGTCGGCTCCTACCCAGAGCGGGTGTGCTATGGGCCCATATGGGGAGGCTGTTGACACACAGCCGAGATTCACCCACTTCACGGGTGCGACTTAGGGGGTGCTTCCCTTGGTATGACACGTC
Organism: Batillaria attramentaria; assembly: GCA_018292915.2. Lineage (NCBI taxonomy): Eukaryota > Metazoa > Mollusca > Gastropoda > Batillariidae > Batillaria > Batillaria attramentaria. The sequence goes on along the minus strand of JACVVK020000120.1, from coordinate 321,092 downwards.
TTATGATGTGGATGATTACACGGCCGGCACCGCAGGTGCCGTAGTTCCCGGGCCTGGTGAACGCCGGGATATTTATGACAGGAAGCGTGGAATGCGGCCCTGTCCCGCAGTCCCAAACCACACGGACCTCCATAGCATCATCTTACCATCATCCTCATCTCCATCATCATGCATAATAAAAATTGCCCCAGCCTTCGAGCCCTCCGTGGGTTCCACCCATGACCTGGGAGGAACACCACTGGAGTTGGCAAAGAGTTGGGGTAGCGCAGCAAAAAAAAAAAAAAAAAAAAAATTTGCTTCAATGCCTAATCTTCAAACATACATTAATGTACGTTGCCACTTCGAAAGTTTTGTTTTTCGGACATGTTGGCAGAGAGTAGCTGTACCTTGAATGGCTTATAATTATGTGGTGTGTGTCTCAATGACAGTCTGTTAAAAATCGGTTGTTGATGGTGGATTTGTTTTTGGTGTTGCTTTTTTGTCCGTGCATTTGTGTGTTCGCTAGAAAAAAAAGTTTTGTGGGGGTGTAGGTGGTGGGGACGGTGGTGGTGGTGGTGGTGGTGGTGTTGGCGGGTTGGGGGTCGTGGTGGAAGCGGGAGGGGGGGGGGGGGGAAGGGTGTCGGGGAGAGAGTGGGCGTAGTTTGTTTTTAAGAAAAAGTTGATCGTTTCTTTGTTACTGATTTCTTTTCTTTACGAATGGGTAATACTGTATGCTTTTCCGTAAGCGACATGAGTATTAAAATCATCAGAAATACTACGAGTTTCCACTGTGCTCGAAGCTTATCACATTACACTCACATAAACATAATAGTATCAATGACTGAGTGTGTGAATGTGTATATGTATTTATATGGTATGTTTGTGTATATCAAGTGTGTTTTATTATCAAGAGGAGCAAAGCAAATTCTTCTTAATTGTAACTAAGAAGCAATAAATCTATCGTATCTTATCTTATGCCTGTAGATCTCAAACGTCCAACTACTGAAAATAAATTATGAGTATCTTACATGCCATAAATTTCCAGTAAACGATAATAGTACGTACATTTTGCAATGCTTTGCTGACTCATTAAGAGTGTTTCAGTTACGAGTCACAGTTTTAGGTAATAGCTACAGCAAAAAATAATACTAATAAACTAATTTTCTCACTTTTTATGAATTGTTTCTTGAAAAATATGAATACTTTAACCTATTTTACCTATTCTATTGTGCAGATACACATTTATGCGCTTGGGCGAATTTCCTTGAGTTCATATTGACATCACAACTGGCAACCCGAGTACAAACATTCTTTTTAGGCGAAATATTCTTACGCACATACACACACAACAAAACAGAGATCGTAAGAGCATGCTTTGATCTGAAATAATCATTGGTGACAAATCATCCAAAATATGAAAGGTATAAAAAATCAAAAAGTTTCAAACCCAGTTACAAGGAATGAAATACCAACATCGTACTATACTATAACAAGATCCCTCGTCTATCATTATAACTGACACGTGTGTCCTGGTAAAGCATACATGATCACTGTCGTACAGTTCTGGCGATGTACGGTGCAAAGAGCAGACACCCTCGCCGGCCAGGAAAGCACCACGAATGGCCTGCGCCTAGGGAGACTGAGACACACGCTGCACACTCCACTGACATCCTGCAGAAAAGAGGCGTGCAAAGAGGCACTTGCCTACGGTCGAACCTAAAGGGGGCAGGACAGGGGCCGTGTGAACCAAACCAACCTGAGAACGGTCTCGAAGACGACACTGGGGAGTTTACAGAGAGATGGGATTTTCAAAGCTCAGAGGCACCATCTCGAGCTAAACTGAACTGGTACTAACATAACTTCTGCACCAACCTGATGAAGAGAGTGTTTGCCTTCTGCTGGAGCCTAAATCCGCGGTTGAAACAAACCAGGGTCATTGTACAAACTGTCATTAGTCTCGGCTCACATGAGATTTTGAAATCTCTGACGCACCATACAGGCAAAACTTTACGACACTGACCACTTTCAGCCCACATTTCCGTAATGCTTCTACCGAAGGGTCTCTGCTGCTCTCTTCGAGTGAAATTTAAAACGCCGAGAGTTGCATTCAAAAACATTAGGTAGAGAATAAGGCAAAAAACGTCAACAAAGATGTGAATAAAGGAACTGATTAAAAAGATGTGATGGATCCGGAGAAATGAATGCAATTAGATAATTATAATCCGCGACTTTCATGCAAGGCCGGTACTATAAATCTCTATTTCCTGGGCCCGTATATAAAAGTCGAGGTTAGGGCTTTTAGCCCCGGGTTAGAGTCTAACCTCGAACTAAACTAGCTCTAGGGTTAAATGTTCTGTTTTTTTTGTTTTTTTTTTGTTTTGTTTTTTTAAACCAAGAAGCGGGCCCATTCCAGCAAGGTGCATAGGCCGTTATAGAAGGATTTTTTCTTCCATTCTTCGCTTCCTTTTTTTTTTAAATTTTGCTTTTGGGTTTCTTTTGTCCTAGTCTGGGTTAGGCCCGTAGCTGTGGGTTAAATTAACCTCGACTTTTACATACGGGCCCTGGTGTCTGCAATGACTCCGTAAGTGTTAGCCTCGGTGTTACAAACAACTGCAGTTTCATGAATTACAACTAGCGTATAAACTATTACATACACAACTATTACGTATACGGCCTGATAAACAGCTAAAGTCGACACTGACACAGTTGTTCTACGTGTTCATCCACGCCCAAAAAGCGTTCGAAGAACTTGTCCAGATTCTCGTGCGACTGAAATCAGTTCTACACACAACTGATTGGGCAGTAAGCATCAATTTGTAATGACATGTATACTCTAGCAGCTGCTAAACACGACGGACAACAAGCCAGCTGACACAACAGTTATGAAAATAGCATGAAAGTCTCCCGCAGTGCGTCACACCAAACTACAGTGACCTTGATCAGCATAGATTAACTTTGACCAATGGAATGCGCGCTATCAAAACATGCGGCTGCGTACGAACGTAAGCCGACTTCCGATTGGCGAAGCACAAACGGCAGTTCAGTTTAAACCGAGTACATATATCACAGACTATCAATGCTTGGAAAAAATAATAGTGCGCACAGCACTGGTACGCGCGTACATTATTATGAGTAAGTCAACGCCGTGCTCATAAAAGCTATTGAGCAAAAATATGCACAAAGTTCTTGGTGAGTAAAACAGAATTTATACAATCCAGTCAACACAGGCTAAATATGGCACAGACTGAAGTCCTCCGTGAAAACGGTTCACCATCACTGGGCTTACAACAACAACAACAACAACAGCAAAGCTGAAACGTGTAAAGAGGAAAAGCAAATCTTGCACTCTCAGTCAAATAAATGGGGGGGGGGGGGGGGGGGGAGGAGTTGTCCAAGAAGAAAAAGAAAAAAAAGAAAAAATTGGCTCTTCTGAATGAAAGTATACTGGTGCAGCTCTGCTATCGAACTGTAAACGGGTCTAAGTGCTAATCGCATCCATGACGCTTTGCCTCTTTTACCAAATGAGAGTATAACTTTCCGATGAGTATCATGCATGGAGTTCCACAGAGCTGCAGTTCTAGTACCAGTGTCGGTCCCGGTGGTGCAGTGGCTAGCACTGGGGAGGAATACCTCTGGAACTGGCGAAGAGATGGGGCGGAAATAATAATAATAATAATGATAATCATAATCTGGGGTGAGCGGTAGTCTAATAGGTAGCGCGTCGGATTTAGCCGCTGCGCTACTGAACGGCCGTCACCAATGTCACGGCAATGAAGCGTGGGTTCGAGCCCAGGTCGAACTTGTGATATGTGATACAGTTTTTTTCCTGGCTTCCGGGCTGCTCATCGGGGATTTCTCTTCGGGTTATCCGCCCCCCCCCCCCAAACAACAACAAAACAAAAAAAAAGTTAAAAAAAAAGGAAGGAAGGATAGGTATTGGGTGGCGCTGCACCGCGGCGACGCGCTTCCTCCCGGGGAAGCAGCCCGAATTTCCCGAAAGGGACAATAAAGTAGCAAATAATAATAACAATGATGAAAAATCCTGGTACCATTGCCAGAGCGCTCTTAGTTGGTACAATATTCATTCTATTGTCACTCAGTGAGACAGCGAACGATTGACAACATGGGGCCGAGAAGACGAGCGAGAGAGAAAATGGAATAAACTTCAAGTGACACCGATGTTCAAGGCCGATAATCACAAGGCGATGGAAGATTAAAAACCACTGCTGTCCCCTTAGCGGAACATGGCGGACAGCTTACAACGGAACCTCTTTGGCGATTATGATTTCTGTAGTGCACTGATGGTCACCCATACTAGAATGCCTGGTACACAAAGAGATCCCAGTACGTCAGTTACCCAAAGCGCATCCATATGATTGACTCCCTGTGGATTATCGGTTATCCCAAGTGTTGAGAAGAGTCCTTTCCCTTTCAGTTTGGCATGCATAGTACCCTTTGTTCGCCTACACACCATGGCTCACCGCGAGCTTCGTCCCACTGTATCTGTCATAAAGTCTCGGAAGGTACGCCATTTCTTTGCGCCGGAGACTGCGCAAGCCACTGACCCATCTAGTGTATTTGCCGGGACATACAGATTAAGCAGATAGGCTCTCACTGCGAGCTTTTCTATTTGACCCAGCTATTCCGGCAATTCGACACTTCCTGCCACAAGAAAACGTTAACCTAGCCAGTGCTTCGCCCGTGACCTTTTTATATTAAAAGTGTGGGAAAGGGCAGATAATATGCCACGAGTGACTCAGTTAAAGTATTGCCAAACCGGAGAGAACTCTTCCGAACACATAGGTCCTCTACAGCTCAGTGGAGCAAATCACCTGGTATCCAGCGCTTGGCAGAACGTCGTCAACTAATGCTTGGTCGTATGACGACAGTCACCGTCAACGGTGGAGGATAAGTCAGTCTTTTGCTAGAGCTCTCGGCTGAATCGTCCTCATCGTCGTCATCCTGCGGTGAAGAGCCTTCCGTGTTGTCACGTGTTACAGAGCCCCCTGCGGCACCAGCAGTCTGCTGGGGGGAACCCTCTGTGTTGCCACTCGCTGAGGAGCCCCCCGTCGCCTGTGAATAAGAGCCCCCACTTTTGCCACCAGCATTTTGTGCCAAAGAACCCCCACCAGCACTACGTGCAAGAGGGCCTCTGGCGATGCCAATCGTCGCCGGAGAGCCCCCAATTTTCCCTGGAGTTTGTGGTGAAGGAGAACCCCCAGTCTTGCCAGCAGTCTTGGGCGACGGGCTTCTACCACTTGCGCGAGCTGTGATTGATAGGGAGTCTACGTTTTGGCTAACAGTCTGAGGTGAGGTAGACGTCCCCGTTTTGTGAATAATCGCCTGAGGCGAAGAAGGGTCGCTTTTGCCCAAAGACGGCGAGTCGACGCTTGTCTGTGACAAAGAGTCCTTTTCCCCAAAAGTTTTTCGGACACCGGTGCTTCCACTTCTGTCAGGAGCGTCCGGTTCTGAGCTTGAGCTTTTACCGGTATGAGTCCTGGGGGAGTCTCTGCTTTTGGTGAGCGGTGAGCAAGGCCCGTTCTTGTGAGCGATCTTCAGAGTCAGTGAGTCCCTGTTCTTGCCGGTTGTTCGTAGCGGAGCGAAGCCCACGTTCCTGCCCGTACCGAAACGTCTTTCGTTTCTGCCAGCACTGACCCGTCTTGGTGCAAAAATACTGGACAGCAGCGACATAGGTTTGCCTGCTGAGTGCGGTGAAAGAGAGTCTTCGCTCACGGCGTAAGGGGAACGTGAGGGCAAGGTTCTACCTGAAGTGCTTCGCGAAGTACTCCCGCTTCTCAGTCGAGGAGAACCATTAGTCTTTTCGGAATGACGTCGATAAGAGCCCTTCCTCTTGTCAGAAGATCGTCGCGGTGAACCCCTGCTAGCGTTGGAAGGACGACGTGAATGAGTCTCCCCACCTGCGCCAGACGTTGAAGGCGCTGGTGAAAGCTCAGGTTCGTCAGGGCTCTGCGCCGACAGAGAACCCTTGCTTCTGTGTCTCGACGATCCTCTGAGTGCGGGAAGAGCTGAAGTTGAACTAGAGGCCTCTGCTTCGTCAGGGATTTGAACTGACAGCGATACCGTCCTCTTTCGCGAAGATCGCCGTTGAGCTAAACTCCCGCTTTTGCCAGAGGTTGACGGCGTCGAAGAGACAGCGGTTGTCTGGTCAGCAGCAGCCTGCAGCGACAGAGCCCCCTTGCCCTTATCAGCAGCCTCTGGTTGTGACGACCCCCCGCTCTTGCCTGAGGTTGAAGGCGAAGGGGTAGGCGGGGATTTAACAGGGTGTGACGACTCGGGGCTTTTAGTTTTGCCATTTCTGTGTGATGGGCTCCCTCGTCTGCTGGGTGGCTGTGACGGCGGGTGGCTGTCGCCGTTGTCCGGGTGGCACGTGCAATACCTCACGGACCCGGCGTCCCCTCCGTCGCTCTTCTCGGACACAGTTCTGCCTCTGGGTTGGATCACTTTGTTGCCAACGCATATGGTGACCGCTGACAAGATGGCCAACGCGCCACTGAAGCCGGCCTTGTAGACGCCCCAGTCAAAGTCATCGTTGCCCCAGAACTTGTAGGGATAGTACCGGGAGGCGGACGAGAACGGGCCGCCGATCATGAAGTCTTCTTCGTCGCTGATCTCGTGGTCGCGGCGTTTTAGGACGTAGAGGATAACTCCAGCCATGCCCAGCACACCTGCAACATAACCAAAGGTTGTACACTCACACGTACTAGGACTTAGTAAAGAGGACTTCGTTGAGCAGCGTAACCCATTTACATGTAAATTAGGCTCACACGGCAGAGGCCGCGACCTGCTAACGCGCTGCGATTGGCTAATAGCACCCGTAACGTGCCTAATTCACATGCAAATGCTCAGCGAAGTCCTCCGTACGAAATCCTACTAAATCTCATTAATAACGTTGGAATGACCGGCCATAAAATGAAATAAGTTCTTAAAAGCAGCCTCTACAGAGAGTTGCATGAACTAGCTGGTAGGTCAGAAAAAGTAACATAATTATGACGAAGGGAAAGTTTTGTTTCCCTTACAGCAACTTGCACAAAACCAAAAATAATAAACAGATAAATCGACGAAGAAATAAATGAAATATAAGGAAAAAATGGACCTTTTAATTATTTTCTTCCTTACAGTACCAAAACCAAAATTGTCTTGTGTGCAGACGTGATGCCGAATAGACTACCTTTGCGGTGAACAACAACAACTTTTTGTAGGAGTAATTCACTGTAGTAAGTCACTGCATTTATTTGTATGTAGAAATGTACCATTATGATCGTTCTGATCACGCCGTCACTCCGAAATCAGAGTGGGAACAGAAACCATACAGCCCGCGGGGAAATGCCTAATCTGTATTTATAGTACAAACCAGGACAGTACAAACGCACCTCCGATGGCTGTGATGATTTCCAAAAAGCGCGATCGGTGTCCAGGGACCATTTTACAACAGTTGACGATGATAGCGTATGCACAGCCGACCAGCAGACAAAGCACGCACAGGCTGACGAGGGTGCGAACAGCGTGGAACCAGACCGCTGTGGGAAAGAAAGGGCAGCAAATCGATATTCACGATCAGAGTGGCCTACCTTAGCACGAGCTCTTTTTTATCTTTATCTGAAATCCCCCGAGCTTTTTCTTTTCTCTTGGTTTGCGTACGACTTTGTTGTCACGTAACATGATCTAGGAATGTGTCACGTGAAAGTGCTCCACCCATAGGTTTGCACTTGAATTATATGTTATCGTAATAGCTAGGAGGGTGGGTGGGTGGGTGGGTGTTTGGGGGTTTAACGTCCTTTTCCACCACATACGGGTAATAGCTAGGAAGAGTCAGTTCGTGAATCTTTACTTTGATAATAATATGAACATTGTCATCATCATCGTCAACAATAACAACAACAACACGTTAACGACAACCATCATCGTCCTCTTCACTAACATCATCATCGACATCATCATCATTGCTTTAAAAAGTGGCATATTAGCAACAACAGCAAACAAACAAACAATAAAACATCACAAACAAACAACTATAAAAACAAAACAAAACAAACCCAAAACCAACAACAACAACAACAAAGCCGACGACGACAACAACAACAAAAAACAACAAAAAGCAACAACAACAAAAACCCAAACTTTCGAAGGGGAATAAGGATTGACCGAGGGTGGCGGGGGGGGGGGGGGGAGGGTTAGGGGTTAGGACGGAGTGTGAGTTTGTACCCTATGTAGTACAGATTCTCCTCGCGATATCTGTTGCGCCGTTGAATTACTGCTGTTGTTGTTGAACTGGTGTATTTTGTTTGTTGTACCGATACTGCTGTTCTGAAGGGTTGTTTTCGGGGGGGGGGGGGGGAGTGGGGTAGCGTTTACAGTAACGGATGGATCAGTCGATCTGGAGGGAACAGCCGGGTAAATGAAAGATAATGTTGGTGATGTAAGCTATATCGTACCTGTAAATGATGTAGGTGTACCCATGTCCATAAGTAATGCGAACTTAAAACAAATGCGATCACGTTGTACATTGACCAGGATGTTGTAAACAACCGATATGTTGATGTTGTGTAACCATTCTATGTGCCCACCCAAGAAGAACAAGAAAAAAGAAAACAGAAAAAAGAAGAAGATAAAAATAGTGAGAGATAGGTGCGTCTGGAGTGGGGGAAAAACCCAAAGAAGAGTTGCAGTAGTTATTGTTGTTGTTTTCGGCGGGGGTAGGGGCAGGGCGGACGGACAGGGGTGGTGGTGGGGGGGGGGGGGCTGTTGTTGTAGCACCCACAGAGGTGGATGAATCAGTAGACGAGTGGGTGGGTGAAAGATAAACAAGATAAAAATAGCAAGGGATGGGTGTGCCTGGAGGGGGGCGGGGGGAGGAACACCGAGTAAACTGGCTGTAAAACAGTAAAATCATGACGCCTGCACCTTACGGTTGTAATGAGGAGAAATGGTCGAAAGCTGGATGTTCAATTGTGGGGTCGAGAGTTCGAATCCAGGCTGGGGCCAAACATTTGTGCTGTCCTTTTACTCGTTGCCCCCGTCTTTGATTTCACCCATACTTGGTGGAAAAGGATTTTACACTCCAAAACACCCACACACACTTATTGTTGTAATGGCGGAGGTTGACCAGCCAATGGCACTGATTCCTCCAGACAGCTTTCACTGTTGTCGATTGACCTAGATAAGATACAAAAGAGGTACTCACTCAGATCGAAGTCGAACATGCTGCAAAATCGATCGGAGTCTGATCCTGGGGCTCTGTCGTCGACGCTGTAACAGTACACCCATAATCCCTCGTACAACGTTATGCCAACGTGACGCCCGAGGTGAGGTCCCGATCTCTCGAACTTGGTCCAGTAAGGGTTAACACAAGCCGATATCAACACACCAGCGGCTATCAACACCATCATAACACCCACCTTGTAAACGTTTGTCCTGATGAAAAACACGCGCACTGGTGGCTTGGTTTTTTTCTGGTGCTGATGGTAGTGCTTGATATCTACAGAATGACGATCAGCTTCGCTCATAATTACCGACATAACTGATGAAATTTATTCACATGAATATTTATGACTATTTACTACCCTTCAAATTCGTCTAAATTACACATAGTCTCCTCGAGTGCCAGGAATGGAAGCTTCGAGCGGTGGTATTGATAATTCCAGATATTCTCGTCGCCTGCTCCTGCTACCGGCCAAGAACCCACGGCCGAAATTCGATCGATAATCTGGAACGTGAAGGCATCCTTTTGCTCTCGCCAGCCAGCCGGTCATTCAAAGCTGACACATTGAGACCTTTGTAGCGTAATCACACACACACCATTCTGCACTGACTGTCCGTACTTGCACGATCTTCGCACGCAGGAGACATTGAAACGCCAAGAGACAGACACTGTACCGGCAGCGCAGTCACCGAACGAAGCGAGGAACGGCTTGAAACGCAAATCACAGTGTCGCACCAAAAAACAGTCGTGGTCGCGTCCCTTTAGGACAGGCTGTCTGTCGATTCGCCGCAATTTCACGCAAGACCTCGAGGTACCGACCAGACGTTTGCCCTCGGTTTTCTCAAAAGTGGCTGGGTGACTTTGTTCTCCCTTTTATGATGCCCCATTAATCATTATCTGGTTCTGGGCTAGGCACCACCTCTTCAGCCACAACAGGAACAACAACTTCGCCGCAGCAACAACAACAACAGCAAAACCCAACAACAACAACATCTCAAAAATTCCACTTTGAATGAAGGACAACATTCAAATACTTATCATACATGCCAACATGTAAGTAGAGATTGTATAAAACAATGAATCTTTCTAGTAACGTGCCATTAAAGGTTTTCTTATTTTTCTTCTTCTTATTATTAATATACCAACCATCCACAGTGCAGAGGCTGGAGGCTGTCGAAGGAAGGAGGACATATCTTGTGATGACGCCAAAAGTCACCTCAATGTGTATCCCTTGTACGTATCCGACAGTTAATGAAAAGTTACACACGGTGCATGAGTTCATCGCACCTGCTTGAATGTTCATTTCTTATCTCATTCTGTTTTTCTATAAAAAATAAACAACAACAGCAGGAACAACAACAACAACAATAACAGGAACAACAACGACAGCAACAACAACAGCAGGAACAACAGCAAGGAAAACAACAACGTCAGGAAAAACAACTCAACAACAAAACAACAACAGGAACAAAAGCAACAACAGAAACAACAACAACATGACCAAAAGCAACAACGGAAACAACAACATGAGCAAAAGCAACAACAGAAACAGCAACAACAGGAACATCAACCAACACAACAACAAAACCTTTGAAACTTCAGCAGAGTACAACATACAACAAATGAAGTCGTTCTGTTGTCACTTTATTACCAGTTAATCATGCAATGCACAACCTTCCTTCGGGAACACAATCACCAAGCGATGACTCAGACCAGCGTGTTTGATACGTTTAGTCGACTGCATAAAAACACATCAGATAGAGCGTTAACTTAATTTACTTATCAGAAATGAATGAAACTATATAATTATATAACGTTATATGCGACATGGTAAGAAAACGTGTGCAAAACAAAATATTGATTTATTTGACCGTTGTGCTGTATAGGGCTGAT
>JACVVK020000120.1:275000-305000 GCA_018292915.2 Batillaria attramentaria | reverse complement strand
CCAGTTGCAACAGGGTTGTCCACAATCAGAATGTAGTTGCCGGCATTGTCGTAGTAAGAACTTGACACTGTCACGTTATCAGGGGTCTGAAAAAGTACAGAAAGAATGGTATTCAAGAAGGGTATCCATAAGATTCCTAAATTTTATAGGATGCAAAATGTTGGTCTGCTACTATCCCGGCGGTTCTCCACGAGAGCATGAGAACCTTACGAAAGTAGCACGGTGATGAAAACCACCCACAACGCCTCCGAGCGATTAGAAGGCCTAAAACATTTTTTCCGTAAATCGGCCCCTGATTCACTCTTTCGTCCTGGGAAATCGAGACAGCGTAGTGCCTTTCATTCGTGCCGACTGCTGTAGAGGTCAGCATGTTCACCTCCTTTCATCCCCACCGGTTCCTCTAGTAGTCAGAGTACAGCTGGTAAGTTGAATTTGATAATCCTGATGCTGATGTCACAAGGGAGTGGTTTTAGGTCAAACAAACAGCGAAAATAGCGGAGTTTTTTTCCTTTTCCTCGTGTGACATGCGGTACAACATGCCTTTGTCCTATATTGTTTTGAATTGTTTTCGATGTTTGTTCGAAAACAGAAACCCCCGTCTCCCGTGTGCTATGAGAATAACAGTCAGAAAAAATGTTGTCGTTACAGGGGCAGTGCTGGCATATGGAACTAGACAGGGACAGAAGATACGGTGGAACTGGGAAACTCAGAAGCGTGTACAGTTCTCATGGGACGTGCAACGGGCAGATTCAGCAGGCGGCCTCGTCCCAGGAAAACAGGAATGAGAAGTATGTACGCTCTTAGAACCGCAGGAATGAAAGGAGAAGAGGGTCTGACTGACTGTAGACTCGGATCGTACTACGAATGAAGAGGAAGTGTATATAGCGTTGAATCCGTCAAACGACACGACCTACCGTCCACAGTACAGAGACTGGAGGCTGCCCAAGGTTGGAGAACGTACCACAGGACAGCATGACGTGCCACTCTCCTGTTACGTTGTCCTGTACTGCGCTAGGCATGAGCTGCACGTGCAAGTGACCGCTGCTTGAGCCTGGAGCACCTGTTACGTACACGTCCCGTGACCGATTGAGCATCAATTTATTTTGATTCTTTTAAAAACATTTAAAGGTAGATATGGTGTTGCTGGGCAATATACAAAGTTTTGCAGAATTTGGTTTCCATATGACGCATTACTCCAATGAAACCTGGCGTATGACACGTTAAGGCACTGAATCCTCTCTCTCTCTCTCCTTTTATGTGCGCAGTTGCAAGCCAGCAAAGCTGTGTGTACGTATGAGGGTATGAACGAGTGTGATATAGATATATTTATATATATGTGTGTATGTGTACTATGCCAGGTGTCAATTTTGTGTCTGCTATCTCTTCCTGTATGTATATATATGTAAAATGAGAAAAAAAGAAGAAGAAAAAATATCTCTCACACACACACACACACACACACACACACACACACACACACACACACACACACACACACACACACACATTTCAAGCATTAGATGACATTGCGCCGTGTTTGCGAAATAATTTTTGTATATATATGTGAAATGAAAAAAAAAAAAAAAAAAAAGTAAAAATATCACACACACACACACACACACACACACACACACACACACACACACACACACACACACACACACACACACATTTCAAGCATTAGATGACATTGCGCCGTGTTTGCGAAATAATTTTTGTATATATATGTGAAATGAAAAAAAAAAAAAAAAAACAAGTAAAAATATCACACACACACACACACACACACACACACACACACACACACACACACACACACACACACACATTTCAAGCATTAGATGACATTGCGCCGTGTTTGCGAAATAATTTTTGTATATATATGTGAAATGAAAAAAAAAAAAAAAAAAACAAGTAAAAATATCACACACACACACACACACACACACACACACACACACACACACACACACACACACACACACACACACACATTTCAAGCATTAGATGACATTGCGCCGTGTTTGCGAAATAATTTTTGTATATATATGTGAAAAAAACAAAAAAAAACAAGTAAAAATATCACACACACACACACACACACACACACACACACACACACACACACACACACACACACACATTTCAAGCATTAGATGACATTGCGCCGTGTTTGCGAAATAATTTATGTATATATATGTGAAAAAAAAAAAAAAAACAAGTAAAAATATCACACACACACACACACACACACACACACACACACACACACACACACACACACACACATTTCAAGCATTAGATGACATTGCGCCGTGTTTGCGAAATAATTTATATTTAGACATTTGTTTGCGCCTAGATGTTGTACTGTACTTCGACATCATGTTCAGTGGGTTGCCAAGGAAACAAACATGTCAACAGACATGAAACGGAAAGTAATATTTAAAAAAAAATGGTACGACTATAGTGGCAGCTCGGGTAGATCGAGTTCAGTCGTCAGTCAGCCTAGAAATCTCGACATCAGCGAGTTTATGGGGCATTAACTTTTCACCTACATGACTGTTGGAATATGACAGGCCGACTGAGAGACTGACTTACTTGATACCTCTAAGATGACTCTCTGTGAATACATGACGACAGAGCCATGAAGGTTGATGTTGACGTTCAAGATGTAGGCGCCGCTGTCTTCCTGTGTCACGTGCATCAGCTCTAGTCCTGCGTTAGGCACGAACTGCACGTGCTGTTGTTTTGCCGTTGGTGACAGCAAGAAATTGCCCCGAATGTGACTAGCAATCACCTCCTCGGCCTGACCTAAAAATCAAGTTTGCTGGTTGTTATCGGGTTTAACGTCCTTCTCCTCCACATTAGGAAATAATGGTCCTTCTCCACCACGTACGGGAAAATGAAAAAACAACAAACAAAAAAAAACCCCAAAAACAAACAAACAAACAAACAAAAAACAAAAAAAAACAAAAAAAACCCAACAAGAAACAACACCAACCAACCAGCTATCCAACCAAGCAACAGCAACTACATCAATAACAATAGCACAAATGTTTGTCTCCCACTCGGTGTAGGACGACAAACGTACTCCCACGAGAGATTTACTCCAAGTAAAAATATTGTAGGAAATGCCCACTGCGGAGTGGAAACCTCATACGACAGAACTGAGAAGTACTCCCAAACCGCAGGAGTACCTCTGCCGTACGAGATATTATTCTGGAGAATGAATTCCTACATTTTCTATATTTTCACCCCGGAATGGTTGGGATGGGGTGGGGGGGAGTGTTTAACGTCCTTTTCCACCACATGTGGGTGATATCAAAGACGGGGCAACGAGGAAAAGGCCAGCACAAATATCTGGCCCCGGCCGGGATTCGAACTCGCGACCCGAGCACTTAAAGTTCAACGCTCTACCATTCGGCTTTCCCGGCTCCCCTTTTCACCCCGGGCGAAATTTTTTGGAGAGTAAGTTTGTCTCATGACACCGCACTACACGAGTATCAAAAGGAAAACTAAGACTAAAAAAACGTTTGAAATTAAAAAAAAAACAAAAAAACCACACATCAACAATAACAACCAACCAAAGACACAAACAGTTGTTGTTTCCCTTCAGCAACGACAAATCATGTGACGTAAACGCCATTCAATTTCGCACAGCGATTGGCGGAATACAAATGAGCTTGTCTGCTTCCAAAAGGATTACCCTGTGTGTGTGTGTGTGTGTGTGTGTGTGTGTGTGTGTGTGTGTGTGTGTGTGTGTGTGTGTGTGTGTGTGTGTGTGTGTGTTTAACATTATACCGTTCTGCATGACCGATCTCTGTGTCCTTTCAAATGCAGACGTGTGTGTTTCGACGACGAAATAATTTCACATATTATATGTGTGCATGAAAAAAAGAAAAACAGAATTTAAAAAAAAAACAACTACCTGAGTATTTTTTGCTGGTAAAGTAAAGCGTACAGTAGACACTAAGTGTATTCCTGTATATCTCTAAAAAGATATTGTTTTGTCTGTGCCGCATATATATGTAGATAGCCTATGACGTAGGCATAACTTGACCCTGATTATGCATACTGTATGATTGTTGGAAGCCTTTGCGTCGCCCTACAAATCTTCAGTCAACATCGTCACCATCAGAGGCTGAGTCTCGGCCATTATCTGTCCCTATACCATCATGTCAGGGCAGTTACTAGTCATAGTGCCCCTCTCCTGTAACCAGGATGTGACTTCCCCGATCACTCATGGGTTTGCCATAACTAGTCAGTTATCAGACAGGCCCAGAAACTGACTGGTCGGACTATAGCCACTTTATTCCAAATCTAACAGGTTAATCATCATTATAAATATTACAGTTTGTATGTCTTCTAACTGGGTACTTTGACAGTTAGTTTCAGACAAAACGGGAGAAAACACAATCACTGTCATCTTCGTTACCTTCAGCCTGATATAGCCACTCAACGTCAATGGCATGTTCGGCTGCCTCCGTTTCGAATTTCCATGGCAACGTCACATTGTCCCCAGTACAAGCGTGCACGGTGGCATTGGCCGGAAGGTCAAGGTCGGATGTCCACTTGAGTGCGCTGGTCACTTAATTGGGAAACAAACGGATAACGGGGATAGATTTTCCAGAATGAGGCAGGTTTTATATATGATCAAGATGATGAAAATGATCAAAATGATCAAAGTGATCAAGAGCCAGTATAGAGGAAAAAGTCACGCATAGTCAAAGATAGTACTATTCAAAGGCTCAGACAAAACTTTCCTGAGGGGATTTGCTTTGCCTAGCGAGGACACAGGGTGTAATCAAGATGGTTGCTAGTGTGTCCGGTGCTACTCAGCTTCGAAAGGTCGGCTGTGATTACTCTGACGCAAAACTTGAAGTATGAGCTTATACACATCTTGGAACTGTACGTAGTTGCGTGTTCGTCAGTCTGACCGTTGGAAACACTTGGTGCTACTCAAATTCGAAAATGGAAACACCGGAAAAGTTTGTTTGGAAACACTCTGTCCTGGCTGTGCTACTTTTGAAGTGAAGTAGCACTGGAAAAACTCTGTCTCTGTCTCTCTCTTTCATACTCCTCATAGTTTCGTAGTTCGAACATTGTAATTATGCCAAAACTTTTACAGTTGAAAAATAAAGATTATTGTCAATGCCATACTCTCTCTCTCTCTCTCTCTCTCTCTCACACACACACACACACACACACACACACACACACACACACACACACACACACACACATACACACATTGATACTTACTCTGAATGTTGACCACTGCAAGGAAAACACCAGCAAAGGTCAGCATCATTTTGAGAATCTACGCAGAACCAATTAGTAGTGCTGTTTTCAGTCCAGTACGCTTTGTCACAAATGTTGCACGGGGTGTGTGGTTGTTACACCTCTCCTTGTTATCAGCTGTGTTGAGTGTGTTTTATCTGTTCATGTGACCCTCAAAATGCTGTGAGTCATGACTACGTTAAGCTGGGGTGGAGGCTGAGGGGTGTGTTTTTGTGTGCGTGTGTGCGTGTGTTTGTGCGTGCGTGTTTGTGTGTGCGTGCGCGCGTGCGTGTTTAAGAGAGAGAGAGAGAGAGAGAGAGAGAGATGAAATGTCGAAGATCTGGACTTTTTCACAGGGTTTTTACATCCCCCACGTCACGGCATATCGAACCCGTGACCCCAATCCCCAATCCACGTGCACTTCAGCGAGACGATCAGCGGAGGGCCGACCATCCGAGCGTATCGCGCTTCGCTACGCTTCATTGATTAATCCATGTCAAGGGTGAACAGTAACCAATCGTTCTACTTGGCCTTTTCTTTTTCTTTCTGGTGTTTTCTGCTCTTCACCAACTATGTTGCTGTTCCTTCTCTAACACTAGGAACACACACCATGCATTTGTCCTTCAGTATTTTTTCTCGGTGTTTCTTGGTTGATGCGTGTTCATGTTATTTGTAATAAAAATATCAAAAATAACACGGGTACTGAATGTATGATGATATGGATGAGTGACAGAATTAGGGAATGGCTTGTCTGAGCTGTATACATGCATGTCTGAGTGTTGTATTGAACTAGACGGGCGCAGAGAGAGAGAGAGGCACACACACACACACACACACACACACACACACACACACACACACACACACACACACACACACACACACACACACACTACAAATTATCCCAATTAAAAGCATCCTTTAATTTGCGACAGAAATATGAAATGGCATTAGAAGAAACATTTCCAAACTTGCCATTGCTCACCTTCCATAAAGAAAGAAAACTGTTGACTGAAAAAAACACTACACAGATTACAGGAACATAAGCATAAACTTATCAGACATAGGGCATGGCAGTACACACGACGATTACAAAACGACAAAACTCCACCAATATGTAATATACATGTGTGGTAGTATTACCTAGGGCTCAGACATTATTCAAATTTATCTCATGCTACCCCTCTCTCCCTCTCTCTCTCTCTCTCTCTCACATTCTATTTTCCAAGGATAAAAAGATATAGGTACAAAGACCTGTCTTCGATCTTATCATTGGTAAACTAGGAGAACTACATTACAAAGAAATCACACGCACAGATACATATATCTACATGGAATACATTGGATCTACATTGGATCTACATGGAGTACATTGGATCTACATTGGATCTACATGGAATACATTGGATCTACATTGGATCATACGCCATACAAAAGAAGCATAGTGATAAAAACGGGTATAACGGGCAAAACAATCAACGTAAATTCATAGACATTTTGTTTGTCAATGTAAATGCCTGACGTTTGTCTAATTATTTATTGAGCAATATAAACTCATAATACAACTGTAGAGAGCTAAAATGAGTGAATATCGCACGATTTTGAGAAGAAATCGTTATGGGTGATATAGTTAGGGTTTATTCGGCCTGGTCTGGTGGCTATGGTTCAGCAAATGCTTGTGCAGCCGGGCCTTGATAGAGTTAACAGACGTGACAGATTTGAGAGAGAGAGAGAGAGTTTCGCCGCACGCAAGAGAGAGAGAGAGGGTGTAGGTGTTAGCGGATTGCCTATACAAGAGACAACAATCAGGGCGAAACAAACTAGGTTACTAATGTAGTTGTTCACAGAAGGAAATCTGTGGTCATAGTAGGGTGGGGTGGTTTTAATTCCTTTTCCACCATGTAAGGGTGATATCAAAGGCGGGACAACGGGAACTAGGCCAGCACAATATTTGGCAACAGCCGGGATTCGAACTCACAACCAGAGCATTGAGAGTCCAACGCTCTACAACTCGGCTGTCCCGTCTCCCTCTGTGGCCACAGTAATTTAATGGACTGTGATTTACTATCAAACGCGGAGACGAATCTTCATCTCGGCACGTTTAAAAGATCTCTGGTCCTGATTCCACCAGTACCAATACACGTATTTCCCGCCTCTGTCGTTGCTGTTGTGTGTGTAAAGACCGTTGAGGTTAGAGTCCATGCAGTTGTTATACCACCACGCTCCATGAAACTCTGACGCACAGTTTCCACCATCATTGTTGTGGTCATAGGTACTGAACGGGTGATTATTCAAGTCGAAGCGACCACTAGTAGTCATGCTGTCACCTGAAAGGCACACACACACACACACACACACACACACACACACACACACACACACACACACACACACACACACACACACACACACACACACACACAATGTGCACACAACTTACAAATGTGTATGACCAAATTATGGAGAACGCCGACAAAACTCAATCAATGCATTATACGAATGACACTCTGAATGATCTGAATGTAAATGTCCTCAATACAGAGGTGTTATAGGTGTATAGTCTATACTGTTGTCCTGAAAACATTTTGTCCTCTTATCCGACTCATATTGAATCTCACCAGCATTCCCGTGATAGCCACTAATGTGGAGGGTGTATTTCTGATCAGCTCCGTCAATCCGAAAATTGTCGTACACGGCGTAGATTTGTGTTCCATTGAAGTCCTGTAAGTCCACCCTCAGACTGTAGTTGCCGCTGTTGGTCAGGCGGTAAATGTTGGACAGACCTTCAAAATACATAGTTGTCTACCTCAGACTATATGTATACAGAACACACACACACACACACACACACACACACACACACACACACACACACACACACACCCCTACTCTCACACACACACACAGACACACACAGACACACACACACACACACACACACACACACACACACACACACACACACACACACACGCACGCACGCACGCACACACACACACACACACACACCCCTACTCTCTCTCTCACACACACACACACACACACACACACACACACACACACACACACACACACGGAGAGAGAGAGAGAGAGAGAGAGAGTGAGAGAATTTCTCGGGAGTTTGCTTTATCGTTTATTTTCTCTGCTCTTCCTGAAATATACATAAGATATACTAAGTGATTTACCGAGCCAAAACTCTCCTGTCAGATCGCCAAATCCTTGTTCGTATTCATCCCAGCCACGATAGAAATCCACCGACCCGTCTTTCCGCCGTTGTATCACCTGGACAAGAAAAGCAGAGTGAAATGTTGTTTGTAGGTCGCAGTTTCTGGCAATTCGGTTGGAACAGGAAATGTCAAATAATGATGGCGCACACAGGTAGTTTAGATGAGAATTTAGAAATACGATGTGAGAACACTAATTATGTGTACCCCCCGCTCCTCTCCAGTGTGTTTGCAACATCTGTTCGTTTTTGGCTCACTTGTGTAACAAAGTGAGTCTATGTTATAACCCTCCGTCGTCTGTCTGTGTGTGTGTGTGTGTGTGTGTGTGTGTGTGTGTGTGTGTGTGTGTGTGTGTGTGTGTGTGTGTGTGTGTCTGTCTGTCTGTCTGTGGGCTGTGTGTCCGCAGTAAACCTTAACATTGGCCTTTTCTCAGAATCTACAAACAGTAGAGACACCAAAATTGGCATGCTGATAGACAGCCATAAGACCTTTCAAAACATACTATACTGATTGACCTTGACCCAAGGTCAAGGTTACTAAAGCTGTCTGTTTGGAAATTTTACATTGGCATTTTCTCAGAATCTAGAAAAGCCAGAGACATCAAACTTTGCATGATGATGGACATTGATAACACCTTAATTGACATACCTGTATTCAGTGACTTTGAGTCAAGGTCAAGGCCACGCAAGCTGTGGAAAACCTCCCAAAACCTTAACATTGGCCTTTTCTCAGAAACAATGAACAGCAGAGGCACCAAACTTGGCATGCTGATAGACAGCCGTAAGACCTTTCAAAACATACCATAATGGTTGACCTTGACCCAAGGTCAAGGTCACTAAAGCTGTCTGTTAGGTAATTTTACACTGGCATTTTCTCAGAGTCTAGTAAAGCCAGAGACAGCAAACTTTGCATGATGATACACACTGACATCACCCTTACTGACATACCTGTATGCAGTGACTTTGAGTCAAGGTCAAGGCCACGCAAGCAGTTTTGCGGAAAACCTTCCAAAACCTTAACATTGGCCTTTTCTCAGAAACAATGAAAAGCAGAGGTAGCAAACTTGGCAAGCTGATAGACAGCCGTAAGACCTTTCAAAACACACCATAATAGTTGACCTTGACCCAAGGTCAAGGTCACTAAAGCTGTCTGTTTGGAAATTTTACATTGGCATTTTCTCAGAATCTAGAAAAGCCAGAGACATCAAACTTTGCATGATGATAAACATTGACAACACATTTACTGGCATACCTTTATACATTACAGTGACTTTGTGTCAAGGTCAAGGCCATACAAGCAGTTTTGCGGAAAACCTTCCAAAACCTTAACATTGGCATTCTCTCAGAAACAATAAACAGCAGAAGCACCAAACCTGGCTTCCTGATAAACAGTAGTAAGACCTTTCAAGAAATACCCTTTCGAAAGACCTTGACTAAAGGTCAAGGTCATCAAAGCTGTCTCATTGGAAATCTAAAATTGCCATTTTCTCAGAATGTAGGGGTACCAGAGGCATCAAACTTTGCATGATGATAGACATTGACAAAACCTGTACCGGCATACTTGTATTCAATTTTCTTGAGTCAAGGTCAAGGCCATTCAACATGTTTTGCGGAGACTTTACGTTAGCATTTTCTTGGAAACAACAAACTGCAGAGGCACCAAACAAGGCACAATGATAGAAAGCAACGAGACCTATGCAGACATACCCATTTGAATGGGTCTGTTGTGAAATTTTACATTACCATTTGTACAGAAGCTACAAAAACTAGAGCTATCAAACTTGGCATAATGATAGTCACTGATAAACTCTTCACTTACAGATGTCATTTGAATGACCTTGACCCAAGGACAAGGTCATAGAAGCTGTCCTGGAAAAACCGTTATATTGCAATTTGCCGTTTTCTTAGGAACTATGAACACAAGAGACACCTTACTCCAGGATAGCTAGTGATAAGAGCTTTACAAACATACTCTTTTGAAATGACCTTGACCCATCTCACAAGTGAGCCAAGGAGGCTTTGCTCCTCTAGTTTGTTTGTTTGTTTGGTTGTTATTGTTTTACTGGTGCGTTTATTTGTCTGTTTGTTTTTTTTGTTGTTTTTTTTTGTTTTGTTTTTTTTACTGTGTTAATAGTAGTTTTTACCAACGGCAGGTATGAAAACTGACTATCTGACGTCAACTGCCGTCAACTGCCTCTACCGTTGTAAAATAAAGTTTTCATTGATTCATTGATTGATTTCCTGTGTGTCTCTGTCTGTCTCTCTTTCTGTCTCTGTCTGTCTCTGTCTGTCTGTCTCTGTCTGTCTGTCTGTCTCTCTCTCTCTCTCTCTCTCTCTCACACACACACACACACACACACACACACACACACACACACACACACACACACACACACACACACACACGTACGGTCCAGCCTCCATGATCCGTGTCCTGGTCACAGTAGACTCTGACAAAAGTACCGGTACCGGTGAGGTAGAGTGTATGAATGCCGCTGGTCTGTTCATACTCACGAACGTCCTGGCAGCTAAACGGTTGGTGCACTTGTAAAGTAAAAATAAAGTCAGTCGAAGTGCACCACCCCGATAAACAAAAACTTCCATCTGACCTACAGCAGTTTCTTTTCAGTTTATGAGAACGATCGGGATGGGGGTGAGGTGGGTGTGTGTTTGGGAGTTTAACGTCCTTTTCCACCACGTATGGGTGATATCAAAGACGGAGCAACGAGAAAAAGGGTCGGTACAAATATTTGGCCTCAATTCGGGCCGGGATTCAAACTGACGACCCGAGCATTGATGATCGGGATGCTTACGGTGACAAAAGCATGATATCATTAAGACACGTGCAGTTAGTTAGTTAGTTAGTTAGTTAGGGCTTAACGCCGTGCAAGCAATTAAGACACGTGCCAGTACATGTGCTTGTGTTGATTGGCTTTGCTAAAATATGTGCCAAAACGTACGTGTTCTGAGACCTCACTTGACATCACGTGGCACCCGCCTTGCATACAGACCCAAACAAAAATAAAACAGCTCTAACATGGTATCTTAAAACCTTACCGACGCAGTACTAGTAACACTGTCTATTCCAAACAGTCTTGCAACACTCCTTTGACTGTTTGATAGTTGCTGATCCTAGAGTAAACCGCCACAATACCGCAAAACCATTTAAACGATTACTTACAAGCGTCAAGGATTGATTTGCTGCTAAGAAGCCCTGAGACTTGTGACTGCACGGCGGTGAGTTGTCCTTTCAAAACAGCAGTGTTGTTCTCGTTTTCTTTTTGTTGCTCGCTCAGTTGTGACTTGAGCGCTGTATTTTCTTGTTGCATGGACGTCAGTTGTCCTTCCAGAACAGCAGTGTTGTTCTTGTTTTCGCCGAGCTCCGATTTCAGTTCTGCAGGCGTAAGGAGACAAATTGAGCATGGGGTCATGTCTGGTGTTTATTTAAAGAACCCTGTTTTGCGAGTTAGCGAGTGAACTAGGTTGTAGTGAATTTTTGTTGTCATGAAAAAGCGTGACATTCGTAATTTTTGTATTTGTAGGACAAAGTGCATGCCAGGGTCCGCATCAAGAGGTTTGTTGCGCACAAGAGAGGCAAAGGTGACACGAGCGGATTTGGATGAACCGGCTTTCTGGCCCAAACAAAACGAAGACTGGTAGTCAGACCTGGGCGTCTTTTTTTTTAACTCCTATCAGCTGCGTTGCCTTGAATGGCCTGTGCATAGTAATTTTTCTCATAAACTTAAGCATTTGTAGGGGTGGCTATGCTGTCTGAGATTAGTAGGGACTATAGGCATTTTCAGGCCATTTGTATTCACTGACCTGCATTCTCATTCTGCAGTGCCACCAGTTGCCCCTCAAGAACTGACAGACGAGTTTCCACGCCATCAACATGGATACTTGCGCCGTTGTGTAAGAGCGACTGAGCTGGCAAACACATTGCTGAAGGTGTTTGTTCCAAACGACAAGAATATTCTCCCGTTGCAACAGGGTTGTCGACGATCAGGATGTAGTTGCCGGCATTGTCGTAGTAAGAACTTGACACTGTCACGTTATCAGGGGTCTGAAAAAGTACAAACGAACAATAAGATAATTCGCTGTTATTTCCCCATCAAGCTGTGGGATACCGACGAGTATTTTAATCCAAGACGCAAATCAACCCTGAGCTTTTGCGAAGGGTTGATTGCGTCTTGGATCAGATTACGAAGAGGCCGCTATGGATAATAAAATATTTTTATTCGCTTCCGCAGTGATGCAGAGAATAGTTTGAATAACCGTTATTCATAAATTTAGGCGTTTAACTTTATAATATTAATTTTACAATATTTAAAATGAGGGTCTAGTATCCTTCCGGGTCTCTACGAGGCAGCCTACTGATCGAGCACGTCGTTTCAAAATCGTACTTACGTAGTGCGACCCTAGAAACCATTAATACAAACAACAACAACAACAACAAAATCCCTGGAAATGGACCTTTGGATCTGTAAGTGTATCCCTGGCAATCCAGACTTTGTACTTGACAGTGTTGGCATATTGTTTACATCAGAAGATAGCGTGGGTTCGAGGACTGGTGGAAACATGCGCAATTTACGGGAATTGCAAAATTGCACGTACAGTAGGTCCTGCCCAAGAAATGTTTAGGAAATTCCCAAATTCGCCGTGTGAAACAGTGATCACATTAACTGCATAATGATAAGGGATTTCCGCTTTAGTAGTCGGCGAGAATGAAGGTATATTCTAGGAAGTGCAAAGTGCTGGATCTGTCTAACGACATGACCTACCGTCCACAGCACAGAGACTGGAGGCTGCCCAAGGTCAGAGAACGTACCACAGGACAGCATGACGTGCCACTCTCCTGTTACGTTGTCCTGTACTGCGCGAGGCACCAGCTGCACGTGCAACTGACCGTCGCTTGTAGGTGGAGCACCAGTGGAGTACACACCCGGTAATCCAGAGAAACAGCTTACTTTTTATTAAAATTTGGGCGAGCGTTTTAAACGTGGCTATTCTAAGATTATTAGGGTACACAAACAAACTGTACCAGTTACGCTTGTTATTGCGTGGCGTGCACTATCGATGCATGAGGATTGTGTTGCGGGCGGGTGCGTATTTGGCAATTTAACGTCCTTTTCCACACCGTGTGGGTGATATCAAAGACGGGGCAACCAGAAAAAGGCCAGCACAAATATTAGGCCCCAGCCGGGAGACAAACTCACGACCCGAGCATGGAAAGTCTGTCTGAAGTACCACAGTGAATGGCGGCAAAAATCAAGAACATATTGCTTTTCTCTTCGCCTTTTCGCCTTCTGGTGGCTCAGTCCCAGCCAGTTAGATGCTGTAATTATGCGAATGGTGCAATGTTAGACACCAACAAACTCGCCCAGAACGGTCTGTGAGGTCACATAATATTATATCGGAGTACTGCCTCTAAAACCTGTATTTCAAGTAAAACACTTCATTTGCTGTGGTATTCCCTCCTTATTTGCGCACCCTCCCTTTACCCATCCCCACAAAAGACTAGATAGGTCGGAAGATGTTCTTCTAAACGTTCAAAATAACGCTAAGATTACCGATAGACCGACTGACGGATTGACATACTTGACACCTCCAGGACGACTCTCTGTGAATATATGGTGATGGAGCCATGAAGTTCGATGTTGACGTTCAAGATGTAGGCGCCGCTGTCTTCCTGTGTCACGTGCATCAGCTCTAGTCCTGCGTTAGGCACGAACTGCAAATGCTGTTTTGTCGTTGGAGTGACGAAGAAATTGCCGCGAACGTTACTAGCGATCAGTTCCTCGACCTGACCTAAAAATATAAAATTGGTTCGCTGGTTAGCTCTTTGACGACGAAGCACAATTTCTAACACGCGATTTCCTATAGGAAATCGCGTGTTAGAAATTGTGCTTCGTCGTCAAAGAGTTATTGGGTTGTGTGAGAGTTTAACATCCTGTTCCACCACACAAGGGTGATATCAGACAAGGGGCACCACGAAAAAAGCCAACACAAATGGTTCACTCACAGCCGGAATTCGAACCCGCGACCAAAGCATTGGCAGTCCAACTAAAAAAAAAAAAAAAAGGAAAAAAAAATTCAAATAAGAGAGTGGGGGTGGTGTGGGTGTTTGGGAGTATAACGTCCTTTTCCACCACGTATGGGTGACATCAAAGACGGGGAAGCCAGAAAAAGACCAGCACAAATATTTGGCCCCAACCAGGATTGGAACTCACGACCCGAGCATTGAAAGCCCAACACTCTACCGTTCGGCTATCCCGGCTCCCCTAAAAAAAGAGGCTCTGTTCACTTACGACGTTCTCATTATTGTATAGGGGAATATAAACTAACTTGTGTGTGTGTGTGTGTGTGTGTGTGTGTGTGTGTGTGTGTGTGTGTGTGTGTGTGTGTGTGTGTGTGTGTGTGGCACGCTATCTATTTCGGTTGTCTCCCTTGGCAGACTCCGAAAATCACATAACATAATTATACCCCATTTAACAGCAGGGAGTGACTGGCGGAACTGAAACGAGTTTGCTCTCTGCTTCGAATGGGTTTACCCTGTGTTTCTTTTACGTCTGGCCAAGCTGTCAAGCTCAAGAAACTCTTTCCTGTCTAACGCAAGCTTGTGTGCTTCCACACACACACACACACACACACACACACACACACACACACACAATCACCACCTCAGTAGTGTTTTACTAGCAAAGTTAAAGTACACGCGGAGTGAAAAAGAAATTTTATCTGTCACTTGTGACGAATGCCCAGTTAGACAGGCTGAGGACTGGGCTGTGTCTGGCCCAAATCTGACAGATCAGACCAGGGGCAGTTATCAGGCTACCGCCAACCCACAATCTGACAACAGTCACTTGGTCCCAAACATAGCAACACAATTATGTACACAATTATATTTAAAATATATTAAACGAAGAGTGTCTGTCTGTTCGCCAGAAAAAAAAAAACAAATTTAGAGTTCTCACATCGTGATTTTTTTTTTTTTGGAGGGGGAGGGGGGGGGGTATTCAGAAGGGGGGGGGGGGGAGGGATCAAGGGGACCTCGTAAAGAATCTGGGAATCTGGAGGGAAAAAATCTAGGCAAATTGTCCGAGTAAATTAATATCCTTATCCACCTCTTTAGAAGCACTCACAGTAATGACCTTATCGTCACAGGATATAGTTCACAGGAAGTAACTCCATTGTTCAGTTTGCCCTTATTACCTCTTATGTATCAGCCCCGGCAAAGCCGGGCACATCCGCTAGTTAGATATAAGCTTAATACAATTACGTTGACTGGCGGTTTAAGACAAAACTAGAGGGAATACATTGTCACCTTCGTTACCTTCAGCCTGATATAACCACTCAACGTAAATGGAATGTTCGGCTGCTTCCGTTTCAAATTTCCATGGCAACGTCACATTGTCCCCAGTACAAGCGTGTACGGTGACATTGGCGGGAAGGTCAAGGGCAGATGTCCACTGCAGTGCGCTGGTCACTTGGAAAAAGAGTAGAAAATGGGGATAGATTTTAGATTCACAGTCCCAATGGTGACTTCGTGCGGCATGGTGCGGCATGGTGCGGCGTGGTGCGGCATGGTGGAAACCTGCCATATTATTGTTACTATTGCGCTGTCGTTTATGTATTTCAAAAGCTAAAACATGTAGTTCTGTCCCTTATATCCATACTCGATTTCTGATTTCCATCAATCATGTTTAGAGTTTAGAGGCTTAGAAGACCTTTAACTGAATACTGCTCGCTCAAGAAATTGTAAATGTTCGCTGGACATTTAATTTAAGGGAATCTCTCTCTCTCTCTCTCTCACACACACACACACACACACACACACACACACACACACACACACACACACACACACACACACACACACACACACGCACACACACACGGGTGCACATTGATACTTACTCTGAATGTTGACCACTGCAAGGAAAACGCCAGCAAACGTCAGCATCATTTTGAGAATCTACGCAGAACCAATTAGTAGTGCTGTTTTCAGTCCAGTACGCTTTGTCAGGAATGTCACGGGTTGTGTGGTTGTTACACCTCTCCTTGTTATCAGCTGTGTTGAGTGTGGTTTATCTGTTCATGTGACCGTCAAACTGCTATGAGTCATCGCTACGTTAGGCTGGCGTGGAGGTTGAGGGGTGTGTGTTTTTGTGTGCGTGTGTGCGTGTGTTTGTGCGTGCGTGTTTGTGTGTGCGTGCGTGTTTGAGAGAGAGAGAGAGAGAGAGGAAATGTCGAAGATCTGGACTTTTTCACAGGGTTTTTACATCCCCCACGTCACGGCAGGTGAAGCGTATCGAATCCGTGACTCGTTCCCCAATCCACGTGCAAGTCAGCGAGACCATCAGCGGAGGGCCGACCATCCGAGCGTATCGCGCTTCGCTACGCTTCATTGATTAATCCATGTCACGGGTGAACAGTAACCAATCGTTCTACTTTGCCTTTTCTTTTTCTTTCTGGTGTTTTCTGCTCTTCACCAACTATGTTGCTGTTCCTTCTCTAACACTAGGAACACACACCATGCACTTGTCCTGCAGCATTTCTTATCCAGTTTCTCGGTGTTTCTTAGTTGACACGTGTTCATGTTTCATGTTAAAAAATATTGAACATAACACGGTTACTGAATAATTATATGATGATATGGACGACTGACAGAATTAGGGAATGGCTTGTTGGAGCAGTATACATGGATGTGTGTGTGTTGTATCGAACTAGACGGGCGCGTGCAGAGAGAGAGAGAGAGAGAGAGAGAGAGAGAGAGACACACACACACACACACACACACACACACACACACACACACACACACACACACACACACAATTATCTCAATTATAGGCATCCTTTAATTTGCGACGGAAATATAAAATATGAAACGGCATTAAAAGAAACATTTCCAAGTTGCCATTTCTCACCTTCCATATAAGAAAGAAAACTGTTGACTGAAAAAAAAAAAAAAAACCCACCACACAACTTACAGGAACATAAGCATACAATCATCAGAAATAGAGCATGCCAGTATACTTGACGATTCCAAACGACAAAACTCGACACATGTAATATACATGTACATGTGTGGTAGTATTACCTAGGGCTCAGGTATTATTCAAATTTATCTCATGCCCTCTCTCTCTCTCTCTCTCTCTCTCTCCTCTCCTCTCTCTCTCTCTCTCTCATTTTAGTTTCCAAGGATACAAAGATATAGGTACAAAGACCTGTCTTCTGTATTGTCACTGGTAAACTAGGAAAACTACACTACAAAGAAATCACACGCACAGATACATATATCTATATGTAATTCGATCATGACCATGCAATACAAAAGAAGCCTAGTGGTAAGAGCAGGTAGAACGTGCAAAATATTCAACGTAAATTCATAAACATTTTGTTTGTCAGTGTCAAAGCCTGACGTTAGCATAATTATATAGTGTGCAATATGAACTTAGTGAAACTTTAGAGAGGTAAAATGGGTGAACATCACAAGATTTAGGAAGAATTCGTTATGGGTGATATAGTTAGGGTTTATTCGGCCTGGTCTGGTGGCTATGGTTCAGCAAATGCTTGTGCAGCCGGGCCTTGATAGAATTAACAGACGTGACAGATTTTAGATTTTTGGGGGAAGCAGATTCCATTCCCTTGCGCGAGCGTAAGACAGGCTGAACGTGAATACTTTATGTCTATTCGCGGCCGGAGAACAATCAGATCGTTCCTCAGTGTCTCGTATTGCCAGGTCTGGAGATGTAGTTAAAGAGATTAGTAAGGTACGACGGTGACTTGGATAGTGTGATCTTTCGTATGAGCAGGCATTTGTTATAAAGTGATATGTTCTTAGTGGTAACATGTCTAATGATCGAAGCTTATCGTCGTCCGTATTTACTGTGGGTCAGACGTACATCAGCTTCGCTGCACGCGAGAAAGCGAGAGAGACAGAGGGGGGAGGGGGGGGGGAGAGCGGATCGCTAATACAAGAGACAACAATCGGAGCGAAACAAACTAGGCTACTAATGTAGTTATTCACAGGAGGAAATCAGTGGTCATAGTAGGGTGGGGTGGTTTAAATTCCTTTTCCACCATTAAGGGTGATATCAAAGGTGGGACAACGGGAAATAGGCCAGCACAATATTTGGCCCCGGCCGGGATTCGAACTCACGACCAGAGCATTGAGAGTCCAACGCTCTGCATCTCGGCTATCCCCTCTCCCTCTGTGGCCATAGTAATTTAATGGACTGTGATCTACTATCAAGCGCGGAGACGAATCTTCATCTCGGCACGTTTAAAAGATCTCTGGTCATGATTCCAGTCGTACCAACCAACGTATTTCCAGCCTCTATCGTTGCTGTTGTGTGTGTAAACACCGTTGAGGTGAGAGTACATGCAGCTGTTATACCACCACGCTCCATGATTATGTGACGCACAGTTTCCATAACTGGGGTCATTGTCGTGGTCATAGGTAGTAAACGGTTGATTATTCAAGTCGACGCCTTCCACACTAACAGTCATGCTGTCACCTGAAAAGCACAATCATGTAGTTGTAAACACAGAGAAGTTCTTTTCACACACACACACACACACACACACACACACACACACACACACACACACACACACACACACACACACACACACACACACATCCCAATGATGACTATCCTTTATTTTACAAAGGAAATGTCAATTAGC
The DNA here is from genome assembly GCA_018292915.2 of Batillaria attramentaria. Lineage (NCBI taxonomy): Eukaryota > Metazoa > Mollusca > Gastropoda > Batillariidae > Batillaria > Batillaria attramentaria. The sequence continues at coordinate 285,802 of JACVVK020000120.1, read as the reverse complement.
ATTAAAAGAAATATTTCAAAACTTACCGATGCTAACCACACTCACTTGCACACTGGAATAAACTTATAATTTTGTATGACCAAATTATGGGAAAAGCTCACTCAATGCATTGTACGAATGACACTCTGAATGTAAATGTCCGCAATACAGAGGTGTTATAGGTGTATAGATTATACTGTTGTCCTGAAAACATTTTGTTCTCTTATCCAACTCATATTTAATCTCACCAGCATTCCCGTGATAGCCACTAAGGTGGAGGGTGTATTTCTGATCAGCTCCGTCAATCCGAAAGTTGTCGTACACGGCGTAGATTTGTGTTCCATTGAAGTCCTGTAAGTCCACCCTCAGACTGTAGTTGCCGCTGTTGGTCAGGCGGTAAATGTTGGACAGGCCTTCAAAATACAAAGTTGTCTACCTCAGAATACATGTATACAGAACACACACACACACACACACACACACACACACACACACACACACACACACACACACACATGTGCTTTCGAGGGTGGGTGGGTGTTAGGGAGTTTAACGTCCTTTTCCACCACATACGGGAGATATTAAAGACGGCACATGCTTTCGAGAGTGTGTTTGATTGTACAAACAACAACAACAACAAAATAACAACTGCATTATTTATGAATGCGTAAACGTGTACTTACCGAGCCAAAACTCTCCTGTCAGATCGCCAAATCCTTGTTGGTATTCATTCCAACCACGATAGAAGTCCACCGACCCGTCTTTCCGCCGTTGTATCACCTGCATCACAGGGGTAGAAAGAAATGATTTTATTCTTTGGTAGATCATTGTCTCTAATACAAATTTTTGATTGCGCTCTGTGTGCGTGCGTGCGTGCGTGCGTGCGTGCGTGCGTGCGTGCGTGCGTGCGTGCGTGCGTGTGTGTGTGTGTGTGTGTGTGTGTGTGTGTGTGTGTGTGTGTGTGTGTGTGTGTGTGTGTGTGTGTGTTGTAAAGAAAAGATCAAAGAATCTTTCATCCTTGATAAATAATCTCTCTCTCTCTCTCTCTCTCTCTCTCTCTCTCTCTCTCTCTCTCTCACACACACACACACACACACACACACACACACACACACACACACACACACACACACACACACACACACACACACACACACACAAATACCGTCCAGCCCCCATGGTCGGTAGCCTGGTCACAGAAGACTCTGATAGAAGCACCAAAAGATGGCAGGTACAATGTGTGAATGCCGCTGGTCTGGTCGTATTGGCGAACCTCCTGGCAATTTGACGGCTGGCGCACTTAAAAATAAAAAGTTAGCGGAAGTGCAAAATTCTGATAACAGCCTTGGGCGTAAGCCGAACTACCACGTGCTTTTCTTCTTTATGGCACAGTACGTAAAGTTTACTCCCGGCTGAGGTGGATTTCTTGGCTTCGTTCCTTTACTGGATAAACTGAAGCAGTGACAAGCCGACGACATTTTGTTTTTAAATCATTGTTGTTGTTTTTGTAATGACTGGGTTGCGTGTGGTTATAGAGTGGGCCTACTACAATGTATCAAGATATTAAGATATAAATTTAGCATTGCCGAGATGCACCTCTGCTGATCGGTGATAGGGCCAGGGTATCGAGGGTTCTAAGGCATCACGTGACACGAAATAAACAAACAAAGACAAACAAATGCAGCAGGAACATTGATATGAGAGAGAGAGGGGTGGGTGGGTGGGTGCTTGGAGGTTGCTTGGACGTCCTTTTCCACCACATACGGGTGATATCAAAGGGCAAAGATGAAAAAGCCGGCACAATTATTATTTGGCTCCCGCCGGGATGCTAACTCACGACCCGAGCATTAGAAGTCCAACGCTCTACCATTCGGCCACCACGGATCCCCGAGAGAGAGAGACAGAGACACAGAGAGAGAGAGAGAGAGAGAGAGAGAGGTGCGTGGGTGGGTGGGTGTTTGGGAGTTTAACGTCCTTTTCAACCACTTATGGGTGATATCAAAGACGGGGCAACCACAAAAGGCCAGCACAAATATTTGGCCCCAACCGGGACTCGAACTCACGACCCGAGCTTGGCAGCTACTATATGCGGATGTTGCCAACTCCTAATTCAATTCAGTTCTTATTAAAACAACACATGCTCAGTCTCTTTTAAACTTTTCTTGATTTGAAGGTGATTATGATAGTTTATATGGAAACACTTACAAGCGTCAAGGATTGATTTGATGCTAAGAAGACCTGAGACTTGTGACTGCACGGCGGTGAGTTGTCCTTCCAAAACAGCAGTGTTGTTCTCGTTTTCTTTTCGTTGCTGGTCAAGCTCCGACTTCACGGCCGCCAGTTGTCCTTCCAGAACAGCAGTGTTGTTCTCGTTTTCTTTTCGTTGCTGGTCAAGCTCCGACTTCATGGCCGCCAGTTGTCCTTCCAGAACAGCAGTGTTGTTCTCGTTTTCTTTTCGTTGCTGGTCAAACTCCGACTTCATGGCCGCCAGTTGTCCTTCCAGAACAGCAGTGTTGTTCTCGTTTTCTTTTTGTTGCTGGTCAAGCTCCGATTTCATGGCCGCCAGTTGTCCTTCCAGAACAGCAGTGTTGTTCTCGTTTTCTTTTCGTTGCTGGTTCAGTTGGTGCTTAAGCGCTGTATTTTCTTGCTGCATGGCCGTCAATTGTCCTTGTATCACAGCAGTATTTCGCTGTTCGCCAAGTTCCGACCTCAGTTCTGCGTTCTCATGCTGTAGTGCCACCAGTTGCCCTTCAAGAACCGAAAGACGAGTTTCCACGCCATTAACATGGATGATTGCACCGTTGTGTAACAGCGACAAACACATTGCTGAAGGTGATTCGTCCAAGTGACAAGAATATTCTCCGGATGCAACAGGGTTGTCAATGATCAGGGTGTACTTGCCGGCATTGTCGTAGTAAGAACTTGGCACCGTCACATTATCAGGTGTCTGAAAATAAACGGATGAACAATCGGTCCTCTGTTGTAACAAACAAACAAACAAACCAAAAACGAGTATTCGTGAGATTCCAGATTTCTCCGGGGATTAAGATCATGGTCTCTTTGTGCGAGCCGGTTCTCCAGCAGAATGGTAGAGAGTTGGAATCTCAATGCTCGGGTCGTGAGTTCGAGTCCCGGCTGGGGCCAGATATTTGTGCTGGCCTTTGTATTGTTGCCCCGTCTTTGATATTACCCTTACGTAGTGGAAAAGGACGTTAAATTCTAAAACACACACGCACGCCCACCCTACCACGTCAGTTTGGGGTTGTGCACCAGTAGTCCCACTGAAAAAAAAAAATCTTCAAATGTCTGCATTGCTTTGAATTTGGTTCAGTGGGAGGGCAAATTAAGCGACTTTCAGATTTGTTTTTCAATTTCAGGTTGACTGTAGGTTAGAAACATGCTAAAACGAGCATATAATACAACCAGCGTGATAATGCTGATAGTACAACCAGCATGATTCCCATGTCACACTTTACCAGCCATTTTTCAAAAATGGCCACTTTCTCAGGCCTACACCATATGATACAGAAATGATTTTTATACCAAAAGAAAGCTTATTTTCCGCACTTTTGAGTGATACCAAAAAGTCTATACGGTCAAAATCCCCCTTTTTGTGGGAGCCCGTCACACTTACCAAACACTTCTCTTCAGCGATATTGCTGTGTGTGCGTTGTATAAAATGTTAAATCTTCCTACTAACGTGACGTTAAAGTTTTCCTGTTCTTCTTATTTTTATACCAACCGTCCACAGTACAGAGACTGGGGGCTGTCCAGGGCTGGAGAACGTACCACAGGACAGCATGACGTGCCATTCTCCTGTTACGTTGTCCTGTACTGAACCAGGCAGCAGCTGCACGTGCAGCTGCTGGTCGTCGCTGGTAGCTGGAACACCTGTGACGCACACGCCGTAAGTGAGAAATTAAACAGCTTATGTTGATTTCAGTAAGTTTTAAAACACGGCTATACTAACATTGCTAGGCTTAACACCACGTGAATTGGAATAGCTGGACTCGTCCGTGCGCATGTGCGCTCGAAATAGTTTTAGTGATAATTACGTAAAGCTCTGAATGAAATGCACCATCATCTGCTGCCTGCGAGGGTTTGAAATGAAACCGACCGGAACTCCGCCAACTGTGCACGTGTCTATTTCGTGTGATGTTAAATAGAGCTTTACATGATTAGCTCGAGTGGTTTACGGCGAAAGACTAACCCCGAGATTGTTCGATTGTTTGTGTAGTTACAGAGCCACCGGCGAGGCAGCTTCGAAACAATCGAACCATCGAGGGGTTAGTCTTTCGCCGTAAACCACTCGAACTAATCATGTGAGCTGTTTATACCATGAGCATTCAGAATCTTACCTCTACTGCTCTAGTTGCATACATTTCCTGCGACATTATATTTTTCTGGTAGGGTGACTAGTGACTTTTGTACCCCCTCAAAATTCTTTGCACTGACTTGTGAGGAAATGATGCGTACGGCAGTTGAAATTGTTTGATGTTAAGAAGAATATCATTTAAAGCATGTGATCATGTACTGACATTCAAAAGTGCACTCGCAAATACTTCGCAGAGAATGTTCTGTGCGATCATTGTTTACGTCAATGACAATACAATTTCACCCCAAAAAGAGAGAAAAATAACTGTGCACCGGTCGTGGCGTATGAGTTCTAAATGTTTGAAATGACGCACTTTCTGATTGATGACGTAACTGGAGTGTGCTTTTGTGGGTCTAGACTAACATCCGGTGCATTGACGACCACAACACACATAGCACATGCATTAGCCCGAGTTTACCTACATAAGGCATCAGCTGGGCAGCATCGGAGAGGAATGCACGCCCAGGCACGTTGCAGTATATGCGGCGTTTCGGTAGTACTGTCGTGGTGTCTTACGAGCCGTTCCCGCATTGTTGAATTGATATATACTAGTACGCACGATGGAGGAACCTCGGAATTACCTGTTTGACAGCAGGATAACGCTAAATTACAGGAATACTGATATCGACGTTCGATTTCATCGAGCGAACTGCTACGCACCACACCGCCGCTCGAAGGGATCCCACAAACCTATGACGCGTTTGACGTCACAGCTATGTGTGTTGTGGTCGTCATGGCACCGGCTTTTAGTCTAGACCGTCTCTGTGAACTCGTAAACCACTGATATGAGTGGGTTACTAAAAGTCATAAATCACACTTTGGCTCTCTGTTTCATTCCTACTTTCGGACGTAAAGCACTCATAGTTAACTCACTGAAAGTTTGCACGTTTGCAAGCGGCAGTTTTCCATCTCAGCATCCGTTACGAACACAGAGGCTTTAAAAACCATCTACACAGCTCGGAACGATTTAAGACTGTGAGCCGTGGTATGTCGGGAGATTAAAGTCTCAATACACATGACAGGCGTACAACAACGTTGCGGAAAACTTTTCATCGAATGCGCCGAATCCGTACATCAGAATCAGTCACTTGGGTCACAATTTTAGCATCTGAAACCATTGTGGTGACTGGCTGGCGTGTGAGTTCTCCTAAAAGCATACAGCGTATTGAGCAGACGACGTTGTTTGGTTGCGGACCGAGGACCAGCTAGACGGCCGGCGCTGATTGGTGGCTATTTTTATGAGCATTGTCGACTCCCAGTCTGTTCAGGAATTGACAGTAGACACGAAGAAAATCGTATTTCTCTACAATTAGAAGCCACAAAGTCACGAAAACGGTCGCAATGGCCAAATGAAACATTCTTCTATCTGGCAAACAGCCCTAGAGCTTCGAAAAAGAAGTTTCCATCTCAGCTGCGTTACGAAGATAGAGGCTTTGACGTTACGATTTGATGGCTGCTAGATGACCATTAGACCGACTGAGTGATTGACTTACTTGACACCTCCAGGACGACTCTCTGTGAATATACGGTGACGGAGCCATGAAGTTCGATGTTGACGTTCAAGATGTAGGCGCCGCTGTCTGCCTGTGTCACGTGCATCAGCTCTAGTCCTGCGTTAGGCACGAACTGCAAATGCTGTTTTGTCGTTGGTGTGACGAAGAAATTGCCGCGAACGTTACTAGCGATCAGCTCCTCGGCCTGACCTAAAAATACAAAATTGGTACACTGGTTAGAGGGTTGTTTGAGAGTTTAACATCTTTTTCCACCACATAAGGGTGATATCAGACAAGGGGCACCACGAAAAAAAGCCAATACAAATGGTTCACTCACAGCCGGAATTCGAACCCGCGACCAAAGCATTGGTAGTCCAACTAAAAAAAAAAAATAATAAAAAAATAAAAATTCAAACAAGAGGGGGTGGGAGGTGTGGGTGTTTGGGAGTTTAACGTCCTTTTCCACCACATATGGGTGACATCAAAGACGGGGAAACCAGAAAAAGACCAGAACAAATATTTGGCCCCAACCAGGATTCGAACTCACGACCAAAAGCCCAACACTCTACCAGTCGGCTATCCATGCTCCCCCCCCCCCCTCCAAAAAAGGGCTCTGTTCATTTACGACGTTCTCATTATTGTATAGGGGAATTTAAAATGACGTGTGTGTGTGTGTGTGTGTGTGTGTGTGTGTGTGTGTGTGTGTGTAACACGCTATCTATTCCGGTTGTCTCCCTTGGCAGACCCCGAAAATCAATTAACATAATTATTATACCCCATTTAACAGCAGGGAGTGACTGGCCTAATTGAAACGAGTTTGCTCTCTGCTCCGAATTGGATTACCCTGTGTTTCTTTTACGTCTGGCCAAGCTGTCAAGCTCAAGAAACTCTTTCCTGTCTAACGCAAGCTTGTGTGCTTCCACACACACACACACACACACACACACACACACACACACACACACAACACACACACACACACACACACACACACACACACACACACACACACACACACACCACCTTAGTAGTGTTTTACTAGCAAAGTTAAAGTACAGTACACGCGGAGTGAAAAAGAAAATTAATTTTATCTGTCACTTGTGACGAATGCCCAGTTAGACAGGCTGATGACTGGGCTGTGTCTGACCCAAATCTGACAGATCAGACCAGGGGCAGTTATCAGGCTACCGCCAACCCCCAATCTGACAATAGTCACTTGGTCCCAAACATAGCAACACAATTATGGATATAAAGTATGGAAAATTGTGTCCGATTTAAATATATTAAATGAAGTGTCTGTCTGTTCGCCAGAAAAAAAAAATTAGAGCTCTCACATCGTGATTTTTTTTTTTTGGGGGGGGGGGGGTATTCCAAGGGGGGGGGGGGGGGGGATCAAGGGGACCTTGTAAAGAATCTGGGATTCTGGAGGGAAAAAATCTAGGCAAATTGTCCTAGTAAATTAATATCCTTATCCACCTCTTTAGAAGCACTCACAGTAATGACCTTATCGTCACAGGATATAGTTCACAGGAAGTAACTCCATTGTTCAGTTCGCCCTTGATCAGCCCCGGCAAAGCCGGGCACATCCGCTAGTTAGATATAAGTTTAATACAATTACGTTGACTGGCGGTTTAAGACAAAACTAGGGGGAATACATTGTCACCTTCGTTACCTTCAGCCTGATATAACCACTCAACGTAAATGGAATGTTCGGCTGCTTCCGTTTCAAATTTCCATGGCAACGTCAGATTGTCCCCAGTACAAGCGTGTACGGTGACATTGGCGGGAAGGTCAAGGGCAGATGTCCACTGCAGTGCGCTGGTCACTTGGAAAAAGAGTGGAAAATGGGGATTTTTAGATTCACAGTCCCACTGGTGATTTGGTGCGGCGTGGTGCGGCGTGGTTCGGCAAGGTGGAAACCTGCCATATTATTGTTACTATTGTTGGTGGGACTAACCACCGCCCCAAAGTGACACACACACACACACACACACACACACACACACACACACACACACACACACACACACACACACACACACACACACACACACTTACCACGGAGGCTGATTGCAGCAAGGATAACACCAGTAAAAGCGAAAGTCATTGTGACGGTTCTCCAACCAAACTATTCTCTTCTTTCAAACGGAGTCGCTTTTAACCATCCACCACCACTGATGTTTTGAAGTTGCCTCCAAATGATCAACTGAACAACTGATATCGCACCTCGGTGTGAGTCAGTTCGCTTGCACCTTACGCTCAAAAGATCTGGACTGTGTGTGTGTTATCTCTTTGCACACAGCTCAGGGTACATTCGCTGTTCTACACGGGGCACAAACACGTGACCGGTGTCAACACAATGACCGACGAAGGAAATCACAGGATCACTTTGTGTGAATAGTTTTGACCCCCCCCCCCCCCACCCCCCTTAAACGGTTTGCAACCTTGTCTACAACATTCTCTGTCAACTTTGTCTAATATCGTCTAAGCAATATGTTAATCATCTCGCAGTGTGATTCATCCCGGGCTGGCCCTCTCTCGGGTAAAGTAGACAGGTCCTTTTCGTTGGCCTGATGACAGAGGTCTCTCATTGTACAGCCGACTGCTCATCGTACTGCGCCGGTCACGTGTTTATTCCCCGTCTCTTCTGTTACATTCCTCTGTCAGTCTGCTTACACTTGGCCACCTCCAGACAGGTGCATATTCATATTTGAAGCACTTGGATTTATCAGGGAGCAGTCATCAAAACTTTAAAATGATACTAGCACCAAAAACACAGTCCGCCATCGTGCCTAAGCCCTGTGTTGCACCATCCAACTGAAGGACTTTGTGATATGGACGGCGTGCGTATTATCTCCTCACATGACTTGTATTTTTTATGACTTCACATATCTCCAACACCAAACCACAACCGAGTCACCCGATCATGGTTCATAATGCAAAGATTGTATGACTTTCTTCCCGTTTGGGGTATGGAGAAATATGTCCAAATATAAAGAACGTGATAATAAAGTATAACAATGTACAAAACACAGCTAACAAAAACACAACAAAACCAAAAAAGCACTTCCATTTCAATCTTAGATACATACACACATAACACCATCATCCCATCATGTACATCATATGGCTTTAACAGACAAATTAGACGAGTTTACTGTTTCGAATGAACTTGGCAAGAATTAATATTGCTTTCTTTGATGTGTCGAGTTACATGACTACAAAATTTGAAAGACGAAACTGATCTGCGAAAACCTGCGCAGAACAATTCGCCAGTGATTTTTTTTTTTTTTTTTTTTGTCCAGTGTGCTTTATCACAAACGTCGAACAATGTGTGTCGTTGTTACGCCTCCTGCTATCAGCTGATGTTAGTGTTTTATCTGTTCATGTGACTGGCACATGAGAATCAAATAAAGTACAACTAGTCATGGCTACTTTGGGTTGAGGAGAGGGCGCTGGTGGGTTGAGAGGTTGTGTGTGTGTGTGTGTGTGTGTGTGTGTGTGTGTGTGTGTGTGTGTGTGTGTGTGTGTGTGTGTGTGTGTGTGTGTGTGTGTGTGTGTGTGTGTGTGTGTGTGTGTGTGTGTGTGAGAAGCCCAGCGAATCCTTTATTGTAATGTCAGAGTAGCGCTATACAAAAAACATTTATTGTTATCACTATTTAGGCCCAAGGCATATGTGGGCGAACTTGCCCCGGCCTCCGGGCGGACTTGCCCCATGTCGGGGTAAGTCCGCCCTGTGGAGGGTAGGTCAGCTCACAGACAAATTTGAGTACTTTTTATGGCAGTCTTCCCATTAATTTGTTTTTTACTACACAATGTAGGCAAGATATTTGCGCTTAATTTAAACCAGTAATTGATCCTCCAGCGTTAATGGTACGTTCTCCAGGTCGCTCAGACTGCGAAGTGGAGCGAACTAGCCCCGGTCTCCCTTACCAATCGTCCACAGTACAGAGGCTGTCGACAAGTTACAGACGATGCACGTTGGATTTTTACATTCCGCCAAACGATGAGCTTATCGCACCTGTTAGAATGTTCATTTCTTATCTCATTCTGTTTTTCTATAAAAGTAAACAACAACAACAGGAACAACAACAATAACAGGAACAACAACGACAGCAACAACAACAGCAGGAACAACAGCAAGAACAACAACAACGTCAGGAAAAACAATAACAAAACAACAACAGGAACAAAAGCAGCAACAGAAACAACAACAACAGAAACATCAACCAACACAACAACAAAATATTTGAAACTCCAACTTCAGCAGAGTACAACATACAACAAATGAAGTCGTTCTGTTGTCACTTTATTACCAGTTAATCATGCAATGCACAACTTTCCTTCGGGAACACAGTCACCAAGACATGACTCAGACCAGCATGTCTGATACGTTCAGCCGAATGCATAAAACAAGGAGGAACGGCCCCGTCCTACAAAGTTGTTTCTCCAAACTTCATTTTATTTTGTCTTTGTTGTTATTGTTGCCGGTTCTCCCCTCTCCAAGTTCTACCAATGACACTAGATCCTCTACGACCTCGACCGATTAGCCACGTGACTGGGGGTGGGGCCGGGTGGGGGAAGAAGGGGGGGGGAGAGAGAGAGAGAGGCAGAGAGAAAGGGTGGGTGGGTGGGTGGGTGGGTGTTTAGGAGTTTAACGCCCTTTTCCCCCACATAAGGGTGATATCAAAGACGGGGCAACGAGAAAAAGGCCAGCACAAATATTTGGCCCCAGCGGCCAGGATTCGAACTCTCGGCCCAAGCATTGAAAGTCCAACGCTCTACCATTCGGCCACCCTGGCTCCCCAGAGAGAGAGAGAGAGAGAGACGTCATTTCCGTGATCTAAACATTTGACGTCAGCCTCAGGCAGGTCGTCATACAGAGAGAGAGAGATGACGTCAATTCCGTGAAGTAAACTGCTATTTTTAATACTAAAGCTATAATAGTGCAGCAG
>JACVVK020000120.1:252500-272500 GCA_018292915.2 Batillaria attramentaria | reverse complement strand
GAAGAACAGCAAGAACAACAACAACGTCAGGAAAAACAGCAACAAAAGAACAACAGGAACAAAAGCAACAACAGAATCAACAACAACAGAAACATCAACCAACACAACAACAAAATCTTTGAAACTCCAACTTCAGCAGAGTACAACATACAACAAATGAAGTCGTTCTGTTGTCGCTTTATTACCAGTTAATCATGCAATGCACAACTTTCCTTCGGGAACACAATCACCTAGCGATGACTCGGACCAGCATGTCTGATACGTTGTCGATTGCATGAAAAAACATCAGATAGAGCGTTAACCTAATTTACTTATCAGAAATGAAATAAACTATATAATCATATCACGTTATATGCGACATGGTAAGAAAACGTGTGCAAAAAAAAATTATTGATTTATTTTTTCCTATTGTGGTCGGTCGTTGGTCTCGTGGTTAAGAGACTTGTCACCAATGCGAGAGGTCGGGGTTCGAGTCCCACTCGGGACAAAGAATTTTTCCTGCTCGTATGTGGCACCATTCATTCGGGTCGATCGTCGGGGGTTCTCTCCGGGTACTCCGGCTCCCCCCCCCCCCCCCCCTTGCTTTGGAAACGTTCAGCCCACGAAATTTGAAAAAAATATATGCAATTCTAAATTCCGAAATTTAAATAGCTGAGCTGACCCTTCGCACCACGTGATTGTAATGTGTTTAGGTCCAGTGTGTGAGAGAATGCGTGTGATTCACGTGAGCGTGCGTGTTGGCTTCAGTTCGTGGCGCTTTGAGTCGATTCACGAAACTGGGTAAAGCGCTTTTACAATACTCATTATTAGTATTATTATTAGTATTATTGGTAGTGCACGGGAAATGTTCAACTAGAGAGGCAGAAGCCTGCTTGTTAAACAAGTCAGCCAAAAATTAACACATGTCTTTTTGCAATCACCGCCAGTACCATACTCTCCTATACATCTACATATTCAGTTCAGTTCATTAGTATTGTCTAGGCCGTCGGTTAGTCACAAACAAGCATATACGAATATATAAATCTATGCCATGAACATATGAAAATATTGAAAAACGATCTAGACAGCGAGACATTTCTTCTTGTCTCTGACATCATTCTCATTGTATCGTTCTGGACATGGTGGTTCAGATTGGCAACTTGTCTACTGAGTTTGACACGCTGATATCTATTTACACCATATATTTGCAATGCGTGTGCCTACCTACAACCGTAGATTTACGGAGAGAGAGAGAGAGAGAGAGAGAGAGAGAGAGAGAGAGAGAGAGAGAGAGACAGACAGACAGACAGACAGACAGACAGAGACAGAGAGAATCTTATTTTATTTTCCAAGGATAAAAAGATATAGGTACAAAGACCTATCTTTTATCTTGTCCTTGCTAAACTAGGAAACGACACAACAAAGAAATCACACGCACAGATACATATATCTACATGGAATTCGATCATAACCAATGCAATACAAAAGAAGCATAGTGATAAGAACGGGTAGAAAGGGCAAAATAATCAACGTAAATTCATAGACATTTTGTTTGTCAGTGTGAAAGCCTGACGTTAGCATAATTATATAGTGTGCAATATGAACTCAGTAAAACAATAGAGAGGTAAAATGGGTGAACATCACAAGACTTGGGAAGAAATCGTTATGGGTGATATAGTTAGGGTTTATTTGGCCTGGTCTGGTGGCTATGGTTCAGCAAATGCTTGTGCAGCCGGGCCTTGATAGAATTAACAGACGTGACAGATTTTAGATTTTTTTCGGAAGTAGATTCCATTCCTTTACGCGAGCGTAAGACAGGCTGAACGTGAATAATTTAGTCTATTCGCGGCCGGAGAACAATCACATCGTTCCTCAGTGTCTCGTATTGCCAGGTCTGGAGATGTAGTTAAAGAGATTAGTTAGGTACGACGGTGACTTGGATAGTGTGATCTTTCGCATGAGCAGGCATTTGTTATAAAGTGATATGTTCTTAGTGGTACCATGTCTAATGATCGAAGCTTATCGTCGTCCGTATTTACAGGAGGTCAGTCGTACATCAGTTTCGCTGCACGCAAGAGAGAGAGAGAGAGAGAGAGAGAGGGTGTGGGTTAGGTGGGTGGGTGTTTGGGGGTTTAACGTCCTTTTCCACCAAATACGGGTGATATCAAAGACGGGGCAACGATGAAAAAGCCAGCACAAATATTTGGCCCCAGCCGGGATGAGTGGGTGTGGGTGTGAGCGGATTGCCTATACAAGAGACAACAATCAGGGCGAAACAAACTAGGTTACTAATGTAGTTGTTCACAGAAGGAAATCTGTGGTCATAGTAGGGTGGGGTGGTTTAAATTCCTTTTCCACCATGTAAGGGTGATATCAAAGGCGGGACAACGGGAAAAAGGCCAGCACAATATTTGGCCCCGGCCGGGATTCGAACTCACGACCCGAGCATTGAGAGTCCAACGCTCTATCATTTGGCTATCCCGTCTCCCTCTGTGGCCATAGTAATTTAATGGACTGTGATCTACTATCAAGCGCGGAGACGAATCTTCATCTCGGCACGTTTAAAAGATCTGTGGTCATGATTCCACTCGTGCCAACGCACGTTATTACTGTGTCTGTCGTTGCTGTTGTGTGTGTAAAGACCGTTGAGGTTAGAGTACGTGCAGGCGTTATACCACCACGCTCCATGATAACCTGACGCACAGTTTCCACTATAGGCGTCATTGTCGTGGTCATAGGTACTGAACGGGTGATTATTCAAGTCGGCGCCACCACTAACAGTCATGCTGTCACCTGAAAGGCACATGTAGTTGTGAACACAGAGAAGTTCTTTTCACACACACACACACACACACACACACACACACACACACACACACACACACACACACAATGATAACTATCCTTTATTTTATAAAGGAAATGTGAAAACGTATTAAAAGAAACATTTCAAAACTTACCAATGCTAACCACACTCACTTGCACACTGGCACACAACTTACAAATTTGTATGACCAAATTATGGAGGACGCCGACAAAACTCACTCAATGCATTATACGAATGACACTCTGAATGATCTGAATGTAAATGTCCTCAATACAGAGGTGTTATAGGTGTATAGTCTATACTGTTGTCCTGAAAACATTTTGTCCTCTTATCCGACTCGTATTTAATCTCACCAGCATTCCCGTGATAGCCACTAATGTGGAGGGTGTAATTCTGATCAGCTCCGTCAATCCGAAAGTTGTCGTACACGGCGTAGATTTGTGTTCCATTGAAGTCCTGTAAGTCCACCCTCAGACTGTAGTTGCCGCTGTTGGTCAGGCGGTAAATGTTGAACAGGCCTTCAAAATACAAAGTTGTCTACCTCAGACAACATGTATACTGCGCGCGCGCGCACACACACACACACACACACACACACACACACACACACACACACTATTCTCAGAAATTCGTTGTTTTGTGGATTTGTTTCAATTTCCGATGGAATTTTGTTTTTCAAATTCACATACATTTGTTAACAAAATGTTTACTCACCGAGCCAAAACTCTCCTGTCAGATCACCAAACCCTTGTTCGTATTCATCCCAGCCACGATAAAAGTCCACCGACCCGTCTTTCCGTCGTTGTATCACCTGGCACAGGAAAAGTAAAATTAGAACTCGTGTCTGCGGTGAATCTCTCTCTCTCTCTCTCTCTCTCTCTCTCTCTCTCTCTCTCTCTCAAACGCACACACACACACACACACACACACACACACACACACACACACACACACACACACACACACACACACACACACACACACACACACACACGTACGGTCCAGCCTCCATGATCGGTGTCCTGGTCACAGTAGACTCTGACAGAAGTACTTGTCGGGAACAGTGTATGGATGCCACTGGTCTGCTCGTACTGACGGACGTCCTGGCAACTTGACGGATGGTGCACTAACAAACAAACATACATACAAACAAATAAACAAACAAACAAACATACAAGCAACGTTGTTTTTAATCTACTGGGATGCTTATAATGACTTAAGAATTATACTATTTAATACTGCTCGTGCACGTTTGGCGTTGCTAGGAGAGGAGCCAGAATGTACATTTACTGATCGGTCATGAAACCAATGGCACATGGTAGCCACCCATATTTAACCCCCGTGAAAACACCTTGTCAGCCCCTTTTACATTTTTTTTCGTTGATTTATTATAATGATTATAAAAAGGATCTCATACAGTTAGCGCCGCACAACTTACAAACGTCAAGGATTAATTTGCCGTCAGGAAGACTGGCAAGTTGTTGTTGCACGGCCGTCAGTTGTCCTTCCAGAACAGCAGTGTTATTCTCGTTTTCCTTTTGCTGCCGGTTGAGTTCCGACTTCATCTCCATGTTTTCGTGTTGCAGTTCTGCATTCTCATTCTGCAGTGCCACCAGCTGCCCCTCAAGAACTGACAGGCGAGTGTCCACGCCATCAACATGGATGCTTGCGCCGTTGAGTAAGAGCGACTGAGCTGGCAAACACATTGCTGAAGGTGTTTGTTCCAAGCGACAAGAATATTCTCCGGTTGCAACAGGGTTGTCGACGATCAGGATGTAGTTGCCGGCATTGTCGTAGTAAGAACTTGACACTGTCACATTATCAGGGGTCTGAAAATAAACGAACAATAATTGTTCCTCTGCTGTGTTAATGACGGCTATTCGAAAGATTTCTAAATGTTATTGGGCTAAAAAAAATAATGGATTCATAGCATCCCAAATTTCCGTGAAACCGTCTGTTGATCTAACTTGTCGTTCCAGAATCATACGTTACAAGTAGTATGACTCTGGAAACTACTTCAAAACAGCGTATGTGATTCGGAAAATGGACCTTTGTTTAATCTGTGACTTACCGTCCACAGAACAGAGACTGGAGGCTGCCCAAGGTCAGAGAACGTACCACAGGACAGCATGACGTGCCACTCTCCTGTTACGTTGTCCTGTACTGCACCAGGCAACAGCTGCACGTGCAGCTGACCGTCACCGCTCGCTGGAGCACCTGTGACGTATACTCGGGTGAGTAATTATACATGCAGCGTATTTCAATTTGATTAAGCCTATTTGATAAACGAGCCTATTTCAGGATTACTCGGCTTCACAACAGAGTTGGAGCAGTTGTACTAATGAGTGCACATGTTCGACCCAAATAGTCTATCTTATTGATATGTTCGTATAGTTCTCAATGCAACACATCGACGTCTGCTGGCCGCGCGCACTTGAAATGAAACCGACCGAGGCCCTGCCAATCATTGAATGACAGCACCACTGTCAGCTAGGACTCTTCGCTTTTCCCTTCACCTTTAGCCCTCTGTTGGCTCAGCGCCAGCCTGTGAATTGTAAACGCGCAGGCGTCTAACTCCTGCAATGTTAGACACCAGCAATACAGCTCAGTGAGCTCACCTATGTCGGAGTATCGCTTTAAAACTGCATTTAAAATACTCTATTTTATGTGGTGCTCTCTCCCCATTTGCGAACCCTCCCTTCACCCATCCCTCCAAAGACTAGAAGATGTGCTTTTAAACATTAAAATAACGCTAAGACTACTGATAAAGTGACTGACTGACTGACCGACTGACTGACTTACTTGACACCTCCAGGACAACTCTCTGTGAGTATATGGTGACAGATCCATGAAGGTTGATGTTGACGTTCAAGATGTAGGCGCCGCTGTCTTCCTTTGTCACGTGCATCAGCTCTAGTCCTGCGTTAGGCACGAACTGCACGTGCTGCTGTTTTGCCGTTGGTGCCAGCAAGAAATTGCCCCGAACGTAACTAGCAATCAGCTCCTCGGCTTGACCTAAATAAAGCAAAGAAGAGTTCAGTGGGTTTGTTTGTTTGTTTGTTTGTTTGTTTTTTGGTTTTATGTGTGCATCTATGCGTGTGTTTTTGTTTTTGTTTGTTTGGTTGGTTTTTGTTGTTGTTTGGTTGGTTGGTTGTTTTTTTTTTTTTTGTTGTTGGTTTTTTTGTTTTTTGGTTTTTTGTTGTTGCTGTTGTTTTTTGTTGTTGTTTTTTGGTTTTTTTTGTTGTTTTTTTTGGGGGGGGGGGGGGGCTTTTTATTCGTGTAAAGGGAAATGGCAGATGACGTCAATTCCCTTTTTTTACACAGCCATTTCTTAGGGAACAAATTTGCCTGCCTGTTCTGTCTTGTCTCCCGTACCAGACTCCAAAGGAAGTCCGCGAAACAGCAAATCACGTGATATACACGCCATTCAATTTAACACAGAGATTGGTGGAAGTCAGAAGAGTTTCTTGTCTGCTTCGCAAGGAATTACCGTTTTGCTTTTATATTTGGCCAAGCTGCCAAACTGACTGATCTCTCTGTCCTGTCTAGTACAAACTTGGGTGCTTTGACGAAAACATAGTTTCACTACCTCAGTACCCCCCCCCCCCCCTTTCTCTCTCTCTCTCTCTCTCTCTGCCCTGAGCATTCCTGCTACTTAGTTTTTGCAGCACCCTTATAATCAACAGCATCATTATTATCGCAGGCTAAGAACTGGGCTTTATCTAGCGCAAATCCATCAGATCAAGGGCAGATATCAAGAAGGTACTAACCCGCAATCTGACTATATCCACTTTGTCAAACGATAACAATATACTGGCCTAATACGAGTATATCAACGTTCTCTAGTTCGATACAATGCTGTTACGTTGACTGATCCTTCTTCTTCTTCTCATTATAATTATTATCATTACAGTTATTGTTACCTTCACCTTCAGCCTGATAGAGCCACTCAACGTCAATGGTATGTTCGGCTCCTTCCGTTTCATATTTCCATGGCAACGTCACATTGTCCCCAATACAAGCGTGCACGGTGACATTGGCTGGAAGGTCAAGGGCAGATGTCCACTGAAGTGCGCTGGTCACTTGAAAAACAAAAAAGATAGAGAAAGGAAGGATACGTTTTTTGTTGTTGTTATATTTTATTACTCGGGAAATTCGGGCTGCATCCCCTGGGGAAAGCGTAATGCCGCGGTGCAGCGCCACCCAGTACCTATCCTATATTTCATTTTGTCATCCCATTTCATTTTCCGGAATGGGTTTTTACTGATTAATCACAGCATTTGAAAATATAAAGAAAAAAATCATGTTATGAAGTTAAAGTAATAGGGTGTGCTACTGAACGACCTTCATCAATGTCACGGCGATGAAGAGTGGGTTCGAGCCCAGGTCGAGCTTGTGATACCGTTTTTGTTTTTTTTCTGGCTACCGGGTTGCTCATCGGGGGTTTCTCTCAGGGTTATCCGGCTTTCCTTCCCCAGCAAAATTATAAAAATATAATAAGTAGTTTGGGTGGAGCTGCGCCGTGGCGACGCGCTTCCCCCGGCGGAAACAGCCCAAATTTCCCGAAATGGATAATAAAGTAGTATTAAATGATGTGGTCACCGTTCTGTGTACAACAATTAATACAATTGGCCAGACTATAAATTTTGCTCTCTCTCTCACACACACACACACACACACACACACACACACACACACACACACACACACACACACACACACACACACACACACACATCATTATCATCATCATCATTATCATCGTCGTCGTCGTCGTCATCGTCATCCTCATCGTCCACACCACCACCATCACCATCATCATCAATTTTAAATACTTACCCTGAATGTTGGCCACTGCAAGGAAAACAACAACTCCGTAAGTCGGAATCATCTTGACAATATGCGCAGAACCATTCGCTAGTTGTGTTTTCTAGCAAAGTGCGCGTTATCACAAATGTTGCACAGCTTTTGTCGTTGTTACACCTCCTGCTATCAGTTGCCTTCAGTGTTATTTATCTGCTCATGTGACCTGCACTCAGAACAACCTTGGACTGGCGATCGGGACTGACAGGCTGCGGTGTGCGCGTGCGTGTGTCAGTGTGCGTGCGTGCGTGAATTTGTATCCTCCACACACCTCCATGGAGGAAGTACTGCATGCATGCACGTCTTTGATTCGGAGAATTTCTTCACTTGAAGATATCTCTTTTTTTTCCGGTTTTCCTTTTTTTAAAGTTTCTGAGAACTTCTTTACGATTTTAGCCTTATGCATATCGTACATGTAATTCTCATCGTAAACCTTGGGTGTAGTGTTCAGTGCACTACGTTAGTGGAGGAGGAGGTACTGCATGCATGCACGTCTTTGATTCGGAGAATTTCTTCACTTGATGATATCTCTTTTTTTTCCCGGTTTTCCTTTTTATGTTGTTTCCATAGTAATGGAAACAACATAATAGGACGGGCTAAAATTTCCACGTTCATAGGCAAGCATCTGTGGTACAAACGCACGTCACTGCCGATCTCCCGCAGAGACGATTATGCAAGTGTAACTCTGACAATGACGTAAGAAAACCTGCGTCATCGATGCTGGCATGTATGCTGTTCCGAACGCGCTTCTCCTCCTCACTGAGTGCCGTCTGTGCGGATGTGTGTGCGTGTGTGAATTGTGTCCGGGCCCGTTTCTTCGAAGATACTTAACCGAATGGCTTCAAATTTGGGGTATCCAAATTTATCAAAATGTTACATTAGACGATTCAAGCGTGTGATGATTGCTTAAGTGATTTGGGAGTTATCGCCCTTTTGAGACAAGTTGGTTGTCTTTCGTGTACAGGCGTAATATTTATTTAAATCACTCAATTTTTTGGCAGTAGATAGCTTGAATACGGACTCTGAATTGACTCACTACTAGAAAATGGTCGCTCTTATAGTTTTCATGTAAACCGAGCCTGAGTTGACATTGCATGTGAACCCAGTTCAGATGCCTATTTCTCCGAAAATACTGAACCGATCGATTTCAAATTTGGGGTTTCTAAATGAATCAAGATTGTTGAATAGAAGGCCCGATCCAGGTACGATTGCACACATGATTTGCGAGTTATCGCCCTTTTCAGAAAAAGTGGCTTTCTGGCGTTTAAAGGCGTAATATTTACCTAAACCACTCCATTTTTGGGACATAGATAGCATGAATACGGACTCTCAACTAAGTGAATTTTGGAGGTTGTCGCTTTTATACTTTTGGCGTAAGCCGTACCTGATGAAAGTGCTGGTGAACACACTTTAGATCTCAAAATCGCTCCTACTATACATAGATAATGAGCCTGGGGTGCCATAAAAAATATACAAAAAAAATTAGAAAAATTCACTGCAGCCGTTGTCGTCAGTTGACTCGAAAATTTGTACTCGAAGCACATTTCCTTTACACAAGCCACACGCCTCACAAACATCGCAGAAAAGGCACACGCGCACTGACGCAAAACTGTATCAGCGTCAGTTTGCCGACGTCATGTTTGATTGACGTGGGGGTGTGTCGTCACTTTTCGGAAGTTCTCTATTTGTAGACAATGAAAGCGGGAGTTTCATTGATGTAGTGAGCTTTGTTTTTCCCACTGACTCTCACTCAATAGCATAGTAGAGTGAGAGAACACCACATAGGTCTCAATGGAGCACATGCACAAACGCGGCTCGCGCAAGTCTGCGTGCGTGCGTGCGTGCGTGCGTGCGCGCGCGTATGTCTGTGTGTGTCTGTGTGCGCGCGCGCGCAGCAGACATAACACATAGTGAAAAAACGTTCGCCGCGCAGACTTGTCTGTTAAACACATTGAGCCGGTATAAATTCGATCTTTACACTGCGCAGCAGCAACACTTCAATTTTCATGGGGCTGCTTTCATTGCAAGAATTGTATCCGAGTCAAAGTTATTACGTCAAATGTATTATGCGTCATCCCAATGAGGAAAACGTCATAGATTTCAAAGAAAACAACTTGACGTCTCTCTTCCAAAACCAAGATTGGTCTGACAAGCCCGGTCAGTTGTTTCCATTCAGAGAGAGAGAGAGAGAGAGAGAGAGAGAGAGAGAGAGAGAGAGAGAGAGAGAGAGAGAAAGAGTGTAGTGTGTGTGTGTGTGTGTGTGTGTGTGTGTGTGTGTGTGTGTGTGTGTGTGTGTGTGTGTGTCCTCCCGAATACATGGCATTACAAAAGAACGACCGCAGGTGATTAAATGGAAACAACATATTGGGCTGGTCAGTGGCCATCTTGTTTAAAGTTTCTGAGAACTTCTATACGATTTTAGCCTTATGCATATCGTACATGTAATTCTCATCGTAAACCTTGGGTGTAGTGTTCAGTGCACTACGTTAGTGCAGTGCGTATTAATCTTGGGTGCAGTGTTCAGTGCACTACGTTAGTGCAGTGTGTATCTTTAAGCAAGAAGTCGTTTATCTCTAAAACTGGACTAAACCAGTCCAGCCAGACAGTCTCGATAGCGTTAACACACCGCTGTTTGTCTGAAGTGAGAGTACACTGACACACTGTCTCTAATTCCACATCGACGTGCACTCATGGCGTAGGCCAAAACTGAATCACTTTATCTTTGTACTATTCATGCATTTTAGAAGAACAAGGGGGGCACACACACACACACACACACACACACACACACACACACACACACACACACACACACACACACACACACACACACACACTTTATTACCAGTTAATCATGCAATGCACAACTTTCCTTCGGGAACACAATCACCAAGAGATGAGAGATCAGCGTGTTTGATAAGTTCAGCCGAGTGCATGAAAAAAAAGATCAGATAGAGCGTTAACCTAATTTACTTATCAGAAATGAATGAAACTATATAATTATATAACGTTATATACGACATAGTAAGAAAACGTGTGCAAAAGAAAATTCATTTAGTTTATTTGACCGTTGTGCTGTGTAAGGCTGATTACTCTGCTCTGCGGATTGCACAATAGCAACTGGTAAATACAATTACGGCATAGTCAGAGTTTTCATATTGTGGTCGGTCGGTGGTCTAGTGGTTAAGAGACTTGTCACCAATGCGAGAGGTCGGGGTTCGAGTCCCACTCGGGACAAAGAATTTTTTCCTGCTCGTATGTGGCACCATTCATTCGGGTCGATCGTCGGGGGTTCTCTTCGGGTACTCCGGCTCCCCGACCCCCCCCCCCCCCCCCTTGCTTTGGAAACGTTCAGCCTACGAAATTTGAAAAAAATATATGCAATTCTAAATTCCGAAATTTAAATAGCTGAGCTGACCCTTCGCACCACGTGATTGTAATGTGTTTAGGTCCAGTGTGTGAGAGAATGCGTGTGATTCACGTGAGCGTGCGTGTTGGCTTCAGTTCGCGGCGCTTTGAGCCGATTCACGAATTTGGGTAAAAGCGCCTATATAATACTCATTATTGTTATTATTATTATTGTGGGCAGTGCACGGGAAATGGTCAGCTAGAGTTACACAAGTCAGCCAAAACTTAACACAGCCTTTTTGCAATCACTGCCAGTACCATACTATCGTATACATCTACATAGTCAGTTCAGTTCATTAGTATTGTATAGGCCGTCGGTTAGTCACAAACAAGCATAAACGAATCTATTAGTCTATGCCATGAACATATGAAAATATTGAAAAACGATCTAGACGCGAGACATTTATTCTTGTCTCTGACATCATTCTCATTGTATCGTTCTGGACATGGTGGTTCAGATTGGCAACTTGTCTACTGAGTTTGACACGCTGATATCTATTTACACCATATATTTGCAATGCGTGTGCCTACCTACAACCGTAGGTTTACGGAGAGAGAGAGAGAGAGAGAGAGAGAGAGAGAGAGAGAGAGAGAGAGAGAGAGAGAGAGAGAGAATTTTATTTTATTTTCCAAGGATAAAAGATATAGGTACAAAGACCTATCTTTTATCTTGTCCTTGCTAAACTAGGAAACGACACTACAAAGAAATCACACGCACAGATACATATATCTACATGGAATTCGATCATAACCAATGCAATACAAAAGAACCATAGTGATAAGAACGGGTAGAACTGGCAAAATATTCAACGTAAATTCATAGACATTTTGTTTGTCAGTGTGAAAGCCTGACGTTAGCATAATTATATAGTGTGCAATATGAACTCAGTAAAACAATGCAGAGGTGAAATGGGTGAACATCACAATAAATCGTTATGGGTGATATAGTTAGGGTTTATTCGGCCTGGTCTGGTGGCTATGGTTCAGCAAATGCTTGTGCAGTCAGGCCTTGATAGAATTAACAGACGTGACAGATTTTAGATTTTATGCGGAAGCAGATTCCATTCCCTTGCGCGAGCGTAAGACAGGCTGAACGTGAATAATTAATTTTATGTCTATTCGCGGCCGGAGAACAATCACATCGTTCCTCAGTGTCTCGTATTGCCAGGTCTGGAGATGTAGTTAAAGAGATTAGTAAGGTACGACGGTGACTTGGATAGTGTGATCTTTCGCATGAGCAGGCATTTGTTATAAAGTGATATGTTCTTAGTGGTAACATGTCTAATGATCGTCCGTATTTTCAGGAGGTCAGTCATACATCAGTTTCGCTGCACGCAAGAGAGAGAGAGAGAGAGGGTGTGGGTGAGAGAGGGTGTGGGTGAGAGAGGGTGTGGGTGAGAGAGAGAGAGAGAGAGAGAGGGTGTGGGTGAGAGAGGGTGTGGGTGAGAGAGAGAGAGAGAGAGAGAGAGAGAGAGGGTGTGGGTGAGAGAGAGAGGGTGTGGGTGAGAGAGGGTGTGGGTGAGAGAGGGTGTGGGTGAGAGAGAGAGAGAGAGGGTGTGGGTGAGAGAGGGTGTGGGTGAGAGAGAGAGAGAGAGAGAGAGAGAGAGGGTGTGGGTGAGAGAGGGTGTGGGTGAGAGAGAGAGAGAGAGAGAGAGAGAGGGTGTTGGTGAGAGAGGGTGTGGGTGAGAGAGAGAGAGAGAGAGAGAGAGGGTGTGGGTGAGAGAGAGAGAGAGAGAGGAGAGGGTGTGGATTGCCTATACAAGAGGCAACAATCGGGTCGAAACAAACTAAGCTACTAATGTAGTTGTTCACAGAAGGAAATCTGTGGTCATAGTAGGGTGGGGTGGTTTAAATTCCTTTTCCACCACGCAAGGGTGATATCAAAGGCGGGACAACGGGAAAAAGGCCAGCACAAATATCTGGCCCCAGCCGGGATTCGAACTCACGACCCGAGCATTGAGAGTCCGACGCTCTATCATTAGGCTACTCCCGCCTCCCTCTGTGGTCATAGTAATTTAAAGGACTGCGATTTACTATCAAGCGCGGAGACGAATCTTCATCTCGGCACGTTTAAAAGATCTGGCGTCCTGATTCCACCAGTACCAAGTCACGTATTTCGCGTTTCTGTCGTTGCTGTTGTGTGTGTAAAGACCGTTGAGGTTAGAGTACATGCAGCTGTTATACCACCACGCTCCATGCCAATCTGACGCACAGTTTCCACTAGAGGCGTCATTGTCGTGGTCATAGGTACTGAACGGGTGATTATTCAAGTCGACGCCGTAAACAGTCATGCTGTCACCTGAAAGGCACATGTAGTTGTGAACACAGAGAAGTTCTTTTCACACACACACACACACACACACACACACACACACACACACACACACACACACACACACACACACACACACATTTTCACACAACTTACAAATTTGTCTGACCAAATTATGGAGAACGCCGACAAAAATCATTGAATGCATTATACGAATGACACTCTGAATGATCTGAATGTAAATGTCCTCAATACAGAGGTATTATAGGTGTATAGTCTATACTGTTGTCCTGAAAACATTTTGTCCTCTTATCCAACTCATATTTAATCTCACCAGCATTCCCGTGATAGCCACTAATGTGGAGGGTGTAATTCTGATCAGCTCCGTCAATCCGAAAGTTGTCGTACACGGCGTAGATTTGTGTTCCATTGAAGTCCTGTAAGTCCACCCTCAGACTGTAGTTGCCGCTGTTGGTCAGGCGGTAAATGTTGGAGAGGCCTTCAAAATACATTGCACATGGAGTCTTTCTCAGAGTACACACAGAGAGAATGCAGAGAGAGAGAGAGACAAAGAGAGACAGACAGACAGAGAGGGGGAGCGGGAGAAAGACAGTCAGACAGACAGAGAGACGCGGAGAGAGAGAGAGAGAGAGGGAGAGAGAGACAGGCAGGCAGAGAGACAGACAGACAGAGTGACAGAGACAGAGAGACACGGACAAAGAGAGAGAGGCAGAGACGGAGACAGACAGACAGGCAGGTAGGCAGGCACGCAGGCAGACAGACAGACAGAGAGGAGAGACAGAGTATCTTCAACGAAAGCTCCTAAATACGAAGCTGCTACAGTCAAAGAATTTACACTGAATTTGGACTGAAGTGTTTGTGTTATTGCTACTCTCGATTTGTTCTGAAGTTCTAAAGTGAGGCATGAAGAACAAAGAAGAGGAGCGGAGTACGATTTTCACATATCACTCACACTTCATTATTGGTGCTGAAACTGTCTCTCTTGGGTGAAAACGCATTTATCAGCTGAGGAAATTTAGCGAAAGGTTTGCATACCCAACCAAAACTCTCCTGTGACGTTGCCAAACCCTCGTTCGTATTCACGCCATCCACGGTAAAAGTCTACCGACCCGTCTTTCCGCCGTTGTATCACCTGGCCAATGAAAATCACATCCAAATTAAGTCTACTGTTGATCAAGCAAGATTAGTGCAAAGGAAATAATTGTTAGTGTTACAAGTGCAGACCAAAGAACACAATTGCACGAGGTCTCAAAATGCCTGTATATACACTGTATATACAATGTATATATTCCCTATTAGCCTCAGGCATCAAAGTCACCCTTATTTCAATGTCTTCTTTCCGCTCAGGCCTCACTGGAGCAATGCTAGTCTACTTTCTGTTCAGGCCAGAGAGCCGCTTGGTCCAAATCCGCTCGCGTCGCTGTGGCTGCTCTCCAGCGCAAAAAAGTCCCACCTTCCCTGGCAGCTTGCCTCTTGTTGCCGCCCTCTGGCATGCACCTTGGCCTACAAAGTACAAAAATCACGAAAATCACGCTTTTTTAGCTTTAAAATCATTACAAACTAGCACACTCGCCGAACAGGGTTCCCCAAATTAACACTGCACATGGCCCACGCTCAATTTGTGTCCTTAAGCCTGCATGACTGATCAGCTGAATGTACATGTACTTTGATCAGGAGCTGCATGAGGATATCAATCCTCTGTCTAAACTGACACACACACACACACACACACACACACACACACACACACACACACACACACACAGAGGCGTAAGGACACAAATTGACCGTGGGGTCATGTTTAGTGTTTATTTGATGTACCCAGTTTGGCGAGTGTGCTAGTCTGTAGTGATTTTTGTTGTCATGTGAAAGCGTGATTTTCGTGATTTTTGTATCATGTAGGTCAAGGTACATGCCGGGACTTTTTGCACAGAGGTCGTGCACGAGTGAGGCAAGCGGATTTGTGTAAAGTGGCTCTCTGGCTTAAAGAGAAAGAAGACGTGCATTACTCCAGTGAGGCCTGGGCGGAAAGGGGACATTCAGCCTTTCTAAAGCTCCTGTCACGTGCCTGCCTTTCAATGGTCTGTTCATGGTAGTAATTGTTTCTAGATCGAAGCATGTTTAGGGGTGACTATGATGCCCGAGGCTAATAGGGAATATATAGGCATGTTGAGGCCCTTTGTATCTGTTTCCGTCGGCCATACACACACACACACACACACACACACACACACACACACACACACACACACACACACACACCGTCCAGCCACCACCGTCTGTTTCTTGATCGCAGTAGACCTCGATAGTGACGTTGCTCACATAAACAGTGTGTACGGCACTAAACCTGTCGTATTGCTGAACGTCCTGGCAGTCTCTTGGTTGGTGCGCTGAAAGAGATTTTAAGTTCGAAAAATTAAAAGACTTAGGAAAGTAAGAAAATACACAGAATGACCCCCCCCCCCCCCAAAAAAAAAAAAAAAAAAAAAAAAGAAAAAAAGAAAAAAGAAAAAAAAAGACAATTAAAACAAAAGCCAAATTAAAAAATAAGAAAATTAAAAGAGAATTGAAAAAGATGTCGCACCGCAGTTAATTACAAAACCTTCTTTTTATAAACCATGTTTTTGCTGTGTCCGTGTTGAGAAATTGAAGGGGTTATCTTGACTTTTACATTATTTTTTCCACATGCTAAGGGGTTTAGGTATTTTCACTATCTTTGTTTTTGCACGGTGAAGAAGGAATCAGTAGATCTTTACAGAGTAAAATCCCTGGAAATATTCTCTGAGTGCAGCACTTAATACGCCCACAAGGGTAAAATTGGATACCTACGACAGGCATACAACAGCGTGTGAAAATATTTCATCAACTGCGATACATCTGTGCATCAGATTCAGTCACTTAGGTCACAGTATAGCATCTGAGACCATTGTGGTGACTCTAGGCCAGCGTATAAGTTGTTCTAGAAGTGTACCGCGTACCACTGAGCAGACGACGTTATCAAAGTTTGGTTGCGGACCTCAGTCCGCCACTAATACGGCGCTAAATACGGACCTCAGTTCGCCACTAAATACCAATCAGGTTGGTATTTTTATCAGCGTTTTCGAGTCCCAGTCTGTTCAAAAAATCGACCTTAGGCTCAAAGAAAGTCGTATTTCTCCAATATTAGAAGCCACAATGTCGCGAAAACGGTCGCAATGGCCAAATGAAACATCCTTCTATCCGGTAAACAGCCTTACAGCTTTGCGGAAAGCGACAGTTTTCTCAGCGGCATTACGAACATAGAGGCTTTAAACAAGGAAAACGTTGTTAATATTTGTAAAGACACAACAACAACAACAACAACAACACCAACAACACCAGCAACAGTCACTATACTCATCCTACACTCGGATATAAGCTCCGAAAGTTGGTCTGTAAGGTTTGCATTTTCTGACTTCAGCTCGGAGATCTCTACGCGCAGCGCAAGTAGCTGGGCTGAACACACAGACAGACGGGCTTCAGCACCATCGACATGAACAGACGCGCCATGGCGTAGAGGAGAATCAACCGCCAGACACATCTCGGACGGCGTACGTTCTAGACGGCACGTGTACTGTCCTGATGCAACAGGGTTGTCGACGACCAGAATGTACTTGTTACTTAAGTCGTCATAGTAGGAACTGGGAATGGTCTCATTTGCAGGGGTCTACAGAGACAATAACACAAAACAGCACTTTAAAGGCACCAGATTCGAGCGGGGGACTGAGGGGGATTCAAGTGCTGGTGGGCGTGGAGGGTGGGTGGGGGTTAAGGGTAGGGATGTCACTCACGAAAATTATGAGAATATTTTTTTTCGGAATAACAAGTGCCATACAAACAATTATGATACATCAACCAGCCCAAATACATACATACATACATACATACATACATACATACATACATACATACATACATACATACATACACTATTTATTCACCGCATGATTATAACAGTCTTATATTGCAAACAACAACAACAACCACCACCACAGCAAATGATGAAATAAAATCAGTCCCCGTCACTGCATTACATACCGTCCACACCACGGACACTGGAGGTTGACCCAGTTTCGTGAACGTGCCGCAGGAAAGCCTGACGTGCCACTCTCCTGTCACGCTGTTCTGCACGGCACCAGGCATCAGTTGCACGTGCAAGGCACCGTCACTTGTGGAGGGGGCATCTTGCAGAGTGATAAACCAAATACGAATCAAATGTAAATTATCTTCAGCATTTATCTTGAGGAAAAGGTCCTTTAAGAGAAGCAGACGTGATGTGTTAAAAAATTCACCCAGTTCGGTACTTTGCTGCATTGCAAGCCCCAGTTAAAACAGTGTATTAATGCAATAATGCTGTTTGAACTTGACGTTTAACACATCAGTTGTTTTTTCCAGTTTCCTGTTCGACTGATTGATTGATTGATTGATTGATTGGCCTACGGACTGATTAACTGGTTAATTGACTTGTTGACTGGATGATTGATTCATTGATTGACTGTTTGATTGGTTTACCAGAAACTTCCATCAGGACTCGCTGGGAATGGCCGACGATAGAACCGTGCAGATTGACGTTGGTTCTCACGCTGTAGGTACCGCTGTCTTGTTGGGTCACGTGCACGACTTGCAGTCCAGCGTTAGGCACGAAATGCACGTGCTGCACGGCTGTCGGGGACACGAGAAAGCTTCCCCGGATGTAACTGGCGATCGTCACTTCGGCTTGTCCTGTCATTAATAGAAATAATGATATGGATTTGTTTGGCGCCCAGCCTCCTGTTATAGCACTGGACGCCTTACAATAGCAAAACCCGTTACATCCATCCATCCATCCATTCATCCATCCATCCATCCATCCATACATCCACCCATCCATGGATACGTACGTACGTATATACATGGATACATACATACATGGGGGTGGGTGTTTGGGGGTTTAACGTCCTTTTCCACCACACACGGGTGAAATCAAAGACAGGGCAACGATAAAAAAAAAGCCAGCACAAATATTTGACCCCAGCCGGGATACGAACTCACGACCAGAGCATCAGAAGTCCAGCGCTCTACCATTCGGCCACCCCGGCTCCCCCACATACATACATACATTATCACAAAACATGATGCGGGTGGTACACACATGATACATCAATACACACATACGTACCTACATAATGACACATACATACATACATACATACATACATTATCACAAAACATGATGCGGGTGGTACACACATGACACATTCATACACACATACGTACCTACATACATACATACATACATACATACATACATACATACATACATACATACATACATACATACATACATTATCACAAAACATGATGCGGGTGGTACACACATGATACATTCATACACACATACGTACCTACATAATGACAAACACGACAAAGATAAAGATGTACATGATAAGTAGCTTGAACTAAAACCTAGCAGAGGAGATGCGTGAGAAAAGGTTGACAAGAAAAAAAATGCACCAGCTGTTACTCGCGAGAGTCGCCGTGCAGACGAGGCTGCTTAAAATTACAGTGTGTAATAGATCCACTCTTTGCCACTAACGGCATTTGTATAAAAACAAAACATGAAAATAATTTTCGCGTTTCCTTTGGAGCTCGGTATAGTTAGGATGCTGTTTCCATGAAATCCCAGATAATTGGGTATGGGACAAGAACATTGGAGCCTGTCATAGCTGGTATCGATTAATTTGATATATTGCTTAGTCCTGCTTATTTGTTGCTTGAAGAAATTAAGTAACCGTCCGGGTTTTCTTCTTGTTGTTGTTGTTTGTTTGTTTGCTTTTTTTTTTTTTTTTGCTTTTTTTTCGGGGGGGGGGGGAGGGGTTGTTGTTGTAGTTGTTGTTGTTGTTGTTTGTCAAGAGCGATGAGTCTCAGTTTATAATAATTATGGAAACTGGTCACCTTTCGGTTGAAACTGCCACTCAACGTCAACGACATGTTCATCGGCGTCTGTGTCATATTTCCACAGCAAGGTGACGTTATCTCCCACACATGCTTGAACGGTGGAGTTTGCGGGGAGGTCACGGACTGACGTCCATCGTAGTGCAGTCGACACTGGTAAAGACACACACGAAGCCAAAGTGAGGTTAAAGGTCTTCTGCATTTACAAAAACCGCAATACAAAAAAAAATCCAGTTTGGTTGAATGGTAATGAAATAATTAAAGTTATGGGGCTGCGAAGTGTACACGGTCGTTGATGTCGCAGTTTGACTTTTTCCAACGTCTCATGAAACCCCAATGAAGCCATGGGGAACTGTAGTTCATAATCAGTGTGCTATTTTGTTGTTTCAGTTCTTTGCGGGCAATTTCTCCGCCATGTATGCAACTTGGTTCAAATGAGCACGTTTATAAGTCTTGACTTGTTTTGCTCTCTTGTGTAGCTGTTTGACGGCGATCTGTAAAGTTGTATCCGTGCATGCATAAAATGTGTAAGCTATTTTGTCGTTTATGTATTTCAAAAGCTAAAACATGTAGTTCTGTCCCTCATATCCATACTCGATTTCTGATATCCATCAATCATGTTTAGAGTTTAGAGGCTTAGAAGACCTGTAACTGAATACTGCTCGCTCAAGAAATTGT